>WUAM01000341.1:4738325-4822006 GCA_024336885.1 Actenoides hombroni
CGCGCTCCCCGGCGCCCCGGTCCCGTTCCCCCGCCCCGCCCCCAGTTCCCGTTGCCCGCTCCCGGTCCCGCTCCCCTCCTCCCCGCCTCCCGCGGTGTCCCTGGCCCTGGGCGCGGGCCGCCCTGCCGCGACCCCCTCGGTGTCGCTGTCCCTCACCGGCGTCCCGACGCCGCTGGTCCCGGTGTCCCCCTCGGCGCTCCCTGCGGCGACCTCCCCGCTCTGCCGTCCCCAGCGCCTCGTCCCGTCAGTGGCGGTGACAACGGCCTCATTGTGGGCGAGTGGCCGGCCAGGGGCCGGAGGCGGTGCGGTCGTTCTCGGGGCCTTCGGAGCTCGCTGGGGACGGGAGCGTGTCCTGCCCGGTGTGGGTGGCAGCGCCGGTCGGGGAAGCGACGTGGTCCTGTCAGGTCGGGAGGGCACAGGCTGACCCGGTGCCCGAAAAGGTTTTTTTCTTTGTCTCCTTCTCCTGACCAACAATAGCACCTCCTAAACTGGGCAGGGTGCGAGCCGGGTGCAGGCAGGGGCCCGCCTGCGGGACGGTTTGATGATAATAATAATTTCCATATGTTTTGCCTCTCTGTTCTCCCCGTGTTGATAAAGCGGTGGAGCGCTGCTGTGACACTCACTTCTTCACCAACTTTGGCCTTTTTATAGGGTCTGGTTTCTGCTGTCCCCCTTCTCCTGTGTTGTAGCTGGTTTCAGTGGGATTGGTAATCGGGGGAAATTCTGGCTCTATTTCCCACCCTGGTTCCATTTGCTGAATTTACCATGATTTAGGCAGTATTGCTGCTGAAGCGTGGGAGATCCTGATCACGATAAAATACTTTCCGTCGTATCAGTCGGCTTGTAGCTTTTTTGTCCTTGGAGGCAGAAAATGAAATGTGTGCTAGAACCTATTGGCTTGTTTTAAGTGTGTTACCGCAAATGCTTGTGAAAACTCCTCTTTTAATGGGGTTAGACTGGGTAGTACGGTGGTCAGCCTAGTACAGCTTTCAGGAGAGGCAGCCTTCACCCGTTGTGCATATGCTGGTGTATGTGTAGATTAGTACTGGGGAAAGCATTTCTGATAGAGACGTCTATGGTGATGTGACGTTTTAATGGGCAGCGTGAGCAATTATTAAGAAGACGCTCAAGCTTCTGTTGCACAGGAGATGGCTTGTTTGTAGCGGTGGAGATTCTTGGTGTGACTGTTGAGACACTTGTGATCTAGCCGTTAGATTGCAGACGAAAGTCAAGGAGTCACATTCATAATTAAAACAGGCTGCGTTTCTGCGCACAAGATTATCTGTGTTTATGAGCATGGAGGTCTAAAGAGAAGTTTCTATTCTGGAGTCTGACATTTGGTAGGAGTTTTGTGTAAGCAGTTCTCTCACTGAGTATTCACGGTGTTGTTTAGACCGATACATGTTTTGCACCTTCCTCAGTTATTAGAGGAGAAAAATGTTATTGGAGGCTGTGCACAGGCTGGACAAGCGTCTTGGTCCCACAAGCGTACACCAGCATCTGCATATGGCTCAGAGCTGCAGCGCCCATGCCTCAGATAATGGACGTGGAGAGGCTTGTATGTAGTTTGGCAGGCAGGTGCTGCTTGGGAGGGGTCCCCAAATCTTTGTTTCATGATGAATGGGACTGAGTGTTCTTCTGGATTCCTGGGTGAACCAGAATTACTGATCCCAGCAGTCCCTCCTGCCTTTCTTTCACAATCAAGATCTTGTGTTTTCTAACAGCCTCCGCATCAGCACGCGCCTGGTGTTGGCCATTCGATACTGTAGCTCTCAGATAAAAGTTGGAGGCAGTGCCAAAAGCAACAGGCTGGTTGTCTGTTCATGAGGTGAACTGCCTGCTAATAAAGCAAAGAGTTTCTCTCTATGTATGTGTTATGAAAGTGCCCAGAATACTGAACAGGAGTACAATCTCTCTGGGATTTGATTGAACATAGTAGTTGTATGAACTAAAAAGAAGCAATTGTTTTGCCATAAAATGGTTCTGTACATTTCACGTGGAATTTCAGGAAAAAAAATCAGACTTGGAGGCTGCTTAGAAATTGGAACAGGTATATCTTTAGTGAACCTGTATGCTTAATGTTGCTTGCTTATGAGGATAAAAATCCACTCAAGGCTGATGGAGGTGCATCACCTCAAGAGCCTATTAAAAGTTTCTTGACCTTAAACTCTTTTTTTTCCTTATTTGTTATAAGCACTAACTGCTCTGTATTCTGTGAGTTTTACTGCTTTTTGGGTTCTTACTCTCAGCTATTGCTTGTTTACTCCCTGCTTTTCTTGGTGAATCATTCTCTAGCAAGTAGCTGTGAAATCTATAATATTTATTCAGGAACATTAGTGAACTGTGTTTTACTGTAAAAATGACAGAAATGTCTAGCGTTCTGTGTACAGAAATACTTGGTTGATGTTTCTGCTAGGCTAAAAAAAGCTACCTTCTGTTTCTTGCTTTTTTCTCTGTCACTGTAATTATTCAATTTATTCTTTGATTTTATTGTTTGATTATCTATCTACTCTCAGTTTTCTTCTCTCTCTGTTTCCTTTTTCTTGTCTTCCAGTTTTGACTGTACTAACAACATTGCTGGTTTGCTACTCTTAGAGTGTTACCTTCTCCCAGTATCTGTACTTGGCCATCAGACACTATGAGGAGACTGGCTTTTCGAGGTGCTGGTTGTACTCTGGTAAATCTGGTAAATTATTGATTGTATGTCCACCATTCTCTCCATTTCTCTGCCTTAGGCTTTTGCTTTTCTTTATCCTAACTGTGAGTTATTCCTGCTTTATTAATCTCATTTGTGTACTTGAAATTAATTCTGTTTCTGCCATAAATGCTCTAATGCAGTTATGTCGTGCTGCCGTACCTTTTAAATCAACCGAGTGCTTCCTAGAAGAAGTTCCTTGATTGGGTTGGAAATTGGATATGTACTGGGATAGATGGATCTATATCTGTCTTCAGCCTTTGAGACAGCTATGAATAAAGATATTTTTCTGCTGCTGTCACTGGAAGTTGGGAAAGAGCCAACAACTTGTTCTGTAAATCACCATAGTTGTTGCATGTTGGTTATTCATATGTCACTGTTTGTGTTGGTAAATGGAAAAGTATGGCCAAAAAAGGAGGTGGCTTTTTGTACTTGGTTTTGATTGAGCCGTTCATCCTACATTTAAAGTAGGAGTGGTAGGTCACACAGTGGTCTAGACCTTTTTTTGGCTTGAATCTAAGACAAGGTATTCAGTAGCCATTTGAATTTCCATTTGTATGGGGGATTTTGGGGGTTTTTTTGGTTGGTTTGGTTATTTTTTTGGTTGGTTATCATTTGTTTCAGCTTGTGGTTGGTTTGGTTTTTTTAAATTTGAGATGTAATGATGTGCTCTTACATCAGAACTGAGCACATGTCCCTCTATAGCTTTTTTCTTTCAGACAGCTGTTCTTACTTAGTTATCGTGCATGAGATGAGGTATCAAAATATAGATAGTTCAAGAACATATCCTAGTAAGAGCTGCTAAATTCATCTTCATCACTGTGAGCCCTAGGCTTTCTGACATTGCTGTCATCAGTGGCTGTAAAACTCTAGGACCGTTTTGATTTCCCTTTACTCTTGACAATTTTCAAAATGCTGGTGTTTAGATATGTGACTTACCTGGCCTGTGATATGTCACAAACCTCTATGACTCATCCTGAGCATTGATAGCTTTATAGGTGGCTCTCACCACAGAATTTGGATGCAATGCCATGAGTTTAAGAACGTCTCTCTTCATTATAGAAGAAGTTGGATTCCATGGGTTCCAAGAGGCGAAGAGCTACCTCGCCTTCCAGCAGCGTCAGTGGAGGAGACTTTGATGACGGCCACCACTCCACCAATATACCAGGCCCAAGCAGAAAGAGGAGGAGACTTTCCAATCTCCCAACTGTAGATCCTGTTAGTACCTTCTAATTATGCACAACTATTTATTTTTTTTTTCCTCCAGAATATTGTATCCCTGCCTGGGAAATGCTGGATTGTAAAATGGATTATCATATAGAGCACATAACCAGTGTCCCTGCATCTTCTGCTGCCTTGGCTAAGCTTTGTTTAGGATCTCCTTCAGCTTTAGCTTGTTCTTGTCTCCCCAGTTTCATCTTATTTCTTTCCCATTTTCCTTTTGCTGCTTTTGTTTTTTTCTCTGATGATTTTAGCAGATGGAAGGATGTTGGAGAAGGAGCTAAAATCATAATGTGCAGAAGTGGAGAGCTATGTCTGAATAGCAAATGCAGAGAGAGAGAGATAAGTGGAGAACGGCACAGGCAGTGATTGCTGAAGTGTACAACATCTTCGTTATGCCTTTGAATTAGCAGTCTAATTTTAATTAATTGCAGGGCAGAAAAACCCCTGTCGTCGTTTTGGATGTCTGTAACTCAGAGAGAATTAATTTACTGAATTAATTTACATTTTGGGTGTTTTACTTAGCATTGAAAGAAAGCTCACTATGTTCAAAAAAATAAATGAAAACTCTGCAGTACCTGGCATGCTTGGCAGGTATTGTGCTAATGTGTGAGGTGCACCAATTTCTTCTCACTTTGCTTTAGAGCATGTTGTGGATTGGCAGCTTGTCTTTCCCATTGTAAGCAGACTTTGATTTGTAACCTCCTTAACATTTTCTCCTTTTTGATCACTTTATTGTTCTTGCATTTTAGATTGCTGTATGCCATGAACTTTACAACACCATCAGAGATTACAAAGATGAACAGGGCAGGCTCCTTTGTGAGCTTTTCATTAGGGCACCAAAGCGAAGGTAAGACCACAGTTCTGGGTAAGCCATTAAGAGGTAACAAAGTAAGCCTACTAATAGACTACTGTCCAGGTATTCTGGCTGTAACAAAAATGTATTGGAACTTCCTTTGTTTTATTTAGTCATAGACATGTACAAGCTTCAGTGCTGTGGCTTTGGTCTAACTGCTTGAAATATAATGCCCATTTTTGTCATTGTAACAGAAATCAGCCAGATTATTATGAAGTGGTTTCTCAGCCAATCGATTTAATGAAAATCCAACAAAAGCTAAAGATGGAGGAATATGATGATGTGAATGTGCTGACTGCTGATTTTCAGCTGCTCTTTAACAATGCGAAGGCTTACTATAAGGTGAGGAAAATGCATATAAAGACTCAACTCTAAGAGCGGTAGAGATATGTTCATATTCTTCCTTGATTTTGCCAAAACCCTTTTCAATTTGGCCTTTATTGTTGATAAGAGAACAGCACACATTTCAGTTATTTGCACATATTTCTGTAAGGTTGACCGTATCTTTGTAAGATGTACTACTATTGCAGTTATTCTGTGGAAAACTGTATCTTCATGTAGTATTCCAAAAGAGATAGAAAGCAAAAATAGAGATGTAAACTGAGAAGAATATTCTTCTGGCAAAGCCTTCCCATTTTACAACACGCTCTGTGTAACCTTTTTAAATAGAAAAATATTGGTTTCTTCCCAAAATGAAGAGTTTATAAATACCAGCAAGCATACAGTAAGAGCCTTGTACCTCTTCCACTGACCACTTAATAATATGAAAGAAAAGGGTCATTGATTATTGTGGTCAGCGATGATAGATTATGAGTGTACATAATTATGATGTATTTCATCAAGGGTGCAACCCCCCATGTCCATTCCCCCATAACAGTTATGTTTTATTTTAGATATTAATGTTTTTTATTGCAATTGTCGTAACGAAGTGGGACAAAATTGGATTAGGGTCAAAATTGGATTAATCTCATTTAATGGAACGATGCGTAAACCAGTGACATTGTAGGTAGTGACTGAGATGATACAGCAAGTTTAAACCTACTGATACTACCTTTCAAATAGCTTTGACTTTCGAGATGATCCAAGTGACTGCTTTCTGAATACCCCAACCAGTGTAACCAGGTGACCTTCAGAAAAGCAGCGGTTATTGTGTTTACATTTGTGTGTGTGCCTTTGTGAAAAACAGTCAGATTTATGGATTAATGTGTTTTTACATTTTGGTTATAGTAGAAGAAGTACAAAGATATCCAAATTGATTGTGTACTCCTGAAGCTCTGCAAGGCACTTGCCCATTAATGTTGGCTTTTTCATGGTTTCTGCGTGAGGGAGAAGGGCTTGATGGCAGGACAGAATGATGAGAGTTTTACAGAATGTGTGCTGCCTTTACCTACAGAGTAGAGGACTCAAAATTGTGCCTGTATCATAAAAATCTTGCATGTAGAATAGAAATAGGAAGTAATTATTCTAGGATGAAGGAATGTTGACATTTCCAGAGAATTATGGAGTTGCCAGCTGGAGGTATGGCACACAAACATAGCCTCTTCTTTTTTCATCTTTTACCTTCCCCACGCAGTTCTAGTGTCACATATAAACCAGGGATGGCTGATTCATTGTCAAGGGCTTTATTGCAGCAGGTGTTTTATTGGCAATGCTAGATTAGAATGAAAACCTTTGGGTTTTTTAGTATTTCAGTTCAAGCTTTACACTTTTGAGCATCTTGCACTAATACAGAAGGAAGCAGACTAGTGGAGCAGAATACCCTTTAAATCTCTTCCTCATAATTAACACCTGGTCTAATATCTTGAGAATATTTAAGTCTAATAAGGTAAGCTTAAGAACAGTTCTTATGTTGTTTTCTCATTTGTATTACAAGCTGTCAGAGGTTGAGAGAGTGAAGTAAGAACTGTGTCATCAGCAGTGGGAACATGACATATCTGCAGGACTACCTGAAATAGAGGTTAAGTGACAGAGGAAAGGGAAATAAAAATGCATGAGTAGAAAAGCAATCTTTTTTCTGGGTACTGTTCATCAGTGGTAATGTTAATAGGCACGTGCTTGTCTACCACTACCAACTCTGTATTTACAAAACTAAATTTGCTGAGTAATGTTTCTAGCTTTTCCAAAAAACCATAGCTAGATGCGTACCCAGGTGGTAGCATGTTGTCACATTCTTTGGAATTTCACAGTTAATGCAGAGTGTAAATCATTGCAGTGCTTTCAGAGAAATTGGTACATTTATTGGCATTCTTCTTCTGTAGAAATGAATTTTCAAATGCCACACAAAGGCAGCAGCATTGGCTTAAATCTCATCTCTGTGGTATAATTTATCCAACACGGGTATTTAGTCTGTTTTAAATATTGGTAGTGTTATGCTTCAACAAAACCTAATGATTTCTCCAGATTCAGCTAATGGGTTTGTTCAAGCCTCAACCCAGGTAATTTTATTGCTGAGTTTTCTGAAAGACAGATGCTTTGGAGTGATAGAGGCTGTATTTTCTAGTGCTTATTGCAATTCTTAACATCTCTGTTGAAGAACGAATGAAGCAGGACCTTGCCAGGGTTTCTATTATTTATTTAATGCATTTAATATCTTTCAACTAATCATTTATAAATTTTCTTCAGATAAGAATGATCTGAATTTTGAGTAGAATGTTTGGTTTGTTTTTGCAGCCTGATTCTCCTGAATATAAAGCTGCCTGCAAGTTATGGGAGTTGTATTTGCGCACAAAAAATGAATTTGTTCAAAAAGGTGATGCTGAGGAGGAAGATGAAGATGAGGAAGGACATGACAATCAAGGCGCAAATTCTGAATTAGTAAGTGTGGGCATGACAGCAGCAGCTGGAGAATGCCATGGCTGTTGTATATCAGCTGACTGTGAGAGGGAGATTGGCCTCCGAATGTGAAAAAACATTGTCTTTTCGTAGTTAAATTATACCCCCAAAGATATTTCCTACACAAGTTTATTAGTTAATAATTTTGCAGCATTGTACGTGTATTTCACTTTTGCCTAACAAAAAAAAAGGATTATGAGGTTTTCTGATATGAGTAAAATGTGGTTCTGGTTTAGCTGAAACTATGTGGGCATGATATCATGCCAATATTGAGGCTTGTTGGAAGCAAGCTTCATGTCTAATGACATCATTTTCCAATGTGTGTGTCCCATTCAGTTAGTGTAGCAGTTCCTGAAGTGTTTTATAAGCCCAGTACGATGCTAGGAAGGTTGGGCTTGTCTGGTTTTTATGATGTTGGACCCCATTTTTTCATTAATATTGACAAATGGGTCTAACAGTGCCTAATGCAAGTCTGACAGTCTGCAGTGTCAATGTAAAATTGAAGTTTTCTCATGTGCTTTACCTAAATGCATAAACAATGTTGTTTTCAAAAGTTGCACCTTTGTTTTACAGCTATTTGTTTTCTGTCTCTGGAAAGTAAATTCATATGTTTTAATGCAACTTGAGTCACTCCACTATGGCTTCTAGTAAAACTTCCTGTGATTTCATTTCTTATATTAGTCATCTCCAGCTTACCTGAAGGAAATTCTTGAACAGCTGCTTGAAGCTGTAGCTGTTGCCACAAACCCATCAGGACGCCTCATAAGTGAACTGTTTCAGAAACTTCCTTCTAAAGTGGTGGGTATTTTAGTAGCATTAGTTGTGTTCTGAATAGGAAACCTAGACAATTGTATAACTGATGTTACATACTGTGATGGGCATGCTTAAGACATAGTTCTTCATTACTGTCTCAACAGTGGCAAAATCCAGCTGTTTTTAGAACTTCTCTCCCTTCTTCTACCCACTCATTCCCAGCCCTTCATTGCAGACTGGGGCTTGCCCCCTTCTGCCAGTTTAGGTAATTGGGGTTTTTCAGTGCAGAGTTTTTAATCTTTTAAAATATGTCTGATTTCAGTGTTCTATTTAAGGGTGTGGCATAAGAAGTTTAACCAAGGAAATAAATACTTAGAATATCATCACCATGTATTTATCTTTCAGACAGAATTGTTCCTTTTTGTCAATTTGTTGATGAATTGTAATTGCTGTTATCTGCCTTATGATCTGACAAACCCCAGTTGATGCCTAGTGCTATATTTGCGAAGCTTACATTGTTCTGTGTGTTTTTAAAACAATACCTTTCTGACAATATATATTATTTATAATCATATATAAATAATTTTTTTTTGTTTCCCAGCAATATCCAGATTATTATGCAATAATAAAGGAGCCCATAGATCTGAAAACTATAGCCCAAAGGATACAGGTACAGTATGAGCATATTAATATGTCAGAGTATAGACTTGTTTAACAGTAAACATTCTAAAATAGTTAGAAGCCAACATTTATGGCAGTAGGAAAGGCAATGTGTTTTTCCCCTGCTATTTCAAAATATGAATGCTGTGCTGATTTAATGTTCTGTCCTGGGTTAGTGCTGCAGAAGTAGCTGTTTTGAAGATTAGGCATTGTAAACTGTAGTGTGCTGGCATTGAGCCTGAATATCTTAGGTTCCTTGTTGTTTAATGGTTTAAAGTAGTTCTTTGGCAAGTACTGCTGATGTAAAACATAGAAGTGTTGAAGCTTGGTCATGTATTACCATCACCTACTTTTGTTCTAGCGATATAAAGAAATATTTTTGTACTGATGCATTTTTCATCTTATTTCCCCAGTATTTTCAAATACTGTTCTGCAATTCTAGTATTCTGTATAATAGTGAACACATAGACTAATTGAACTAGAGAATAAAGATAAAATAAGATTTTGTGAGAAGCCTTCAAAATTAAAATAATTTAATATATTAAGTATTTGTGCAATCTTTTACTCACCATTCATAAGCTCCATAAGGACTTAATGCTTAAGTTTGTTACCTTCTTTTTTGATTACTTTTTCCAGATACTTGTTGCCCTCTTTATAAATATGTTTCTGTTTTTCCATACATGTTCCTTTTATTCTATATGAATTCCCTTTGCTTTTTGCTAATGACTTAGTTCTTACGCAATCTGAAGGTTGGCACTTTTAACCAGTTCTGGTCTTTGTGTTATAGAATGGAACTTACAAAAGCATCCATGCAATGGCCAAGGATATTGATCTTCTGGCAAAGAATGCCAAAACCTACAATGAGCCCGGATCACAAGTATTCAAGGTTAGTTTCAGTTGTTCATAGTTTGATTTGAGTTCAGGTTTTCTTTGCTACTTTCTGTGCTGATTGATCCTTAAATGAATCTTTAGCCTAAGACCCTAAAGACTCTGTTTGCATTTTTTAATTTTTTTAATAGCTATTAGTGACTTTCTTTATATTGCTTTTAGTATAACTGGGGCGTATGTAGCTTTTTTTTCTTAAGTTAAATGTTTTCCAGTTAAATTTTATCTCAGGATATCAGTTACATGACTTATTTGGAGGAATGGAGGATCCCTGTACTTGTGATTGAAGTTGAAATGTTTGAAACTGCAGGTTCAAGTGGTAGCAGTAGTACTCAACTGTTATCTCTTTCCAGACTGCAGGAACTGTTTATGGTTGTCATTCTAAGCTTCAAGACCGGAGTCATACCTTCTTTGCATAGTTTTTTAAGATCGTGTTCCTTTTAGCCATGTTTTTTTGACCAAATTTCACCTATCTTTTTCATACTTGGTTCATCAGCATTTTGCGTACAAGTGATCACATCTCTGTTGCCTTGTACTCTGGAAGTAAGAGAATCTCAGGGGTAAATTATTCCTTTGTGTGCTTGGTTTTTAAGGGCTTTGTAGTGAGAGACCTTCTATATGTATAACACTATTATGTAAGTGGTCATTGGACTTTTCCAATTGCACTTCTTTTTGGATTGTAGTTTTAGTTCCTAGCAACATTACTCACACTTGTATCCTCACTCAAAACTTGTAATCTCTATTTTGTGAACTGTTACTCCAAGTATCAAGTCCACAGGTGTAGAATGAGAGAGAGCAAGCATTGTAAAGCTCAGTAATGGTGGTAACTTTTGATTGCAAAGGCACAGAAACTCATTTGCCTGTTTAGTTTGAAGTGGTATTTGGGTATTTGTATTCTTGTAGATTTTATTTATTTTTTTTTTTTTTAAAGATATGACAAAAAATGAGCTCAAAGCTTCTCAGCTATTCTATTCCATTTTTACAGGCCACTGTGGATGGAATTCAGTCAGGCTTTGTTCTGTGCTTCATTTCTCATGCAGAATTGTTTTATGTAAAAAAAATATAAAAACTCCTTCATTTGTGTTTTAGATTTTTAGGTAGATGGATGTACCCGACTATAACATTCTTTGCTTTCAACGTTAAACAAACAAACTCTTTTAATTGACAGGATGCAAATGCGATTAAAAAAATATTTAATATGAAAAAGGCTGAAATTGAACACAGTGAGTTGGCCAAGTCAAGTCTCCGAATCAGGTACTGCAAACAGAGTTCTTTTTATAATCTCATAGAAGAGTCTCTGTAGACAATCCCTTAATTTTGCTGTGGGTAATGTAGTGGGAAATAATTGCTTGAAAACTTCGTTTATTGTTGTTTTAAAATATATAAATTGTGAAATAGTTTTTGGAAGGAAACTTTTTGTTGAAATACTTCTGTGGTGAAATATTTCTGTCAAATACTTGGTTATGAAAAAACAGCGTTAGTGGATCTTTTATAACAAGCTATGGCCAACTTCTACCACATGTGTTTATAAGTTAATAACAGAAAAGGAATAGTGAAGAGCAGGGTGCTTTGTTGTGCTTTGCTTTGTGAAAAATGATGGATATTCTTGAACCTTGTTAGGACCTGAAACTTAAGAGCTTACAGTTAATCGGGTAGGGGCAGAATCATAGGAACAAGACCTCAAGCAAAAGATATTTAGAGGGAAGTCCACATCGTGTTTGCCAACCAGTTTTTATCTATGAAAAGAGGCACAGGACACTGAAGATCTGTGTACTGTGAAGATCACTTATTAGTAAAGCACAGAATGGGTCTTGAACAGGGAGGTGTAAACTGCTGTTGATAGGTTTATTTGTTTTATGGAATTACTTTAGGAAGCAGCATTTTCTTCCAGTGAAAACCTGTAGTGTACAAAGAAGCAATGCAGTCATTTTAGATGTTTCTTATCTGAAGTGCAATTAGTTTTCTTCTCATATAAACTTTGTAGTTACAAGTAACACTCAGAAGTAGGTTTAGATCTTATTTGCCAGTATGAGCCATGTCATTTATCTAAAACCAGAAAGCAACGTCTTGCAAGTCACCCAAGGAGTTAGCAAACTCTTTACAAGGTGGGCTCTCTTTATGTATTTGGGTTGTTAACTGCTACTGGATGCTGGAAAATGATGGCTGTCGTTTTCTGCAGAGGTTTGTATGCTACTAATGAAAACACTAGCGCTCCCTACTTTACTGAAAGGTAGTTTACATTTTTTTGTCATCTGAAGAATGTGTAGACGATGTCAGTGTTGGAAGTATTGCCTAAGATTATTATGTGTGAAAGAAATGGAAGTTCACTGATTGATTTTTACTATTTGGTGCTTTGAGACATTCAGCCTATATAATGGATTTTTTGGTTCATTTGTTCAGCGTCAGCATGCTTCCCATGTTTATGTGAATCATTGTTGGAGCATATCAAAATATAAAAGCAGAAATACTGTTACGGAGTAATCCCTGACACGTATTTTAAGAATTTCCCTTTGGAAAAATATGTGTAGTGCAAGAAGAGGTCGATTCTACAGATGCTGAATGTACATCTGTGTTTGTGTTGCAGTAACTAGAATTACATACAGGCATAGAGGTTTCCTACTTAAACTATGATTTTATTTTACTTTTCTCACTGTGTTGGTCATTGATGAAGCTCAGGATGTCACGTGTCTGTCGTGTTTTAATTTTGAGGATTAACTGTTTTTCTTCAAAATAAAGTTGTTTGCATAAGAAGGGATGACAGATAAATCACACCGATATTTGTTAGTTGAATTCCTCTCTTTCACTGCCAACCCATTTCCACTTCTCAGCTACCTTATTCTAGCTGTTCTTTTATGTACTGTGTTCTCAATAGACCTGCAAATCGTGAAGTAATTTGAATGTGCAGAATAATTGACATCTCCCTTCTTTGTTTCTCTAACTTGGCAATAAAAAAAAATAAATTTATAATGCCTGAAGCAGGCTACAATAATTTTGGACTGAATGTATAAAAATTGGGGTGAGAGAAAGAAAACCAAACCTTTCACTTGCTCTTCTGCATTTCACTGATTACTTTATCAAACCATTATTCTTTTTTTGTTTCCTTCTGCTGAATCTGTATCACAGAATCATTATTTTTTTTAATTTAAATTCTTAGCTGCTTAAATATCTCAAAGTGGTGTCTCCTTTACCTATTACTGATTTTGGTAAAATACACTTGTAAGTTCATTTAAAGTTAACTTATTATAATTTTCTTCTGCAATTGCATCCGTTTTGGTTTGTTGTTGATGGATCAGGCTCAAATTCTTCATAACGCTACTAACCTAAGTTCTACGTGTCAGACATGTTGCCTCTGTGTCAAAAATCATGCTTTTCTTTTGCAGACTTCATTGTATCCTTTGTTGTACTAAATTGTTCTTCGTTGGTGCATTTAACTGTCCTCCCTGAAATAAACTGGCAAAATAAAGTTGCTCAACAACATACACTGTCAGGCAACTTGACAGTGATTTTGTTAAGTATTGATAAAACGTGACTGGATCTGTATGATTAGCCCTGTCTAGATGCTGAGGAACATTTTTAGGCTGCTTTCACTGCTGTTGTAGGCTGAGCTATGTGTATAGCCATTAATCCTCAATCTAAATGTTACCTTCCTCTGACTTCATAAAGAAAATCAATATTAATGCTGGGGCAGTAAAAGTATCTTAGTATTACTTTACTTTTAGCTTTAAAACATTTTATTTCTGTCTCTGAACCTTTTGGCTAAGCTATCGAAGTAATTCTATAAAGCTTTATCCTTGCTGCATCTTTTCTTGGGTCTAAGGTGGGCCTCTTTTTTTCCCCTTTCCTTGGCTTGTCTCTTCTGCCTTAAGGACTCCATCAAATTTGACTGCTTCCAAGCTGACAGGTCCTTCCTCACAGGGTAAAGGCAGTGTTGGTGATGAGAGAAATTCTTCTAACAAATACTATCGGTAAGTAAATTGTGGACTTGGAAGAAAAGCTGGGTCATCATCATAGGGAAATACTAAAATTTTGGGTGTCTTCTTTTTTTTTGTTTTATTTTAATTTGACAGTGCTCTTCAATATTGCCTCATACTTTTGAGATTGAGATAGATTTCAGTCAAATATCTGTTGAGTATAATTTAATAAGTTACTTTGTCATAATTACTTGTCCATGTTTGATTTTATATTTAACATTTCAAAACACCTGTCATGAAGTACTCTGTATGCAATTATTTCCTTAGAAATGTTCTGAACACTGTGTTAAGCTTCATTACAAAATAAACCAAATGAAAAAACTAAACATGAATATGTGTTGCAAACCTAGAAAAATTATATTTGGAGACTAAAAGGAAATAGTAAGTAAGACTAACTACTAGGATGGTGGGAACCAATGAAGCCTGTAAAAAGAAACTGTTGCATTTGTGATACATCTGTGGTGAAGTTGCTGAGTAGACTGAATTACTGGAGGCTTTTTGGTTTGCTCTTTTGGTCATCAGTTGAGAATTTTGGTACTTAGCAGGGGTCTTGTGTTTACAGTCTCTGTGTTACTGTCTTGAAACAGTACTACCCGTGGCTAATTCCCTGTGTGTATGGTCAGAAACTGTGGTTCAACACAGCAGCTGGAAGGGTCTTTGAGGGATTGAGCATTTGTTCAGAGTTGGTGTCATTTCAAGCAACCTGTCTGCCTTTTTCCAGTCTTCACTTTGCTGCCACAGGGCAAGGCTGAGCCCATTGCTGGAAGTGCCTGAAGAGTTGACCTAGTAAGAAAGCAGAGATTGTCAGGCACAGCCTACAGTGTAGGTATGAAATGCTGTGCTCCGGGTTTGGAAGAGAGGGATGCTGAAGGTGACTTTGTGAGGCCATAGACAGTGTGGATGCCGATTTACTCCACCTAGAAAGCAGAGGAAGGTGCTTCACATACAGGCACTCTGTGTGCTGAAAATGCCTAAGGTGGGGATGGGGAAATGGGAGAAGATGGCATATACAGCTTACAGTGTGCAGAATTCCTTCACGTAGACAAATCCCTATAAACCAGGATCAAATAATAGAGTTATTAACTGGGAGGGACTTGTTATCATCCCCTTTCTCCCCCAGTAATTCAAATAGTTGAGGATTCAAGTAGGTCAGAAGATAGCTAGCTGGGCTCTAGCTTTCTGATTGTGTGTGCAGTTTTTCAGTTTGATGGACCACCTCTTAAAATAGGGGCAGACTCATGGCTCCTTAACAGTTTTTGTTGTTTAGGGCTCTGGTCTTTCCCTGCACAGTCATGACTGGTTTCCTGATAATGTAGGCATGAGCCTCACTTGTTTGCTTACACACTCTAATGGTTAACATGATAACACTTTTTTTTTTTTTTCTATTTTTTTTTTAATTTTCCCTGTTGTTTGTTTTATTTTTTACTCTTTCTTTTTTATAGTAATAAAAGATCAGCCCAAGGGGATCGTTTATCAGCAATAACAATGGCATTGCAATATGGATCAGAAAGTGATGAGGATGCAGCTTTGGCTGGTAGGAACTGAAATGCACTTTCTCTACTAATTTTCTTTTTAATTAAAATGTTTGAGATAAGCAAAACTGTAGAGCTCCTGATACACTCAGATATGTTTTTCAAAAATGTTTTGTGGTCTTTCTAAACTCAGCATGTTATTCTGTTAAATCCAATCCCTGTTTCCTCCAAGAATTTCTAAATGTATAGCTGGTCAGATAGGGTAGGCCATACTTGTTGCGAATTCAATGTGTGTGTGTGTGTTTCTAAGTATACTAATCCAAGCTTTAGGAAACTGTTGCTTGTTATTATTCCTTCCAATGTGAAACCCAAGAGGAGACATTGGAGAGGACATTTGGTGCTCCTGGCTGTAAGAGAGATTTACAGTGCTGCAATTGTTTGAGAGAAATCTTGCTCATACTGGCTATTTTCTTTCTTGCTTTCTTGTGCCATTGGGTCTTCTAAATATCCATCAGGTTTTCTTTTTTTTTTTTTTTTTTTTTTTTTTTAAGGTGAAGATAATCTATATGAGCTATAGGGATAGATAAATGTTAGAACTTAATTCAAAAATATTTGGTCTAGCCTAGCAATCATGAAGTCTTACCTGAAGGTTATGTTGAAACAAAAGCACGTAAAAAGGCAGGCCTTTATACTTCAGTTTTGTAATAAGCATGATTTAGCATTACACTGTAAGCATATGTGCCATAATATATGTATTATTTCAGATATTGCAGTATTGCTCATAAATTTTACAGTTCGTCTTCTAAGTTCGCCTGTCTTGATAGGAACATTCTCAGTAACTTCTTTGCATTCATCTCAGAGCAGATTTCCCATATGTTTTTGTTCATATACCATTGTTTTATTGTTTGTTTATGTTATTTCTACATTGATGTGAAATGATGCATCTCTTCAACGTGTAGTTTTGTGGCCTTTGTTTCACACCTGGTAATTGAATTCTACTCACCACTGTTTTCCAGTGGATGGATAGGCTGTAGAATTTTTTGGATCATTTTAGATCTTGTTGCAAGCAAAACCATTTTTATTCCTGGTTACCCCAGAGTTCAGTTACTGCTTCAGAGCAGCTGCTTTCTGGAAGATGTGTGGAGTATTTATTAGCTTGGTACAGTGTGATTATTAGGTGCTATTTTTGCAAATTTTAATTCTGGAAAAACACATAGATTTTTACATCTTTATGGGATTTAAATTCTTGACGTGATTTAACCACTTTCAGGTGCCACCTTTACCATCCTTGGGATTGTCATTTTCATGAGGCCTTTTGTACACGTCTGGGATTTTTGTCTTGCTGCTGTTGAAGTTTCCCTGTCTTTATTGCATTCACCTAAGAGGCAATGTCAATTTTTTTGTCAGACCTCTGTCATCGTTAAGATTATCTGTCCCTACACCATACTACTGGACATCCTTATGCTTTCAGTCTTCGGATGAAAAGGATTTTTATTTAAACCAAGTGGTCTTTTTGTTAGTGGCTCTGGTCTCTCCTCTTTTTTTCCTTCCTCTAACACTTGATAAAATAAATGAGAACTTGTCTGCATGGCTGAACATTAAGATAACTTTCTCCTTGATACAGAGAACTAAATGTTCATGAGATTCTTTGATTGCAGTGGTTGCCTAAGCAGTGATCAATATCTGTTTCCAACTTGGAGCTTACCCTCACAGTTTCAGGGAGTATCACAGTGTCATGGAGTTTGTAGAAAATTTCCAGCTCAAATGTACTAGGACACAAGTAGCTTCTGCAGCTCCCTTCCTTCCTCATTATAAGTCTGAAAAGGCAGGCATAGGTGGTCATTATGGATTACTTACAAATAACTACTTCATTTTGCAAATAAAGCTATTTTATTATTATGTCATTTAGAAATGTTTTAAGACTGGATGCTACTTCTGATTTCACTAGTATCTGTCTTCGGTTAGACTTGTGCGCTTTCATTGTTGTCTAGGTGCTTTGGGACCACAAAGGAGACAGCGTTTAAAGCAAATCACTTCCTGAGTAAAGACTTAATTTTATTATGTACGCTCTCAGATCCTTCTCTCTCTGTTCTTTTCCTGCCTCATCATTGAGTAAGAGTAAATGATATTACACATTTATATCAGATAATAAAGCTCAGTTTCAGTTGTAAATTTGATGGCTTCCCCTTTTTGCAGTGAAGTCAATTTGACATCACTCCATTTTTGAAACTGTCCCTTCAGTCACTGTGGTATGGAATAAAAAGCAGGAAATAAGTTTTGTTTGGGACTGTTGAATGGCATGTCTTTTGTGGTTATGGTTTACTGTGGGTTTTTTTTCCCCTGCATCTGCTAACTGTAGTTGTGGTAACAGCTGCATGGAAGGAGAATAACTGCCTGTTACACTCCGCTGCCAGCATGTGCTGGCATTAGATTGTTCCATAGCAAAATGTGGATTTTTCTGTCTTCTGATCTGAATTGTACATTCTTCTTCAGTTCTTAAGATAACAGGTGTGTCATATTAGGAGAACACGACCATTTTCTGAATACAGAAGAATATATAATGTTTGAAACATCTCTTTTAAAGAACATACACATCATAATGAACTTGTTTATAGCTGTATTATGGTATTATATAAACCCTTTCTTTTTAGTGTCTATTTAATTTACTTAGATTTTTATTTTAGATAATCCCTTGTGCTCTGCTCTTAATGCAGAAGTACATTTCTTACTTAGGGTATTGAGCTGCTTTGTTGCTGGCTGCCACGTGAAGAGAACAGCGATATACTTGACTAGTTATTTTTCCTCTTTCGTAAAAACAAGCTCTTCTGCTTTTTCTGTTCTGATTCTTATTTTTTGATGGAGCACTCGGAACTGAGCTGTTTGAGTAAACAAAACCAAATACAGTGTTTTGCTGTGTAATCTGTCTTGGAACCTACCTGCTTGCATTCTCTTAGCTGTTAGCACTTATCTCGGTTAGGTACAGGAAAACATAGTGCTACCTCCAGTCTTTTGTTTCCCCTGAGTTATTCTGTCCAGCTCCTGCTTTGCTGGCTAGTGCATAGTAGATGCTAGGCCATTAAGTGATGCTGATTTGCATGCAGATACATAATTAGGATAATTTTGAGTGTCTTTCCTGAATCAGTAATGAACGTCATTATGTGTTTGCATATCTACTGAGGTCTGCTGTGTTTTAGCTTCCATCTAACTTGTCTGGTAGGTCCCATAGGTTATATGCTCACATAGATCTGCAACGTCAGACTGTAGAGAAAAAATGGTAGTACTATGTTGTTATGCTGACAGTGTCCCCTGGTTTTGTCATCATTTCAGTATGTCTTCAGTGAGCTTGGACAGAAAGCTTGAAACATCTCCAGCCTCCACTGAGCAATAATGAAAATGCCAGCTGGAAACTTGGCGTGGATGTTAGAGAACTGTGTGTAACTGAATTGCCCGGCGTGTTGTCTGCCAAGCTTTCCTTCAAACTTTAACTTACAAGAGGGGGAGAAGGATGAATAATTTAGCTCTGTTCTATGCAGAACCACATAGATTTTTGGTTATACCTGTCTGCAAGGTGCAAATTACACCGTTAGTGTTAATGAGAAGCATGGAAGGATTGACCATTTATTGCTTCCCATCCTGTATTTCCAATCCCAGCATTTTTTCATTTCTGTTCTGTGTCTGTTGCTGCTGTAGCGTTTCGCCTAATTTGGTCTTCAGTAAATGGTAGTTCTTCATAGCATTTCTTTCATCCTAATCCTGAAGCATAATATATGAAAAGTTTGCTATAAAATTTGTAACTGCTTTTTAAGTGAAATGTTTATGGTAGTTATATAATAATTCTAACATATTTATTTCTCCATCATTTTACTGCATATATTAGAGGAGCACCTTCAGGCTTCAGTGTCAGTTTCTTCTGCCAGACTTCACAGTTTTTGAATTGAGCTGTGATTAATATTGTCTAAAGGATTATATGTTTTGAAGTCACCTTTTTGATTGATATATATATATATATACACATATATATAAAATAATTTTAATTTGGCCATTTTGAATAACTGGCCAGTTACGTTTCAAAATTCCAGACGTGGTTTGTCAGTTTATATCCTTGTAATGAGCTCTTGTCAGATGGCAGAATGGCAGTAGTTCAATGTACAGATGGATTTGGCACAAATACTAGTAGTAATGATTTGATGGGTAAATAAGGACATAGCTGTTGTGTAGGTAGTGTGTGGTTGAATAGTTCTGTTATGTATTCTCATCTGTGAACCCTTCTCAGTGCTTGTAGGTGGCAAGAGTGCATTGCCAGTGACAGACCTGAAGTCTTCTCTGCTAAGAGAGATTGCAATACCTAGATAAAGTGCTATTTTTGTCATCTTGAGGCTCATAAGGTGTAATTGTGATGTCCTTTTCTGAGGTATGAATGTGACTGCCAGGGACTGTCTTTTCTTCTGGTTTAGATCTTAATCCATTTGCAAAGTCAACCAAAACACCCACTCTGACTTGTCCTGCTGAGTTTCCTATTTTTCCTTTCTCTCTGTGCAGCTGCTGCTCGTTATGAAGAGGGAGAATCTGAAGCCGAGAGTATTACTTCCTTCATGGACACTTCTAATCCTCTTTATCAGCTTTATGACACAGTTAGAAGTTGTCGAAATAATCAGGGCCAGCTCATATCTGAACCCTTTTTCCACTTGCCCTCCAAGAAAAAGTATCCTGATTATTATCAGCAAATTAAAGCACCTATTTCATTGCAGCAGATCAGGTAAGAAAACAGAATGCAAACTACATCTGGTGGGAAACTACTCAAGGGTTTCTTTTTTTTCCAGAATCCTATCTTGTGGTCAAGTTGTTGATACCTAATGCAGTGTGTAGCATCCTTCCTCTACATTTGGTTGCTTCATATTTCAATTCAGTCTCCACCTGTCTTTTGATCATCTTTTGTAG
This sequence comes from Actenoides hombroni, assembly GCA_024336885.1. Lineage (NCBI taxonomy): Eukaryota > Metazoa > Chordata > Aves > Coraciiformes > Alcedinidae > Actenoides > Actenoides hombroni. The sequence goes on from WUAM01000341.1 coordinate 4,758,609, forward strand.
ATGCCTGCCATCGGGTTTGTTTTCTGTGGAGTTTCATTTGTAATGTGCCTGAAAGGTTGCTATAATTTTGAAGGTTAGGTGGGCAGCAGAGATGAAAGCTTCCTCAGAACCCCCCATTAGTCTCTTTCCTTGATCCTGATGGCTGGGTTACCTCTTACTGCTGTGTTTTTGAAATTAAAGGTCTTCAGCAATGTGAATTGTAGAAAGAGGGTTGCAATTCCATTCCTTTTGTTTTCATTCATGATATAGCTAGTCTGGACTGAAGCAAGCAGCACACCATTTATAAATCTGTGAATTCATCAACTGCCAGAGAGCAGATGTCAGGTTGAAAAGTGTGTGAAAAGAAGTGAGCAATATCTTCCTCTAGTGGTCCAAGATAAGGTAATATGGATGCGTGTCAGGGTCCTGAGTACGTGACCATAGTGGCACTGACTGGCCTTGGGTGACCTTGGCCTCCTACCCATTGGCCAACGTGGCTCCAGTCCCTGCCTGAGCTACATTGCAGCAGTGCTGGTCCTCCAGCTTTAGTGAATGAGGACCAGACCCTAACACTGTTGATGTGTTTGTAATCCACTCTAATACAAAGGTCTGTAAATTTTAGTTATACCATAATATGATCTGCTAGACTTGGTATAATTGTTGAATAAGCAGTGTCTGTTAAATCAGAAAGTAACAAAGCTGGGGGTTTTGGTTTTTATTGTTTTATAACTTATCAGAGAGTGTTTTGTGTATGCTGGGGAACAAGTGTGGAGCTGCTACGCTGGTTGTCTATCCATCAGTGGCTTTAAAGCATTTTTTTCTTATGTCTTAGTACAGCTGTTGGCTTGGCAAAGAGTGTCTTGTCTTGAACAAAGCAAACGCAAAATGTACTTCATGGGCAAAAAAAAAAAGGTGGAATTGAAATTGAGAAAGACCATTGACAGTTGTCAGGAAGCTTTTTGTCTGAATGTACCAAAGAGTATCGGCTCAAGTTACGTATAAACAGATTTAATTGGGAGAGACCTTCCATTTAAAATACACTTTGATAGGACAAATGATTTGCCATGGAGAGGCAGCTGCATGTCTGCTTTCCTCACAGTGTAGGCAGGTTACATTTGCCTATGTGAGCAGTACAGGAATTGCACGCAAATGACTGTAAAAAAAAATAACTTATGTTATTGCCTGAGAGCTTAGAAAATAAAAAGGGACAGACAGTCTTTTTAGAAATAGTGTTTGTAACTCACAAGTTAAAGTACATTAGAATAGTTTCTTTTAGCAAATTCTGAAATTCAACTGTTCTTTAAATTCCCACATAATCTTCACTTCTTACTATCCCTAAAAAGTCGAGAATTTGTGCATATATGTACTTAATTGATGTGTTTTAGGGAAAGCTGAAGTTAGCATGGTTTTAGTGATAATGCAACTATGTCCTTAGGTATTCAGAACTGCCACTCACTGGGGGTTGAGTTTTCTTGTGGTGTGAGTTGGTTTTGTGGGGTTTTTTTTTGGTGGTGGTGAGTTTTTTGGGGGTTTGGGTGTTTGGTTTTTTTTGAGATGTACATACAGAGAGCCTATCTTCTGTTCACAGATGGGGACAGAAAAGGTAATCGTCCTGGTGAATTGAAGGTGTTGAAGTAAAGCCGGTCATTCCTGTCTCTCATCTCTTTTGTTTTGGCATCTGGCTACCTAAGCTATCCTGCCAGAGTGAACTGTGAAATGTGTGGCTGTTGTAAATTTTACAGCTAGTGATATATTTCAGGACTTCTTTTGTGTTAAATGCAGGAAAAGCCTTACAAAATAATGTATGATTTCTAGAGGGAGAGTATGGATTCGTTCTGTTTTAATGAGATGTACATTATACCTATCCCAGCCTCTCAATCACTTTATGAGCATTATGAACCTCAGTATTTGGATCTGAGTGCTGATCCCAAGCTGTTCTTGGATGTGGGAGGCAATTCTGCTGATGATTTTAGTTTTCTGCTAGTTTCCCCCTGACCTGCTCTTTACAGAATGACAGAACAGCAGAGATGGGAAGGGAGACCATGCAGTTCAACCCCTGGCCTCTAGCAGGATCATCCAGAAACAGTTGCCCAGAACTATCTCGTCAGGTTTTGAATATCTCCACAGATAGAGACTCCATAACCTCCCTGGGCAATCAGTGCCAGTGTTTGACCACCCTCACAATGCAAAAAAACCCAAAACAACTGAACAAAAAAACCCCACAACCTTTCTTGTGTTCAGATGAAATTTCATGTGTCTGAATTTATTCCCGTTACCTCTTGCCCTGTCAGTAGCCACAGCTGAGATGAGTCTGGCTTCCTCTTCATTCCCTCCCCCCACATGTTCCCCACACATGTTCATACACACACTGATAAGACTCCCTTGCCTCAAATAGGACAAAACTCAGAGCTGTAGAACAAGTACCTTCAACTAGAGCAGTTGTTCAGAGCCCCGTCCAACCTGACCTGAAATGTCTCCAGGTATGGTGCATTGACCACTTCTCTGGGCAATCTGGGCTGATGTCTCACCACCCTCATTGTAAAAAATGTATGCTTTATATCTAATCTAAGTCTAGTTTAAAACCATCATCCCTTGTCCTGTCATAACAGGCCCTGCTAAAAAACCTCTGTCCCCATCTTTTTTATAGGCCCTCTTTAGGTACTGAAAGGCCACAATAAGGTGTCCTTGAAGCCTTCTCTTCTCCAGACTGAACAACCCCAACTCTCTCAGCCTGTCCTCACAGCAGAGCTGTTCCAGCCCTCTGACCATTTTTGCAGCCATCCTCTGGACTCGCTTCAACAGTTTCATGTCTTACTTGTGCTTTCTTTTCCTAGTGAGATAATTTGAATGATAGCTCATCCTTCCTTGTAAAGACAGTGTTCCCTCATCCTCTTGTATTCTGGCTCTACAGTAAGATTTAATGGACTAAGATATAATTACGCTGCTTTTCTTCACTTGTGAATTGTCAGGCTCCTCACCTTCTCCATCAGCTTAAAAGTTTTGTTTCTGCAGGGTCACAAGAGAGCAGAAAATTGGTGTCCATAGAGTGGTATATTTAAGACTAATGGCAACTTCCTTTTTTTTTTTCCGCTTTTTAGTGTTTTTTGATTTTTTAGTGTTAGACTGCTGCGTTGTAATGTGTGTAAGTCACTGCCTAAGTACACATAATGAAGCTAGTATGGGACACTGAGGCTGTGTGGAGTAAGGGGTATATTTTTAGATGAAGCATGTGGGAGCGGTGTTCTAGAGTCTGCATGAGCTACATCTCTGGGAGGAAAGGTAAAGCAAATCCCAGATTTGTTAGCGTCAGGTGGCTTGGGATCTGCTGATATGAAGAGTCACCAGTTTCTTCTACCATACCGTGAAATCATACAGGACCAATTTAGGATATTTTTTTTTTAAATAAAGAAAATTGTATTCCCTAGGAAACACCATTGACTTGCTTGTTCTACCTGCAGCTTGCTTTGTATTTGTTCGGCTTCGAAAGATAAAGGGGGTAAATTCCCCCTTTCCTCAGTTTGATAAAACTGGCACCTAAACATACAGAATTTGATTGAGCAAGATATGTTACTAATCAGTAAATCTGATTTTATAGTGTCATTCTGGCAGTATTACATAGATTCTGAACTTACAGGTAGTAAGGGTATAGAGTTGTCTGCTGGCTTTAATATCCTGGGAGGATAGTCATTGATGATGATTTTTTTAGTAATCCTAGGCCTTTAGTGATTTCTTTCAGGACAGCTTTAAGTTTGGTATGGAACAACTGCAAATAAAGAGGAGTGGTACCTAGTGATAGTAGGGAGAAACAATTTGAAGAAGTGGTACTTCAGTTAAGATGTAGTCCTTTAGGTTACTCTTTCAGAAAGCAGACCTCATACAACAGCAATCAAAACGTGAACTTGCAATTCTTTAATTCTAATTTAGTAAATTGACTGGAAGACTAGAAGCTTCTACAGTTCTTATTCTCTCTTCTCTACCTTGTCTCTCAAAACTTGTTTTAGTTCTGTGGAAGGAAACAAACATACCAGAATTGTACAAGAATGTTTTTAAACTGCATGCTACTAATATTTAAACAAAATATGAGGCAGGATTTGAAAGGCAGGAACATTGCATGCAGACTTGCTTACTTGCAAGAGGATGAACTGCAGAGTATATCTTGAGGACTTTATCCCAGCTTGGTTGTTAGGATTTCTGAAGCATGATTCCTTGTCCTCCGGTAGTTGTTTTTATCAGCAAAAAGCATTCAAGCATTTTAAACATTTCTCTTAAGTACTTAATACTCAAATAGTCTTCACTTTATTAGATCCTTCACTGCAATATTCTTCACTTTATTAGATCCTTAGAGCCTTATTCTGCAAAGCTGTCAGTATGAGTTGTCAGTTGGAAACAGATGATGCTGATGCTGTTTACATCGAAGGGGAGAAAACAGTCTGTTGGTCAGTGTTTCTCTCCAGTGCTGCTTCTTAATTGATTTCTACACAGGACTTGCTTTAGAGTTTGTGGTGTTTTTTTGTGTTCTTAATCTCTAAAGTAGTTTAGCTGACTTGGGTACCTTTCTCTAAGATGCAGAATTTCCTTTAGACATTATTTTTATTTTCCATTAATCCTTTGAAAGCTTGAATCTATTTTATCTATAATAACATCAGTAAACAAACAAATTACTGCTTGTTTACACACTTAATTACCGTACGTGCCTTGAAAAATTAGAATGTTCTCAGAGAATTCTGTTTTGAAAGAAATTAAAACTTACTTTTGATGGTTTTGAGAAGTATGAGCTTATTGGATGGGTTTTTAATGCAAGTTTTTTTTCAGTCTTTCTATTCCATGTTTTCTTGAGTATTCTCTTAATGATGTATTAGCTTTTGTAACACCAAAAAGTGCTTGGGCGCTGAAGTCCTGTAATTGCTTGTCAAAACTTTTGTCAGGGTACAAGAATAAATGACATGCATGTTACTCTATTGATTTTGCTTTATGTATCAGAGTGTGTTCAGACTAGCTGGAGAAGATGTAGGGTGGACTGTAGTGTTTGTTACCAGACAGTGGCAAGAGCAGGAAGTAAACTCAAGTGTTTACGTCCTTAGTATTTATAAACTTGTGCATTGTATGCTGGTGGATTAGGGAAAAACAATCCTGAATTTAATGGACCTTTTATTTTGGTTTTGACTTTTTTAATACCAGCCAAATGTTCCTTAATGTATGCAAATCATTGTTGGTGGACTTCTACAAGGTAGAAATGGAGTGTGATTTGAAGTGGTGGGATTGACAGTGTTAGATTGATGGTTGGACTTGATGATCTTGAAGGTCTTTTCCAGTTGAAACAATTCTGTGATACTATGATTTTATATTACTACAGCATCAGAAAAAGAAAACACATTCCTGTAATTAGAGCTCTTTGGATATTGATTTATCATGAAAATGAAGATGTTAAAGAAATGTTTTGCAGTGTCTAACTTGCAAAATATCTGATTGGTATTTCTCTTCTGCAGAACCAAACTGAAGAACCATGAATATGAAACTTTAGATCAGTTAGAGGCTGATCTGAACTTGATGTTTGAAAATGCCAAGCGCTACAATGTTCCCAATTCTGCCATTTATAAAAGAGTCCTGAAAATGCAGCAGGTTATGCAGGTATGTGGAGTAGAATGATCGAAAGTATATAACTTCACATGCGAATTTTTTTCCCTAATGAATATTTTTCCAAAATAATTTTTAACTAGACCTGTATTTCCAGTAGTTTATTGCTTCAGGGGAAGTATGGGAATGAAGAGCATTATAAAACGATTTTTCTTCAGCAGAACTACTGCCTTTTGTGATTTCTTTTGGTCACTTTTATTCCTCACTATGACTATTAAAGCAATTAAGTTGTGAGAAAATTGACGATGTGGGGTCTGCAGGTAATTGCAGGATGATAAAACACTTCAAATTTCATGAAGTGTTGCAGCTAAGTACTGCAGTCTGAAATGGCATTGTTTTCAAATTCATTCCTCAAAAATGTTTATGACAGGTAAAAAGAATTGTGCTGCTGTTTTATGTTGGTCAGCTTATAGTAAATAAATCACTGGTTATATTTTGATTGTGATTTAGTTTCAAAACCTGTAGTTGTATCTTTGCGCATCTGATCTGTTCTGATGTTTAATACTATTCTGGAAATGTCCAGCAGTGAGTTTGGCTTCAGGGATTTGTTCTTTTTGCAGGCAAAGAAGAAGGAGCTTGCTAGAAGAGATGACATTGAGGATGGGGACAGTATGATTTCTTCTGCTACATCTGATACCGGAAGCTCAAAAAGGAAAAGGTATGTGCACTTCTGTAGTTCTGCAGCCCATGACATTGCTACATCTTTCATTTCTTAAAAGAGAATATTAAGCCACGATTTTCAGCATTTGTGGAAGGATTTGTAACTCTGACACTTAACCTCATTAAATGTTGTTTTTTCTAGTCTATGTCATGGTATCATTTGAAATAAGTTCCAACTTCTGGTACTGTTATTGCAATAGTAGCAACTGCCAGTGTAAAACTGTAATTCAGCATCTTTCTTTGGTGTTGCTTATGACCGTCAGCTTCCTGTAATTTTAATTTTTTTATTTTGTTAAAGTAATAGCAGTTATAGGGGGAGGAAGGGAATGAAATAGAGCATCAGCAAAGTGTCATCAAGAAAGTGCAATAATAAACACTCAAAAAATTCTGCAGAGAGAAAATGTTAACATGGATTTAGGTTGTGGTACAGCACAACAACGCTAGGAAGAAGAAATATAGTGGAACAGTAAGATAGACCACAGTATCAAGTAAAGATCAGGAAGGAACAAATTGCCAAAATTGCTGGGTTTGTGATCTTCAGATTCAAAGAAAAGTGCTAAGCTAATCAAGCAAGTCAAACTGTCATCAGCGTCCTTTTAACCGTATCTTGCTTTTGATCACCTTGTTCAAGAGAATACTGAAATGCTTAAAAGAAAAAAAATGCTTTTGATGTTGTCAGTTCAATACGTTCTATCAGTTTCACTTGCTGAATGATAGGAAGTAAAAGAAGACTGTAAATGCTGCTGATGGCAAAAGTGAAGCACTGAGAGGAATTCTAAAATGTTACTGAAAAGGGAAACTAATAACCCAGGCAAAATTCATCCCATTGAGAAAATAGCAGTGACACAGAATAAAGTTGTTTGAATGTCCCTTTTGTGTCAGATGCATGACCTGAATCTTGAGTATGGGCAGGCTTCTTACTATTTCTTCTTTGGTTTTTCTTTACCTACTTTCACCAAACTAAACAGTAAAACTTGGAAACATGTTAAAATATGGAATTCGGGAGCATATCTCTGTTCTGGTGTTGCTTACCTGTTCACAAACTAGCTGTTTCCAGCAGTGAAGATGGTGCAGAAAAAAAGTTTCTAACTGTAGAAAGTGTATTTTGAATTTTATCACATCTAATGGTTTTTAACTTCATTTAACAGTGGTTGACAGATATTTAAGCAATTTAAGCAATTCAGACCCTTCTTTCTACTACATTCTTGATATTCTTATTTTCTTGTATCTAGTACTGAAGAAGATACAGAACTGCTCTGAGATAAATAGCTCAAGTCTTTGATATTCTGTATTCAGCAGAGGTAGTCAAGATACGGCTGAGGGTTTTTTCCTTGTTGGCACTAGATCTTGAGGTCGTGCATTCAGATGTTTAGTCCTGACCGATCTGTTTTCTCTGCAGCTGGAAAGTGCTTAGAGCTCCTTTTGTCCTTTGCACTTTTGAAAACTAGTTATTTGTTTTATTCTGTAGAACACTTAAGGTGAATGAGAGAAAAATCATAAGCTGGTTTCCTGTTTGTTTAGCATACTGCTTGTTATGATGCTGACATTATTTGCAAACATAGCTAAGTTTCTAGTACACTGTCTTAATGTTGAACTTCCTGTATGTGTATTTAGGTGGATGTGGTTGGTTCTTTCATAAAATGCTAGAATGTTAGGGGTTGGAAGGGACTTCTAGACATCATCGAGTCCAACCTCCCTGCCAAAGCAGGATCACCCAGGGCAGGTTACACAGGAATGTATCCAGGCAGGTTTTGAAAGTCTCCAGAGAAGGAGACTCCACAACCTCTTTGGGCAGCCTGTTCCAGTGCTCTGTCACCCTCACAGTGAAGAAGTTTCTTTTCATGTTGAGGTGGAACCTTCTATGCTCAAGTTTTTACGCATTATTCCTTGTCCTTTTTCTGTGCACTACAGAAAAGAGATTGGCTCCTTCCATTTGACACCCACCCCTCAGATATTTCTAGACGTTAATAAGATCCCCTCTCAGTATTCTCCTCTCAAGACTAAACAGCCCCAGTTCTCTCAGTCTTTCTTCACAGGGAAGGTGCTCAAGTCCCTTAATCATCCTTGTAGTTCATGGCAGAGGAGGAGGATAATGTCATTTTGATATTAGTGTTGGAAGTGGGGAAAAGAGCATCTGACATTTATTCTTTTCCTTTTTGCTCTTCTCCTTAACCTAACAGTAAAAAGAATATACGAAAACAACGAATGAAGATCTTATACAATGCAGTTCTGGAAGCTCGAGAACCCGGCACAGGCAGACGGCTCTGTGATCTGTTTATGGTTAAGCCATCCAAAAAAGACTATCCAGACTATTATAAAATAATCTTAGAGCCAATGGACTTGAAAATGATAGAACACAACATCCGCAATGACAAATACATAGGGGAAGAAGCCATGATTGAAGACATGAAGCTCATGTTCCGAAATGCAAGGCATTATAATGAGGAAGGCTCCCAGGTACTGTTTTGATTCCACAGTCACTCTTACTGCTCTGCTTCTTTGCAGACATATAAGCTATGTTAGCTTAGATGGTTTAGCTTTGACTGTTACTCACATTATTTATAATAATTGTTTATTGAACTAAAATAGAAGCGTGACTTCTTCTTTGTGCTCATGTTTTAAATTCTGTCTTTGTCTATAGTTGTATAAACATGAAAGGCAACACGTTCCTCTGTGAGGGTTAGACTTATTTCTGATAGCTAAATCTATTCCTCCACTACAAAGAATGTCAGCTGAATGTTTCCTAGGATGCTTTAAAAATTAAACTAGTTACTAGATTCACATTATTCACCCTCAGTTAATCACCTGAAGGTATTTACACATTGAACTGCTATCAGCATGTGATTTGGAGCTCAGAACCTCTGAGAAGGGATGTCTTGGAAAGGTACCAGCTCTGTTTTCATGGAAATTGAGAGTGTGGGAGATCAGACTAGAAAACCTGATTTGCTTAGCCTAGCAATTCTGAAAGGAATATGCTTTTCATTTATATATTTTTATATATATATATATATGAGTATTTCTATATTGTGATGTTTCTCAGACAGCAAATATATTGAGGAACAGAGTGCTGGTAAGAAACCTCCATCTTTTTCTAATGAGGAACTTGAAAAGTTACTGTACAGAACTTTATGATGAGGTTGCATTCAATGAAGCTGGATTTGAAGACCCAAGAGGATTGTTCTAGTCCTTCATACCTTGGTGAAGTTGCAGTAGTTCAGGAGATCTTTCATTGCTTAGCAGAATTTTTTGATGAGAAGCTTGATGAGACATCTGCGCCTTGTCATTTAGTAGTCTTTGTAATACGAGTGCAGATTAATTGGATAATTTACTAAAGTTTCATATCTCTCTGATTTACATGTTGTTCATCAGTTCTGCTTACTTGTAGAAGTCTATTAAAGGTGTACATCTGAGAAATAAGCCCTTCTTTTTAATTGACTACTTGGGTTTGCATTCAGCTTTTTCAAACTAACATTTAAATGTTTCTTGGGGGCTAGTTCTAAACTAAACACAGTAAACTTTGTTTTGTTCTGGTTTTTGACTACTTTAATGATTAATAGGTATACAATGATGCCCATATGCTGGAAAAAATCCTTAAAGAAAAAAGGAAAGAACTGGGACCCCTAGCTGAAGATGATGACGTTGCATCTCCTAAACTAAAGCTAAGTAAGGCAACCTCATACATTGCTATGTCTCATTTCAGCACTTAGGAAAACCCAACAGTACAGATCAACAGATCTTCCTTTTGGACTAGAGGACATGACCTGCAAATTTACACTGACATATGCAAAATAGAATCAGATTTTCAAAATCTTGACAGCAATGGTGTGTTTGTATGTTCATACAATAGAATTTAGTTGTATATAGTGTTTTCTAAGAAAAATAACTTATAATGAATAAAAACCACTTAGGAGTGGTTGGAATGACTGGCATTTAGTCATGCGGTGTTATCCAAATGTCAGATGCTGCATTATGTGCTCAGTAACACTTCATTATCACACTTAATGTCTGTTACTGGAATTGCTTACAAGGTGCTTCTCAGACTGTGTAAAGCTTTTGATTTCCCCGGTGAAATATCTGAGATTTCTATAGAATGATAAATGTGAGCTTTTTCTAGAAAATTACTGAAAGATGTGAAGAACACAGAAGCAAAATTTCCAACACTGTCTGTTCCTAGAACTGTTGCCGTTACAAACTAGATTTGCTACTGCTCAAATCTTATATCCTCTTAGTATGTGTTCAGAATTGATCAAACTGAGGAGGATAAAATTACACAGAAAGGCTTAAAGAAAATAACTGCACACAGCCCTCTTGAAAACAGAAATGCTCAGCTCTTCAGTAAGGTACAGAGAGTAGAGCATTCACAGGCAGAGACTATGCAGTACAATAACAGTGATCCTGAATGAATCAAAAACCTGATCTGATTGATAATCCTGTGGGAGGCCTTATTTTACATTTTTCCCGTGATAAACCTCTCTAATTTGGCATAAACCTGTCATAAAGGAATCTGATAAATTTTAGTGGTAGCAAAAATCTGAGTGGATTTTTAATGGCAGCAGAGAGAAATTCATGTAGAGCTAGTAAGTGAATTTAGAGGAGTTATTAATAACATCATAGAAAAAGATGTTTTTCATCTGTGTTTGCCAAAAATAACATTTTGAAAAAAAATATTCATACAATTATGAAAAATAAAGGAAACTGCAACTTGGAAAGGTCTCCATGTTGTGAGTCTTCTGCTCATACCATAAAGTAGTTCTTCCGTAAGCAGTTCTGCAATGGAAAGGAGATGGACAAAAAAGTGTGCAAGCTCTGGTTTTGTAATGTGGTTTGTTGGTTTTTGTTTTTTTTTCTTTTTGTCTGCTTAGGTAGAAAAAGTGGAATTTCTCCTAAAAAATCAAAATACATGACTCCAATGCAACAGAAACTGAATGAGGTATATGAAGCAGTTAAGAATTACACGGATAAACGAGGCAGGCGTCTGAGTGCCATCTTTTTGAGGCTGCCATCTCGGTCTGAACTCCCTGACTATTATGTAACCATTAAAAAGCCCGTTGACATGGAAAAGATCAGAAGTCATATGATGGCAAATAAATACCAGGATATTGATTCCATGGTAGAGGACTTTGTAATGATGTTCAACAACGCTTGCACATATAATGAGCCAGAATCTTTGATTTATAAAGATGCCCTGGTCCTGCATAAAGTTTTGCTTGAAACTCGAAGAGAAATAGAAGGAGATGAGGATTCTCATGTGCCCAATGTCACTTTGCTAATTCAGGAACTTATCCATAACCTTTTTGTATCTGTTATGAGCCATCAGGATGATGAGGGCAGATGCTACAGTGACTCCTTAGCTGAGATTCCTGCTGTCGATCCCAACTTCCCAAATAAACCTCCCCTGACTTTTGATATTATCCGAAAAAATGTTGAAAATAATCGCTATAGAAGATTGGACTTGTTCCAGGAGAATATGTTTGAAGTACTGGAGAGGGCGAGGAGAATGAACAGGTGAGCAAAGCCATATCTTTTGGGTATCCTTTGTCTTATCACATGAGTTTTGCATGTTAATGTTAGACAAATGTTGGCTGAAGGTGTTTGCTTTCCTTAATAACGGGTGTTGAGAAAACTAAATGTCCAAAGCTCTATTAGATCTTCAGTGTAATGTATGTTTCCATTTAAATACAAGGCAGAAAGTTAGGTTTCTGCCATGGTCTAATTTTGACATTAATCTTCCAAAGGCACACCGCATGAAAACCAGGTTTGTGCTAACTTTCAAACTGAAAAAAAAAAAAAAAGGTGATGAGGAGAAGCTGTTTAATAACTGCTTGACTAGTGGGGAGGTCTTTTGGAGCAATCGCATTTGTACGAGTTATGGCAATATTGTGCAAAAACCATGAACACTTCCAACTTCTTGCAAGGTTTTCCTTGAATTAGGTAGGGTACTTGAGGATGTGCAGGTGAGATCTTGACTTTGAAGGAGAGAAGGTAAAAATGGTATTAAAACATCTACTAACAAGAGTATGGGAAATTAAAATAAGTCAGTTTTGTTGATAATACTGTTATTACTTAAGTTTTCAGAAGTTAACAGATTGTAGAGGTCCAGTGTTTCAGTAGCAACTGGTTGCCTTTGATTTTTTTTGGTGTTCAAAGACTGGTGTATATGAAAATACTGTTTTGGGTAAACTGTAACAGTGACAGCAGAGCAGCAGGTGGAGCATTGCTTGCCAGTATCTGCTGCTGTTTGTTATGAGTAAGCATATTACAAGTAAGCACAGAAATCTATTGGTAGAGTGAAGCTTTAGTTTTATCGCTGTGTGTAGTGATTGATGGGTATGTGTTTAGGATCCTGTTTGACTATGCATAAATAATCTTTCTGTCCTGTTGTACATATTTTTGTACAGGACCGATTCCGAGATTTATGAGGATGCGGTTGAGCTGCAGCAGTTCTTCATTAAAATTCGAGATGAACTTTGTAAGAACGGAGAGATTCTTTTGTCGCCTGCTCTCAGCTATACCACCAAGCATCTTCACAATGATGTAGAGAAGGAAAAGAAGGAAAAGCTACCCAAAGAAATAGAGGAGGATAAGCTCAAAAGAGAGGAGGAGAAGAGAGGTAGCTACTTTCTTTTCATTAGTTTTAAATATATTAGTTGAAAAAAGTACCTATGCATGTGATGTATGCTCTACTGTTGCTGCAGCTTTGCCTTCTGAAGGGACCATAATAGTCTGATTTTCCACCAAGGATCTTGTGTTATGAAGTTGTGAGAGATTTATTTTATTTTGATCCTTATCAGGCAGGCCAGATGGCTGCGAAGAGATGTAAATTCATTAATTGGGACACACTGGTGTGTGACCAGTAGTCACCTGAAGAATATTAGAAAAGAAAAAGAGTTGGGTTTTTTTACTATAGCTTTCTGATGACAATAAACTTGGCAATTACTGTTCCAATTGATCTTTTAGTTGTTTCCATTTTGACAAATACTGGTTTCTTGATGTGCTGACAGTGTTGTCTGTGATCATACTTGATCATTGCTAAAGCAATGGCACTTAAGTAAGCCTTTCACTTTTTTTTACATGGCTACTGTGAGTGTGAAGAGAAATGGGCTTGCACAGTTTTGTAGGGCAGAAAACGTACTGTGCAGGTCCTTTGTGTTTCACAGTTCCTGGCAGTTACTATCCATATCATTGTTGTGGAGCACGTCTAGGGGAATTAAATTCTCTAATTGCTCCTTTCCACAGATGGGAGCAGAGCTGTTAGCTCTTTATCCTTGAACTGTCTTTCTAAAATGGTTCATCTTCCCACATAGCACTGATGTCAGCAGCAGTAGAGTCTGGTTTCTCCAACCAGGCTCAGTATTGTAAGGGGACAACAGCTGTAATGCCCTTTTTTGTCTTCCTTTGAGAGCTAAACACCCCAAAGAAAGCAAAATATGCCTTTCTGAAGTTTTCTAAACGCAGTGCTGTTGTTCAGTGCTTCACTCACTGCAAGGGCTCAGTAAAATTCGTCTGAAGAAAAGAAACCTGACCTTCAACACCAGCAGCAGCAGAAAGGCTAGCAGCCCAAAACACATTTTAACCTTTCCTGCATGGTGGAAGTCAGTGACAGAAGGATGCATCAGGTGGCATTTCTGCATGCAGACGTGTGCACTCAGCATAGGGTGAGGGTGTTCCTATCAGTGATCTTGGCTAACGTGGAAATGTCCATTACTAACATCTGGTTTTCCCTTTTTGAAATAAGAAGCTGAAAAGAGTGAAGATTCTTCTGGATCAGCTGGGCTGTCAAGCTTGCATCGGACCTACAGTCAGGATTGCAGCTTCAAGAACAGCATGTACCATGTAGGAGATTATGTGTATGTGGAGCCTGCTGAAGCCAATTTGCAACCTCACATAGTCTGTATTGAGAGGCTGTGGGAAGATTCAGCTGGTAAGGATGCCTTTGCTATAGGAAAACAATATGGTGAAGCTTATTATTATTTATAACTTTCAATCTGAGATTTTTCTGTATAGATGTGATTTATTTTATTTACAGAAATATTTGAGGACTGGTGAGTATTTTTGTTGTTTCTGTGTTGCCTTGTTCCAAAGAATATTACAAATACAAAGTTCTTGGATCAGCACACACTTTTTTGTTCATCTCTACCTACCCTCAAATGGTAAGTATCCCAGAGAACAGGCTCTTCTAAGTGGAATGGGCTCCTTGTAATTTAGGTGCAGAAGAACACATGGGGTTTTTCTGTGCTGAGAAGTCTGAAGCAAATTCAGAATTAAGCTGAGTCTTGCATTTCCTAGGCCAAATCAAACTATAACAAGTATTACTTTGTTTTTTCTCATCAGTGATGCCATCTGTTTGCAGCAGGTACTCTCTTAAGTGTAAGGAAGATATGTTAAGTGTAAGCTAGAAATACAGCAAGAGTATCAGATAAGCATGGTGCACTCAGGTGGAATCTTGTCCTGCTTTAGAATGATTTACTCTCAGTATAAATGACTACATGGCTATTTGATTTATCAGTCTATCTATAGTTGTTTTTTCTTGGTCATGTGCTAAAGAATATGCTATTTCAATTTCTTTTCTCTCTCTCTCTTTTATTAAAGGAGAGAAATGGCTCTATGGCTGTTGGTTTTATCGACCAAATGAAACGTTTCATCTTGCAACACGAAAATTCTTGGAGAAAGAAGTTTTTAAAAGTGACTATTATAATAAAGTTCCTGTTAGCAAAATTTTAGGCAAATGTGTGGTCATGTTTGTCAAGGTGAGAGACTATTCAGATTAGTTTGCTAGGTAAATAATATGTTCTCTGCTATTTTCTTGAAGAGCTGAGCATTCTACCGATAGTTAAAAAAACAGGAATTGCTCCTTTGTGCTGTTCTTATTCTTTATTTGCTTCATGAGATAAGTCGTTCACCCAGGTGATGGTGTTTCCTGGTGCTGGTTGATTTGTAGAATCATATGCTTATTAGATAATTAGCTAACTGATTTTTCAGAGCACGTAGTAGAGAAGTTGCAGGTAACTCCTTTAAAGTTCCCATAAGAGCATGTAGCTTTAGATTTGGTAGAGGGAAGCTTGAATGGCTTGGTAAGAGGATGAAGTCTTTTATCTCTGCCTCAAGTTTTATTCCACATCATCCTTGTGCTGAGGATTTTTGGCTTGTTTGCAACATACTTGTCTCAGACAGTTTTCTGCAGGTAGTGTGTTTGTTTGGAACAAAATGCTACAGCTGCTGAGTATGTGAATGGGTGTCATGGTCACATATCAACAAGCATGGAGTTTACTTCCCCGCTCCAGCCCCAAAACTTGGTGATCATGTCCTCTTTCCAAGTCAAAGCTCAGAAATCTTAGCAAGGTGGCTTTAGGCTGCAGATCTTGTACTTGTTAAGGTACCCTATTGGTAAACGAATAAAACCTAACTTGTCTCACATAACAACCTGTACTGAATTTAGCTGCTTCTCATGGGATTTCTTGTTGTTTGCTTTTCATTTTTAATATAACTTTGATGCCAAACCAGAAGAAATTAATTCAGCAGAAAGGCTTTATTAGTCTAAAAGCATTTCTGATAGAAACGTAGGGAAAAAGACAGGATGCATGAAAGGGAGTTTACTGTGTGTCTGTGGGGTATGTGTGTCTGTTGTGGAAATATTTTACATTTTTTCTTCAATCTGCAGGAATATTTTAAATTGTGTCCTGAAAACTTCAGAGATGAGGATGTCTATGTCTGTGAGTCACGTTATTCTGCGAAGACAAAATCTTTTAAAAAGATTAAGCTCTGGACTATGCCCGTAAGCTCTGTAAGATTTGTCCCACGAGATGTGCCACTGCCTGTGGTCCGTGTTGCTTCTGTGTTTGCTAATACAGACAAAGTAGATGAGGAGAAACACTCTGAAACATTGGAGGATAGCAAGGTGGGAGAAAGTATCCTTCATCTTGAAAAGGTAAGAAAGATAAAAAGTGGAACATCAATTGTGTTTGACAGATAAGGAATGACAAAATATGAGCCCTCAAGACTTGGGTTTCACAGCATCCAGACACAATGAAATACAAATAAATAGAATGTTTCTGTTATAAATTGTTATACAAATTTGTAAATAAATGGAAACAAAATATAAATAGACTAAACAAAATAAACCGTGAACATACTTGCTAGATCCTACAAATACTTTCTTGGTTTTGGTTTTTGTGGGTTTTTTACTGATTCAGAAAAGATTATTATACTTATACTGTGAAGCTTCTGTAAACCTAAGAATCAGTAGAACTAAAACTCTAATTTTACTTCATGGCAATGCTGAAATGCTTTATTACGTAGTATTTCAGTAAACTAGTCAGTAGCTAGGCAGCTGTAAGCAATACATAATATTTTGGGCTTTTGTGACCTATTTATGGTTGATAGTGGTTTATTGTCAAAATGCATAAGAATATTTCTGTCCAACATACTAGGTAAAATGCTTTATTTTATGGTATTTAGTGTAATTTTAAAAAAGTATTATATTTAAATAAATATAATTTATTTATTTAATTTTCAAGTCTTTCTTTTTGCCACGGTAAAATACACTTTCTTTTTCCCTCAAATAAAAAGTTTCCTTTCCCATTGTTAAACACATTGAAAACCAGAGACTTGTATTCATCGCTGGTATATTCAAAACAGCAAGGTTTTAAATTCTTCATCAAAAACAACATTAATGTCTGCTGGCAACACAGGACTCTGCTCTTGTAGTTGTTTTCATTCAACTGGATGTACTTTCATGCAAGAGTATGTGCTGCTTCCCATACGCAGTCACAAGAAACTATGGTGATGGGCAGTTCTTAATTACTGTGTGAGCTGAAAACTCTATTCCTTCTTTCCTTTTCCAAAGATTGTAAGTAATGGCTGCAAAGGAGGAGAAAGGCCCGAGATGGTGTATGTCAGAGACCAGGGGAGAGGAACAGCAAAAATCTGCTTGTTGCATAGTGCTTTCCTTCAATAGCTGAGAGCACTTTTACAGACTGTAAGTAAGGAGAGCTGTAATCACCTCGACTGGCTAGAGGCTGAGGCAAGAATAGCACTTGAATACCTTGGTCTCAAACAGGTGTTTTAGCAGCTGGAAGCTTACATAAGGCAAGAGACACATGTTTATTTATCATTTTATTTTATTTTAGGGTTTTTTTGTTTTGTTTTTTCTTCTCTTTAAACTTTCTTGTGTGTCTTACTGTCTAACCTGTGTTCTAGAACACATTGTCTTTTTGGGCAACAACTTCCTCTCATTTCTTGGAAATAATGAATGATAATTGTTGAGTGAATTCTTTTGTACCTTTAAAATGTCTATCTTATCTGTCCTGATCCTGCCAGCATCTATTGTGTTGGGTGTTTTCACTGTCCTATTTGCTTTTTGCAAACTGCTTGTTACAGAAAAATTAAGGAGTTTATTCTAGAGTCCTTCAGTTGCTGCTAACCCCCCAGACTGGATGGTACCTTCAGTACTACTAGAGATTAGTAAATTGACAAAGCCTATTTCCCTCAATGTGTGATATACGTGGGCCATTTGGGCTCCTTATATCTCGATTTGCTCTGAATGATCAGAAAATAGCCGCAGAGGGACACCTGAATGTAATTTCTCTGCTGTGATTAATTCAGCTTGCTCTCTAATAATTTCAAAATCGTAAAAAAGACTTTCTTCAGGTTTTTTGAAGATGAACTTTTTTTTTTGTGCAAACCACATCATGAGAAATGTCAGCCTGCAGAGGTTAGATAAGTCACCAAAGCTAGTTGTAACAATAAAGGTAAGTAATCTCAGACTTCACAGTATTATTACTGAGGTACGTTAGCATAGCATTTAATTGCGATGGCAGAAAATTTGTTTGAAAGGCAGTTAAATCTTAAAATTTTTTAAGAGTTCTCCCCAAAGTGACAGTGCTGTGATAGTATTTTTCTAAATGCAGTGGGAAAGTTATGAAGTTCTTCTAGCAAAGACAAACTGATTTGTCACTCTGTTTTCTGGTTTTTACTCAGTGTGGTGATAATAGTGTAGCTGGGACCTTTTTCTGAAGCACACCGTATTCCGTCAAAGGGTGTCTTAAGGCAACGATGCTTTGTAGGCTAGTTATTAATGGCTGTTTTAAAGTTAAAAGTAGTCACGTTGTGAAAACTGTGTGTTACTGATCATTTTAGAATGATAATCTATATAATTCCAGATACATTTATTATTGG
Source organism: Actenoides hombroni (assembly GCA_024336885.1). Lineage (NCBI taxonomy): Eukaryota > Metazoa > Chordata > Aves > Coraciiformes > Alcedinidae > Actenoides > Actenoides hombroni. Next base: position 4,777,056 of record WUAM01000341.1, read on the forward strand.
TTGGGGGAAACTAACTGGAAATGAGACATCATCTTGCACATGTTTAGCTCCAGTAATTTATTTTATGAAATGAGAGAATTGTGAGGTTGCATTATCAGCTTCATGGATTCCATATTGTGTCATTTATTGATTAGGTGCCATTGCTAATTTGTCATTTTTTTCATAATTTTGTCCTAAAGCATTACCGTTAGCCAAATTTGTTGACTGGACTCATGTGACCAGACACGCTGTCAGTTCAGACATTTAGAAACAGAGTTGATGCACAGAATAAAGGTGTAATAATTGTTAGAACACACATTGCACTTTTCCACAGGGAAGAAAAGAATTCTTACTGAAACATATCTGAGCCATTTCGAAAACCTGCTTTTTAAAAGACAGTCATTTATTACCAATACTTTAGAAATGATACAACTCAAAATCTGCTTCTAGACCAAGAATCATTTTAACTACTTGAACCCCTTCTTTATTTTGTGTTATATGGGAAATAGTGTATGTGCAGAGGTGAGAACTGTCAAAAAGTTGCTATTTATGTTCGTGTCACTAAGGTTTATTTGGTTATACTACTGTGATTCCAGCAACAGAAGTTATACAGGAATAGTGGTGCTTTCTTTAGCCTGTTTCCTGAAAAATTAATTCCCAGAGAATGAATTACCTCTAAATCTTGCTTGCTTTTCATTCTCAGCTTTGTAATGTGCATTACCACCACTATCATCTTTTTTCTGCAGAGGTCCCTTGGAGAGGCTGCTGAGCTTTTTGAGGGCTCTACCAGTGCAACCCAAGCAGGCAACTACTGAGATGGAAGGTTTCTTCCACAAACACCACCAACAGAAGGTTAAACAGAAGGCTTTTAGAAAATATCCTCTACTCTGTACCCAGAGTAGTGCTGGTCTTTAACAACAAACACACAAATACTGCAGTAACAGGAGTCTTGGAGAGCTTTAGCAGAGCTCTATCTCCTGCCACTTGCAGCAGATGTGAAGGTCTGTTTGCTGCCTACTCATCTTGGCCAAGATTTATCCTTCATTTCTCTCTACTCATCTGCCAGGGGATCTTTTCTTTAGAGATACCATGTCCCAGGAGTTGATGAATTCTGGTAGGGGATTGGCACAATTTAGCAAATTCTGCCTTTGCTGTAAACATTTCTTCCACAGAGGCAGCAATGTCAAATGGCTGCCACTGACTCTTCGCACTTGATGACACCTGTGGACACTTATGTACATTGACATCTGAACTAATGGCTTTCTTCTAGCTTCCTCCCTTGTTTTTACTGAGCAAATGGGAGGCATGAGCATCTTATTTGATAGAGCCAGTTAGAAAGCTAGATTTGGTTCTTGTGAAAACCCCTTTCCTAACAAACAGCTATTTTGTACAAGACAGGCATTTATTTACAAGGCTGATCTTGAATGAATGTTTAATCTATTACAGTGAATAACATTGGAAACATGTCAACATATAAGGTTACCCTGTACATAGTTTCTCACCACTTCTCCTGAGAATCTGCTTGAACAACATGTACAGAGTAAGGAGGATAAATTAGGACCTCACTTGGGTACAAAGAACAAGACTACATTGCGTAGCTAGAGCTGTGCTGGTAACTTTACAGTTGGTTAGCAACTAATGGCTTCATAGATCTGAACTGTAGCAAATATAAAACAAGTCTTTTCCTGGGAATATTTCTGTAAGCTTTGCTTTGTTGACTGAGAAATAGCAATTTGGGATGGGAAATAAATAGAATTTCTCAGTTGTTCTAGGTCTTAGTCCTGTGTAATGAACTCTGCGGCCTCTGAGGGGTAGTGTTGTGGTGTAGGGTTGACAGATTTTCCTCATTTGCTGCTTTTTGTCTTCATCCCACCTGAGTGTGCCTTGAGGGCGTTTCACAGTATCTGCTACTATTTGATTCTAATAATCAAAATCCAATGATTCAGAACGTTCATCATCCTATAGTCTCTGTGACAGCAAATGTGGACTGTGACCCACTGGAAAATCCCACTGTACTCTTGCAGAAATTGTCAGCATGCTGATAAAATATTCTAGAGAGCAAATAGCTCCTGCTGAGGGCTGTAGAGAAAGCTGCTGACTCTTAGTGAGTATCCATATAAAGAATTTACTTAGTGAAGGACACTGAGTCTGAGTTGTGCCAGCAGAAAAAATCTGCAGAGAAGACACCAAATAAACCATGTGGAGGCCTGACTGCAGGAGGAAGCTGACAAAACAGATTCTTCTTTTAGAAGAATTTAATGAGTAGATTCACTATTCCAAAGGGGATTCAAACCAGAACAGAAATGTTCACAATGTTATCCCAGACATGGTGCTGGAATAGTTATTGCACATTTAGTTCCTAGTCATTCCAGTACAACATCCCCATGGCCATTTATTAAAAAGTGGCAAGAAAAATGTTTCTTGTGGTTGGATTCAGAATTAGGCTTTAGGCAGACCTCATGCACCAGGCTGAGCTGTGCTAGGGAATCCAGCACTGCTTGCCTAGGATGCTCTGGTCAAGGCCATGTTTCCCTGCGGTCTGCCCATGGCAGTGTGCTTGGTTTAACCAAACCTCTTTCAGTCTAATAAACCTGGCTGGATTGAAGGCCATGTTTCTGGGGTTATACCTACCTGACTCACAGGGGCTGGGATAGAAGTGCCCATACAACTTCTGACAGGCAGCAGTGGGGAAGGTGTCAGCTACCAGTACAGAGCTATATACATCTAACAATATATAACTGATTATGAGTGGGCTGGAGGCAAGAACCTCTTCCAGTGGTTTGTGTGGATCTGAGACTGGATGCACGCTCAGTCCTTATGTACTCGGCTTCTTCCATCCCTGTATAATTGGCTTCTGCCTGATAGCATCACCTACTGGTGTTGTTCATCCCCTCCCTGATAGTTCATTGTTAACTTGCATAACTCCAGCTTCTAAGGATGGCTAGGAAGCTGACATAGTGAATAGATCATTACCTGTAATAATCAGCAATTTATAAATCTGTCTCTATGGAAAGTGTTGTCAGTCTTATTTGTTAGCGAAAAAAGACAAAGTGATAATTTCTGTAATTGGGTGAGGTCACTTTCACACTGAAATCATCATAATATAATTCTCATAGCAATTTTTAAATTTGTTATGGTTTTAATTGTTGTTCAGATGTAACATTGCAGAGGAGAAAAATAAAGTTCAATTTATTTTTTTCTTTTTATTTTTTAGACTAGTCACAGTAAAATGCAAATAGAAAATACTGAATGAATGGGAAACTTTGAGGTAAACATGCTGAGATGATGTGGAACTTAATACAAAATAGCAAACAGTCAACAGTAATAAATGATTATGTAAGGACTATTAATTCTTAATTTAGTATTAGTACAGCCCCATTGGCAAACATTTTTTTTTTGGTATCTAATTGGACAGTGTTCTGTGACTGTGAGGCAAAAATGATGATCCAAACTCATACCTGTTCCGATAAAGGGAGATATCATTAGCAGTATGAAGTAGGTGATCACGACTTCTCTCTTTTTCATAAATTACACTAAATAACCATAATGCTGCAATTTAGCAGTCCAAAGTTCATCCTATTCAGCAGGCCATCCATAGTCAACAGTTTAAAGAAAGGGGACCTGCTGAGAAAATGGTGGTCTAATCAGATGCCATAAAATCTGGCTGATCAGATGAGTCCCATTTTCTTTTTTTGTAAGGAGATCCTAATGAAGCAATGCATTGAGGGGATTCACAACTTTTGTTCCTCCATTTGATTATTCAGGTTGGCTGCACCAAGTTCTAAACTAAGCAAGTCGAGTCTAATCTGCTGGGCTGTTTGCATACATGCTGTGTTTTACAGGAGACTTATTAAATCCCACTTTGCCAGCTACCAAATTGTGTGTGTATTATCTTCAGTCCAAATGATCAAAACACTAAAAGATGCATCAAATCAAATAGGAATCTGCTGTTATTGTCTACTCCCTGCTTGCTGGCTAATTTACCAAGCATAGCAAAAATGAACAGTACTTCATGGTGCACGCTTCGTGAATATCTAAACTGGTGCAAAGCAGAGGGGATGCTGCATGCGTGTTTAACCAAAGGTTAAACTTGCAAAATTTGGGGCTGTTCTTATTTATAACTAACTATTGTAGTGCACTTGCAGCAATAAAAGTCTAGCAGTACATACATTTCTGTCCAGTGATGGGCAAGGCAGCTTTGATTTGGCTACTTAGAATAGGCATAGTCTTTCTTTAGGAAATGAATTTGTGCATTTACTTTTACTTATACTTAAATGGGACAGTGTTTGTTTCCGTTCAATTGAGTTTTCAGTTTTCTCTTCCCTTTAACCACTGTCTTATAATTCTTGCTATCTTCAGATCTTCCTCTTTGTGCTGCCTACTGGGACTGCTGCACACAGACAGGCATTGCTCCCTCACATAAAACGTGTAGATGACAGCAGCCTGGTTGAAAGCCCATTGAAGTCAATACTGTTAAAGTATGAGCCTGCTAGGCCTACGTTTGTAGTGATGAGCTTCTGCACTTTCTTAGTAATGGGAACTGAAGCGTCTAGCCCCCACTTGCTATCCCAGTGTATCAGCAAGTGGGAAAATTGCCGAAAGAAACTTCCCAAGATCACAAACAATTTGGTTCCTCATCCTCTTTTCAAAGCATTGCAGCAAGGAGCAGTGAGATTTTCACAGAACTATTCATTCAAAGTGATGAACACAAACAAGCACTTATTTTGTTCTGTAAATGGTGAAAAACGTGTAAACAGCCAAATATGCTTGTGGGAGATATCACCTATACTGAGGGTTTTTTTTCTCTGGTTACATATGCAGTGGGTTCCTTTTGCAGACATAGAAATGAAGGGAAATCTGCTGTCATGCTACAGGAATTCAAATTCTAATACTGTGCTAAAAGAAAGACAGCATGCTGTCATGTTGTCTTGTGTTCCAAATAAATCCTGACAGTGATGATCAATGTCTAACAAAAGTTGAACCAACTGTTTTAGTTTTGGATTTTTTTCATGTTCTTATTATGGTACCAAGTGCTTTGATTTAGTTTCTCCGGTTAAGCAAATGTCTTCCTATGTGGGAACATTATGGAAGTATTCCACTGAAGACTCCAGAACAAAACTGCCTCCTCACACCTTTAAGTACTTTTGCATATATGCACATTAAATCACACTGAGCTAATTTCAAAACTGAGTTCACTATTTTGGACCTTGCTATGTCCATCACAGGAGCACAGTAGTAATTTTTTTTCATTTTGTTCGGTATTTCATTTCAAGCTCTTGGTTAGCAGTTTCTGTTAGTGATTTCACCCTGTAATGTGTCTTACTTTGATTTTCTTCACTTTGACTTCAGGAAGTCAAAATTCTTGTGGCAGGTTTGTCTTTTTTAACCACTGTTCTAATTACTTTCCTTAGAGTATTTTCCATATGCTCCCATGTAAGCAGTTGATCCCCTACCTTTTTTCACCTTCCTGAGTTCAGCTTGTCCCAATGATCTGCTTTTGTCTTACAGAGAAGTCTTTAGGTATGCAATGCCCTCCCCATGCCAAGCTGTAGAACCATCTCTGTGGTTACCTTCCTCATAGCTATTTGTCCTAGACTGATGGCTCTAAAATTGCTAGCAGAAAGTGGTCTGAGAGAGAAATGATAGAGATCACTGATATTTATCTTCCTCGTTTAAGTCTTGGTTATCTGGATGGCCAGCCTCAAACCACCTGGCTCTGGAGGTATGTGCTTGTGTTCTAGGGAAACTTACCCACATATCTCTATGGCTTTAATTAGGATTCAAATATGTGTGTCTTTAGATTCAAATGTGCTGGTACAAGATGCTACCAGGTGTTTATAACTTTCCAGAGGTTACCACTGCTCAGATTCACCACAGAGCTGTTTACAAGAACACTTCCTGGTTAGCTTAAGGTTAAGCAAACCTGAATCTGTTTAAACTGTTCAAGTTAACCTGGCTTGTTCTGACTGAAACATCTTTGGAAACAAACGTATAAGTAGTGCTGCTAGGGCTGAGGAGGTGATGACCTTTGGCAGATGGCATTGCAGAGATGCTTGGGGGCAGACTGATGAGCAGCAACCTTTTTCATATAGTTGTCTGTAGAGTGCTTGTTTGTCTCATTTTACTAGCATGATTTCCTATGTGGATATACCAGAACAAGAATATATTTTATTTTTTCTTCTACAGTTTAGGTTGCCACTGCTACATAAGTGAGTGGCTGCACTACATAAATCAGTATAATTCAAATGGTAAAAAATTAAAATTCCCTCTGCAAAAGAAACCAGAGATTAGTAGGCACTTGTGGTGGAAGCCATTTTCTATATACTGACTAGATCAGTGAATTTTCTGAAGGCTATAGATATTGATGTAATAAAAATAGTTAATTATGTTGGCCAATCAACTCTCTACCTATGCAGAATAAGAATATCTCAACAATAAGTGTTCTCAAAAAGCACTTATGAGTTAGGCTGCATGTTTATGAGAGAAAGAGAAACTCTTATTTCTTTAATTATCACTAGTGTGATTTTTTTGAGAGTAAGAGAGGAGTAAAATCAAAGGGAAATTATAAACAACTATATTCTGAGGGGAAAAAAAGAGTTTTGATGTGTACTGTTAATTTTTTAATCCCTAGTATACCCAGGATTTGTTAGCTTACACAGAATTTGATTGAAGTGTGCTCAGCAAAGTACTTTGTGTGTGTCTGATTTCCAAGCCCTGAGATTGGTGGCCTGCTAATCCCAGTAACACCACCCCTGCACCAATACCGACTGTTTTGGAAGAATCAAATCCTTTGTGACTCTTTTTCCATTTCAAAAATCATGAAATGGACTATTGCAAGCAACTCAGTTGCTGCTCTTTCTCCTCTCTGTGGTTATACTCACAGAAAGGTAATGCTCAGAGGTAATTTTAACAGTATTTCTCTGCAATAGTTGTGGTCACCTGAAATAGTTTCAAATGCCAGGATATCACAGATTGTTTTGTCAGTGATCAGGATCTCTAGGATACAGAGATTTGTCAGCCATTTGATTTATTTTAGTCAAATGTATCTCTTTAAGTATATTAAAATATTCCTAAATGTTATCAAGTCAGATTGCACATGCTGTGATGGAAAAGCATGTGTCATCCTCTGTTTGTTCAACACTGCTCCCCTTGAATAAATACAACATCCTATCAGTTTCCAGTGTCAAATGAACTACTGACTAATGAATTTAAATCTCCAGTTTACACTGGAGGGTGTTAGATTGTCTGATTTCACTCACACTTCTGCTTTATGAATGATCAGCCCTTTAATGTATGTATGTTGGATATATAATTTGGAACAACCCAGACACAGAGCTGTGAGAGGTAAACCAGGAGTTCCCCAGCCAAATGGCTGATTACCTGGAAGCTAATGTGAATCTGTCACAGTGCTTGCTGTCAGCATTAAATATTTCCCAGGCTTCCCCGATTTCCCTTTTGTCCGACTTGAAGTGATTTAAACTAAGAAGCTGAAGTGTCTTGTAATTGCCTGCCTGCAGTACATGGTAACCCAACAAGTCATTGAGAGTGTATCATGATTTTTTTTTCTTTCTTTTTTTTTTTTTTTTAGGTCAGCTGCTACTGTGCTGTTGGAGCATCAAAACATATATATGAAAGTTTATGAGAATGCTTTAAAGGTGTCTATTGTGGATTCTGCTTTTAAGAAGTTGGAAAGAACAGCTGAAGCATTAAGAGTATACTTTCAAGGTAAAACGTTTATCCTGCTCTGATGTTATGTCCATTTTTGTTTTTTCTTTTTCTTTCCTTTAAAAAAAATCCAAACCACATCAAAACAGAGATGCGCACACACATACGTTCAGACTTCTGTGTGTTTTACATGAAATACAGATAGTTAATATGATGACTAGACTGATATTTTACTTGAAATAACACTTTATTGATGTTTGAGATTCCCCAATTTCCAAGGAAGAAAAGCTGATTATCTTCAGAGGCAGTCTTATACAGAACAGCAGACCCCCACCAGCCTTCCGCTCCAGACTGGATCAATGCAGAGAAGTGCTCTTTGATGGACTTTCAGGCCCTGTGATCTCCCAGCCCTGGGGGTTTAAAGGATGAGCATATCAATCCAGGACCACTGAACTGCATTTCCATTGCATGAGGGCTCCTCCTCCTGGCTTTGTCTGGACAAACTCGGCTCCTCCTACTTTTGTCACTATTCTTTCACGCTTTGTTTAGCAAACACAAAAAAACCTTTGTTTGTTGCTGGGTCTTTTTTAAGCTTTGCATAAAACAGTTTAAAGTGCCGTAATGCTGTGTACCTGTGATCACCTTCAGGGTCAAAATCAGTTTGCAACAGATTAACCTATTTATCTTTTTTTTTTTTTTTCCTCCTACATTTTATAATTTGCACGAATACAAATTGTTGTTCTGATGAGCATAATCTTCCTACTTTATTCTGAATTCTGACTTCACAAGAATCACTAACTCTGGATTTCCCTGGGAACAGTCTTCTAGAAGATAGCACATGTGTGCCTGCCTTTCTTTACTGCCGTTGTCCTGCTGTGTTTCAGCACACTGAGCCAGAAGAAAACTAGCCACATGTAATTTATAGAAGTTTTGGTAACACTAGTGCAAGTATTTTGCTTGCCGTAAAAGTTGGCATTAAAAATGTATGTGTTTAGGTTAAATTTTAATTTAATCTGTAAAGCTTGTTACAGCTACATATAAACCCTCTATTAGTTCTGGTATCATCTCCCTCTAAACCAAGCAAATCCCCCCTACTTTCTGTGATATTGCCTCTTCTGCCCACTACTTTGGGGTAGATAGCACCTAAGTCTTGAATTGAGAAATGCTGAAGTGCATCTTTAAAAGTGAAGATCAACGAAATAACTCACCCAGCAGTATAATAGATTCTTCATTATCTGCATTCTTTAAAACCCTTGTCCATGCAAAAAGCCTGAGTCCATAGGAGGGTACATTTGCAGTTACTCATGTTAAACTGGAAATAGCAGTATAGGCAATGTTGTTCACACCCTCCCCCCAAACTGGTGTGTGCATGCACCTTAAAAATCCATGAAGTGAATGGCTCCTGAAAATTTCAAGGAGGTGTAGCCTGAAGGGAAGGGAATCATCTGGTGCTATTGTGCCATATCACACCCAAAGTCACCAGAGATGATCATGAAAGTCACATTAGATGAAATGGTGGAATAATCTGTTACCTTGGGAGACTTTGGCATTTGTGCAGATGGCGAGTTCCTACAGGGCCCCTTTCTGAAGTGTTCATACGTTTCCCATAGATGAGTCTTCAAAATCTTAAAGCGATTCACCATATCATAGCTGGAGCCCTTATATGCTGAAAACAAATCACTCCTTTTCTATTCCCCAGGGTGGAAAAAAAAAAAGTTGCCTTCCTTACTTCAGAACACCTCTAGGTACTTCCTTTGTTACAAAGGGCAGAAGAACTACAGGTCTGTGCTGATCTTTTAATATTCTTGGATTATAGATGACTGAAGGACAATGATGCTAAAGCATTGCAGCATCCTGGTAACAAGGACTAAAAACCAGCGCTCTGAAGAGATGGCCTTGGAAAGTTTTGGCAAGAGCCGTCTTTTCTGAATATTCCAGTCAAGAGCTGGGATAGATGCCACAGATCCATCTCAGCTAAGCCTCAGGCTACAGCCAGGCGTGGAAAGAGCTCTTGTAGCCCTGATGGATGGGCTGAACCTAATGGACTCACTGTAGCACTTGACTATTATTGATCCCTGTGCATGTTCATCTGTCCTATTTCCCAGAGCTGTACAAGCATAAAGGAAATGTTCTGAAGTGGGTCAGTCCTTATTTCTTAGATTGAGTGAGGGAAGCCCCTCTGAGCTCAGATGGCTCCCTGGTAATCAGAGCTTCTTCCCTGAGCATTGTCAGAGGTCTCACACAGTTTAAAAAGCCTTGTGTTAAGAGGAGGTCCCAATCCTTATATCCTTCTCACCTGCTTGCAGCTCTGCAGTCCTGTCATTTACCGACTCAATAAGGGCTGCTTTTGGTAGAAGAATAATGTGCCAAAAGATCATAGTTCTCTTTCAGTTTAGTGAACTGAACTGTTTTCTAAACATGAGCATTTTAAGAAGCACAATGATGATGGTGACTCTGTGCCAGAGAATAGGAACAGAGATGTTGGGACTATGGTACCATTAGGCTTGTAGATGGGCTCAGCCATCATCTGTGACTCTTCTGCATAATCACACTTCTCTGAAGTGTGAATAGAGTGGAAGAATTGGTGAAACAAATAAAGACAAAGAGCCATCAAGTCATAAACTGGATCAGTTTGCTGCCTCCCCTATGTCACCCATTTGCAGCACGATTTCTTGGCTGACCTTATGTTAAATCTATCTTGGTAGGCTTGAGGCTGTTTTAAGACATCCCTCTGCTGCATACTTTAAGGAGAGGTAAAGAATTTGAGGTTAAGGTGAAGAAGCGTGGGACTGGGATAAGACTGTATGCAGCCTTGTGCTCCTTTTGAACTCCTTGCTGCTACAGATGCCTACAACCATGGCAGCAAATTTCCTCTTTCCATCTGCTGTAAGAGGTGTCCCATTCAATTGGGCCTGGGTCTGACCAGAATGACCTATGCATTCCTGACCTCCTTACCATTCAACAAGACCACACATCCTGAAAACTTCAGTACAAAAGACAGATATCAGCTCCCTTTGCTTAGCAACAATCATTACCGTGAGCACATCAGCCTGATGGTGTGCACTGAGAACTGGCTCCTTAATGCAAAGTGCAGTTCAAGGTCTCTGCCTTAACTCTCAAAATCCTTTGCAGCACTGGTTTCATAATTCCCCCACAACATATTGTTTGCAAAGTTGCAGTGGTAAAATGTGAGGTGATAGGAAAACCTCTGTGGGGATTTCAAAGCTGTGGAAGCAAAACAGGTTGGGCTCCTGTCATATGTAAGTGGATTTTCCTGAGTGTTTCTTCTTGGGCTCTCTCTTTTGCTCATATACGTATACACACAACAAAAAACCTTAAATTCTGCCCCAGATATTCCTCAAATGAAACAAAGAAAAGGGTAACTGATTTCATTGTTTCAGTTTCTAAAACATATGAATGCAACTATGATGAGACAATAAAAGTACCTAAGGCAATCTCAAGAGAACCCCAAGTTTAAAGCCCTGAATCTGCTAGCCTCTGAGCCTGTGAATGATGTTGCATCCATAAATCAAAATGCTCCAACCAGCCCCTTTGGAAGGAAACCATCCTGTAAAACAACATTCAAACCTGAAAACTGTGACAAAGCAATAAATTCATTCCTTGAGAATTTGCCTTCAGAAGCCCTATTATACCTATGGTCTTACTAATGAATAAGTCTCTAAGACTCTTAGAAATAACCAGGTAAGAAGAGACTTTAGCTTTTAATATGGTGTAATTTGACAAGACTTCTATGTTCATGCAGAAAACAGGAACAGGAGCTGCAGAAAGCTGTACATGTGGAGGAAAACTGGAAGCTCCTTTGTATTTCATGTACTAACAGATAATTGTGCCTTTCAAGAGGAATCATCTATTTAATTTGAATGCAACAGATTTCTGTAACAGAATCAGGGGGAAGAGCCCTCAATCCCTGTACTTAGAGAATCAACAGAAATGGTGCTGTGGGGACACATCTCCCATTTCCAGATATTCCGGATGTTGGATGTTACCCTCCCTTCTTTTCTCAGCCTGCATCTGTCCTTCTCTTTCTGGTGTTTTGTAGCCCTTTTTGATCAATGCTTGTGTGAGTATTTCTTGGTTTAGTCTAAATAAGCTGTGTTAGCTTAAGTAATGAAAATAAGAGGAGTTTTTTTTCTAACTGATGTTGTTTTCACTGAAGTGACACAAGTGCAGTTGGAGGAGCCCATATGGCCTGAAGTAGTTCACTCTGTGTCATCTCCTACTGCTATCTGAAGCAGAAGTCAGCCAGCATTGTCATGTGGGAAGCACACTGTCCCAAAGCTGATCCCCTGCTCTGCATCTCCACTTAAAAATGCATCTGCTACTGCAACTCCTCAGGTCTTCAAAGAATTACTTACTAAAGCAACTAGGACCGAGTCCTGACCTGTACCATCATTCATGCTAGTTGAAGGCATCATTTAATACTCCTGCAAGATAAATATTTCTTCAGCAATTATTTGCTAATTAACAGGCAAATTGTAAAACTCATTCCACATACACTCAGTGTTTGAATAGTGGACCTTGTCCCTTGTAAATAAAAAATACCACCCTCATCCTATTTTTACTATTTTTAGTAAGTCCTCCATCTGCTAAAAATCCATTTGTCCAAGTCCTGTATTTAAGCAGGAACAACGTGCCTTCTCCTCAGGAGCTTGTCTCTCAAGGGAGGGGTGTTAGATTGCATACCAGACCTGTGTGTTGGGGGCAGTGTTTGAGGAGCTGTGAATTCACTGATCTTACCTACATCACCCCAAATCTCTCTTTGTTATACCATGGACAAAGCAATGAGGTATTACTCTGTATCAGAGAATCAAGTTTTTAATTGGGAATTAATTCCTAGTTCAAAACTTACAATAGAGTAATTCTAGGAAAAAAAAAAAAAGAGAGAGAGAAAACCAAACCATAGAAGTAAGTTCTAGGAGTTCTACAGAAGGAAAAGTAATATAACCACAACATTGAGTTTAGCAACTTTGTGTCACATTTTAGAAAAGAAGTGTGCCTAGCATTACTTGTTTCAATGTTGCTGGCTGGAATGGGAGAGGACATTTCCTCATGATCTAAAATTAATGACAAATTTCAGATAGCTGCTAGAGAATTGCACTGGTAATTTCTAGTTTATAGTAAAGGGCTATAATAATTAAGATCTCATCTTTCATTCACGGATGCTGCGTTTGAAGTTCTTCAGTTTCATCCTAGTGGCAACTGTTAGCTGTAGTTCAGTGCCTCTTTAGTAAAGAAAAAGATTAGAAAAATTATCTATCTGTGAAGAGCTGTGAGAACAGAGCCAAGTAATTTTTAACTATTGAATTCAAGGAAAAATGTGGGACAGGCTAAAACTCTTCTCTCTTTCTTTAAGAAATCAGAAGTAGTTCCTTTTATTTTTGCTCGAGTCACTACAGATTTATATCCAGTTGATAAGATGACACTGTCTGTCAGTGCTTCAATAGGTGGAAAATATGGGGTACCTCTGCAGCCTCAGAGAGAATCAATTTACTTTTCATAATGTCAGAATACTTCACAATATATGGACAGAATCTGATGTGAAACAGTCACCAAAGTTTGGGAGAAATCTTTGGCACTTATTAACACTTTTCATTTCTTTCTATTATAGCCTTAATATTACTTTTCAGAATTACCACCTTTTATACAGTAAAATCTAGAAATAAGCAGATGGTTATAAAGGTAATTAGAATTATTAACAAAAATAATGCAGACAGTGATCCAAGAACCATACATTCTCCTTTCCAAAAAAATGTTTGAAAGCCATATTATCATCTTCCTGTGGCACTATAACAGTTTTGGCAACTGTGAACTGCTACTACTTATGATAACATTCAAAAATAATTGTCCACAGTGTTCTCAAACACTTGACATCGGTGATTGTTAATACTCCATATGCACAATTCATGTATGTATTGTGAGATGAGACCTGCATGAGCAATATTCTTATCTGGTATTTTGATTAATTAAGGAAATTTGCTTGAACAGAAAAGCCAGATATCTTTTTTTTTCTTTTTTTTACACATTCTATCTCCTCTTCTTCCTTTTTTTTTTTTAAATAATTTCCTAGGTTAGAAAAGACCTTTAAGACACAAGCAAACCCTTCCTGAGTGTGTACCATACCATGGATTACCCCTAGTATTTAATCTACTTCCAGTCCCAACAGAACATTTATGTTGTGTATACCACAGACTATGATTTGCTTACACAACTGGGACTATGGATTAAGGCTTGTAATTAATTAAGGTTGTTTCCTACCCATTTTGAAGTGAGGATACCCTGAGAAGCTGAGCTCCCTATTTGATTCCCAATGCCTGTGAATTCTTACCCTTTTACCTCTTCAGTCACACTTGTCAGGCTTCTGCTAGAAACAAGTACTGCGGTAAGCTTTTTCAGTGTTAAGTTTTTACTCTGTATCAGTAGCTTTGTTTTTTGTGCAACACTGTGATTGACCCCAGAACATGCCACCACAGCCTGTGGCTAGGTAGCCAAGGGTGGCTTCTAGGATAGTGGATACTACTTCTGGGAATATAAAAAGAGTACAGTTTTGGGGGCAAGGTAAATCTTCCCAAAGGGAGAGGAAGTGGCAGCCACTGTTGTTGTTATTGTTATTATTATTATTATTATTATTATTGATGCTGTTGTAGTAGTAAATATTAAAAATTGTGAATCTGTAATGACAAGCCTAGAATGCATTTCAGCATACACTATTTTTACAATAGTAGTAGACTGATAATGTTTTTTTGTCATTTAGGTGGTGTCTGCAAAAGATGAGTGCAGAGGGGCTTTCTGCATGGAAAAGGCAGTGTCCTGGTTATCCATCAAGGTGAAGACTGTACCTTGCCAGAGCCAGGCATTGTGTAGGTGAAATTCATTTTTCCAGTAGGACAAGATATACAGATAGTTTGAGTAGTATCTGCCAGGTTTATGTGTGTGTGCTCCTTTTTGTGAGCTAAGCATGGACATCTGGTGGCCAGGACTTCAGTGGAGCTCCTGTAATTGAGTCCGCAAAATCCAGCTTTTATCCTTGGGTACTTTAGATGTGTTCATGCATGGCTACTGCAGCTCTGACAAGTGGCTTTCTAAATCAAAGGGACATACCAAAGACTTTTTTACCATCTCTGAAAAACAGCTTTCAAATGTTTATTGCAACTTGATTTGGGGTTTTCTCCTCCAGAGTGTGTACAACCTGCTGCTGGTTCAGGCTAATTGTTTTTAAACTATCTCAGTTCTAGCAAAATATTTGCAGTGAATACCTGCTTGCTTCAGCTTTCTAAGTGGAATTTTTTGTTCTTTTTGTCTTGCAGACTTTTTACAGGAGGGTATGTCTGTTAGGATTATTTTCTCTCCTTAAACTGTCATTGCTCTTTTCTTTCACAGGCTTATCTTGTGAAATACAATTTCCATGGAGATTTTATTTAAATAGCTCTTAGGTCCATAAATCAGAAATCTATAAGCCACGCCTCTCTCTTTTTTAAGTGTACAAGGACATTTTTTGAAAGACGATGTCGTTCATTGGCTTGTCAGTCAAATGTGTATTTGCAAACATTAAGGCTTAGGTCTGACAGAGAAGGGAATCATGGTTTGAAGAGATTTACTTTGTCCATAAAACAGTTGGATGAAAAGGTGACTGATAAGACCATACCAGTCAAAATACAGTTTGTGTGATTTCAGAGGATCAAAAGTGCTTTTTTCCCCCAAACTTTTTCCATAGTTAACTTGTGTGATGTATCATATCTAAAAATATTTTGTTTTCATCTGAGTGAATGGTAGTTTTGAGCAAAATATTTTAATACCATGAATATGGCAACAAAATAATCTTCTGCATATTTCTAACGTTCCCAAGTGAAGACTTTTTTTGAAGACAAAGTACTTATTAATGCTGTGAATCAACCAGAGAAATATTCGCTAAATTAATGTATCTACTAAACACAGGTAGAAGCCAAATTTATTAAATAATATTTGACCATTTTATAGCACTCTTGTCTATAGATATAAACAATGGTGAGTGATTCCTCCATTTGTTCAGGTAGGAAACTGAAGCATATAGCAGATGTAGCAATGTGGTATCCAGGATTCACCACTCGGGTCACCCTTTGCCAGCTGTTCCCTGCCAAGGCACACATTAAACTGCTACACATGTCAGTTGGAGAGGGTGTTATTTACATCAGTGAATGGTGTTAATGAAGTCAAATTAGAGTAAAAAAATAAGTGATGGAAAGCAAAAATTGGAAGGGTGTTGGGTGGTACGTCTGTGTACCAGAGTGATGTTGTCAGCCTGAAATATTGACACATATGCCTTGAACTACCTGGGAAAGAGGGATAGAGTGTTTGAGGGGAGAGGGAATAGTTGCTTTGCATATTTTGATCTCTTTGTGTCACATGTGTTTTGTTCTTACAGTTTGACTATTATTGACTTTTAAATCATGGAGGAAAGTTTTAGTTTCTGTTTTTTTTTCAGTGAGTAGCCCAACAGGGACTTGTTTACTTCTCTGGGCTGATTGGTGCTATGTTCATAAAAATAAGAAATAATTGGAACAGATATGCAGATCAAAAGAGTCATCATGGTGTAGATCTGAGTTGACTTAACTAAGGTTAAAGTGTGGAACTCAGTCCTCTCCATTTCGAGTCTTGTCATTTCTTACTCTGGGGAAAAAAAAAGGAAAGAATACATTACTGACATTTACTGGTGTACTCCTTAAATAAGTCAGGCAGATGAGCACAGGTTTTTTTTTCCAGATTCTACTTCCAATGCTTTCTGATAACTTTCTATTTAAGATTGTATTTTAGTTTTATTACAGCTATTGGAAGTTTTGCTGTGGATCAGCTCCACTGAGTTCAATGTAGGGCTTGATTGGTTTTGAACAGAACAGTTCGCTACATATTCCCAGACTACAGGAACTTGCCTATACCAACAAAATAGGACCAGATAGCTAAACTGAGGCACCCCAAACTTTCAGCTTGCTTTCCCAGTGTCTGCTGTCTGAGGCTACATGCAAAAAGAATGGACAGGGAAGTGAAGGAGTTTGTGGCAGAAGGGTAAAGCTGATCTTAGCAGGAAGAGCAGAATAGACAGACTTAGCACACTCACACATTGAGGGCTGGACTGTACAGTAAAAAAAGGATCAGGTCCATTTTAAACTGGTATCTTCTGGCGAAAGAAGGAAATAAAGAGAAGATGAGAGGAGATGACAAGTAATACCTGTAATCACTCTAGTAACCTGACTCCAGTGTCACATTCTCAGGGAGCAAAGACTGGCAGACAGTACTCATGGATTGCTCTGTCTGCCACACAAAATGCAGACATCTCTAGGGAAAACTGGGGAATGCCAGATGTTATTTAATACAGTGAGCAGACCATTAGGGCTGTTTTGGTATCTATTTAGGAATACCCTGAGAAATCCTGCCACCAGACTGAAAATACATTCTTGGGCAATATTGTACCCTTTGGAGAGAAACATCTTTATTGAGCACTGGGGGTATATCCTGAGCCACAAACACCTCTTTGAGACCACCTTGATCCTAGTATTGTTCATCAGAATATACAATATCCTTCTCCAATAAGATAAAAATAAAGCTTTGTATAAAGTTTTTTTCTTATTCTTCTGGATTTGGATGAGAGAGAAGAAATAAAACTGCATTTCAGTTGCATTGAGATATTATTCTAAACAGTTGTGTGATGGGGAGGTAGGAAATGCTAGCTCAGTGCAGTCATTTGCTCCATCAGTTGAACAGTTGTCCCAAATGATGGCTAATCAGAGAGAAAGCAGGCACCAGCAGTGCAGTTTCAGTGTTGCAGCTCCAGCATATTTGCAAGGGAAATTCAGATCGACAGGTGGTCCTTACCTTTGGCAGAAGGTCAAAAGAACATCACAAACTTTCTTATCTCCCTGTTTTATCTGCCAAAGCTGGATGGAACTGGGGAAAATATCTGAGGTTTTGTAGTGTTAACCCATTATAAATACAGAGATAGGCATACAGGGACTTTCTGATGTTTCTGGAATTGTAAAGATTGCAAGAGTAACTTTTTTCTTTTTTTTTTTTTTTTCTTCTCATCTCCTTTTTTCACAGAACAGAGCTGTAGTTTAGAAGCTTGATCTAAAAAACATGACAAAGGTGAATATCTATTAAAAAGTTATTGTGGGAGTATTTTGGACATCTTATTTTGCAGAAGGAAAAGTAGTTTTGAACTATAACTTTTGTTGATGCTCATCCTCTGTATCATTTCCCCCTTAGTCAAGTCCTACAAGTCAAGTGCTTATTTTACTCAGTAACACTGGTAGTTCAGGTGAAATGATGATTGATCAGTACAACCCTCAATGTCAGGTTATTCAGCAGTGTTACTGGATGCTAAGGTTAGGATACAGGTCCAGATTCCTTACGTGCCTGCTTGGAAGGGTTTGGGCTTGGAGTATTAAAGCATATTTTTAGCTAAATCCCTGAATCAGATCAGATCAACTGTAGATTTTTCCAGTCCGAATAAACCATACCATGCTCTTTGGTGGTAATAACCAGATGTAATTCCTCTGTGGTCTGTGGGAACAAGAGAGAAGTTTTGACCCTGCAGGCTCAGTACAGTTAGTGTTGTTAGACTTTCTGTCTTGAAGGATGTGATCAAATTGTACTACTGATGACAAAGTATTAGTGCGTGCTTCTTCCTAAGGTACAATCACACCTAGTCAGGTGTCTGGTGTTTTTTTGTGCTGGATGGTGTCTCTGAAACAGGATGACAGTGGGCACAGAAATCCTCAGCTGTTTTGTCTGCCACCTTCTGATATGTAGCGGGAGTTGTGCGGATGATAAAGTGGTTGCAAGGACTCTTAAAAATAATTTATTTTAAATGTCATTGAAGGGAAAATAATTAGATTATTCTCAGTTAATGAGCCAGAACCCTTCTTTTGAGAAAATGATTTTCTGTGTTTAACAGAGTCATATAACAGAACTAAATAAAAATTAAAAATATTCCCTTTCTTTTTACAACTGCAGTTCTGGATCATTCATAGCACTACTGCACAGATGGACCAGGGTGACACGGAAAGTAAAGGTGATTAATTAAAATAAGAAAAAGAAACAGAGGGTCAGGAGAGGCATGTGTGAAGGACAGGATAATTTGTACTCTCTCTGCTACATAATTGTAATAAGCACTACAGTTAAATTTGTTGTTTAAAAATACATGTCACAATTATTTACCAGACTGCACAGCTAACTTGAGCAGTTAGCTGAATTTCAGCTACAGCTACTATTGGAAAGCATCCCCTTGGAATAAAAAAGGGTTTTGGCACCTGCTACTTTGCCTGTGCATGTTGATGTCCAGGTCCTAGTTTAAATTAGTCTGGAACTTTTCATATTTGTACTTAGATGTCAGAATTTAAAGCTATAATGAAGATGGACTTTGTAACTTGAGTGCAGATGGTCAATGACTTCCCATAACCTCATTGAAGAATTGGTAAGTTGCATTTGTCTGTGGGAGAAAACCAGAACTGCACATGGGATGTGTCTGTAGACTCATATATGCCACAGAGTGAGGTCACAGTAGGGCAAGTATGATTATGCTGTTATGATGATGATGATATCATGCTGACACCCTGTCACCCAAAATAGCTGTGCATTGAAGATTAATATCTAGGGCTGTTGTAGCAGAGCATGGACTTATGTGAGCTGAGAGTTAAAACTCAGCCAGCTCAAGGCTTTTCAGAATTATTTAATTCTTGTGCATGTAGAAGACGGGTGCAGCCTGCTGTGCAGGGATGGATCTTTAATGACACCCTTCCTTGCTCGTTCCAGTACACTTCAGAGTCAGAACAGGAGTCCTTCCTTGTGTTCTACTTCCCCTTGTCCCCCTGGCCAGGACTATTCCTAGGTCAATAAGAAAGAGCCAAGCAACTGAAAATTTATTTTTGCCACTATGCTCTTGCCTCTCAGCACATTGATGCTCTTTCTCACCTCCTGCCCCAGTCATCAAGGAGGAAGGTGACAGGCTTAGCACTTAGAAGGACAGAGTTCTGAAGGAGTAAGGCCACATCTGTCCATCTGTGGTGTGTTAGGCACCACACAATGTCATTCTCTGCTTATGCTCCAGGCTGCAAGACAGGCTGTGCACCCATCGTGGTGGGTGATGAGTCGTGCCCCAGGGCATGACAACTGCTCCTTGTACTCCTCTGACCTCATTCCCTTAGCTTATTGTCACCATCACGCTGGTATTAGTAAATAGATCTGGAGGTTGAACACCAAGCTCTGTGTGCAGGTTGTGGTGGAGTTGGTCTTCAGAGAAGTTAGCAAATCCTTTCAGGTGAAGGATAAAGAGTTGCGTTCCATCTTTCTAAATGCTGAGCGTCACCTGCGCCTGTGAATCTCAGAGGCCAAACAGCCTATTCTTGGCTGCCTTGTGTTTTGCATGAGTCTCAGTCTGATTTTCAATTTCTCTCCAAGAAGGTATTATTGTTTCCCTTGGGAAATTTTGAATAAATCCAGATATCTTTACATCCATTTTCACAGATAATTCTTCTGTGAACAGAAATGTGACTTTCAAACCACTGTTTAAAAATAACAGGAAAGTTTAATGTGATTGATTCTGGGTGCAATTTTCTTACCTGAAGTGAAACAACTATATATTTTGAGCATATCTGCAGGTGGGATCTGTGAGCAGACAAGATATGCTTAAGTTCCAGTTTATCAAGTTGGAATATAGCAGGTAAATCTTCAGTCCACATCTCTCATTCTTTTTGTTTTGTTTTCTGGTTTTGTTGGGGTTTTTTTTGTGGGTTTTTTTTTTTTTTTTTTTTTAAGGAAACCTAATCAAGGGAATTGGCATTTAGCAATCAGGTTTTAGAATCTTGACAGTTCTGCAATGTGGTTTCTGTCACTGCTCTGGGAAAGGAAGACTGAGGAGGAAATGGGAGCTATCATGTCCTGTGGATGAGTAACTGGTTCACACAGAGCTTCCTTTGTATCAAGGCTTGAAGCTGCACTGCTGTCTTATTACAGCCTGTGGCTATTGCAATAAAAAGCAGGTGCAGAAGAGAAATAGAGGGAGTGGGAATTTAAAAAAAAAAGTCTGTTTTTTATATGTAAATGCTCACTTTTTAAAAAGCTAGCTATATGTCTTGGAATATATTTTAATTCTTCAAATCTTAGTACAAAACTAACAGAATAGATTTTGTTTGCAGTATAGTTTATCAGCAATCTCAACATGAAGGAGAGTTTTAGCAGTCACTTTTGTCTCTTTGTATCACTTTCAGTCACACACAGGTAAATGTTTAGCTCTTAGGAAAATGACTTACCTGTCTTAGGTGTTTGTAGCTAAATATTTATGTTCTTTTAACCAAATAAAAAATATACAACACTTAATTTAAACACTTGATATGTTTTAAAACAGAATTTGTTTTTGAAGAACAGGATAAAAACTAAGTACAGAGTTGAACATGGGAATATATATACACCAATTCTCCTTACTATCAATTTGGCAAAGTAAAAATCTTTAGGCAAGTGGTTTTATGTGTTTAGCTTATTGTTCAATTCTTGTTTGTTGTTTGTTTTATTTAAGCTCCTTTATTTCTTTGATGGGAAGAATTCAGCATAATAGCACTGGGAATTAATAGGTTCAGGACCGGTGGCCCTCAGATATCTCCACACTTTTTCAGGCACCAGAGAAATAACAGAAGATTCTCTTGCAGACTGTCCTGTGCTACCATGTTGGTGCATGTTACAGCACAGAATTTCTGTGTGAGTTGCTGTTAAGAGTCTGTAATTGTATATTGACTGATTTTTATTTTAAAAATATATTTAGGAGTAGCACCCTGTGGATCTTCACAGAGAGCCTAATTTCAGAGCTTTGAGTAGATTTGGGTAGTTTAGTAGAAATAAGTGGCCGTTTAGAGCCTGTAAATCTGCTTTAGATAGCTCATCACCACAGTCATCTCCTCTGTATTTCCTGAGTAGCGGGATACAGCAGGCAGTGTAGACCAAAGAGGTGGTGATAATTCTGCTATATTGTCTTCTGACATTGATAAACATAATTAATCTTCTCATCATTCGTCCTACAAAAGATTAAAATGTTTTCATATGCAAATTCTTCAGTAACACTGATTATTGGAATCGTGGCTCCACTGATGTGGGATATTTTTCCAAGGTGTCATAACCAGATTCACACACACTTATTGGGAGGTTATCACTGAGTTACCTCACAGGTAAGTCAGGTTATCACCTGAGTTACCTTTATTTCCATGTCTAGGTTTCCATCTGTGAAACAGGGGTAAGCAACACCACCCTCTGCACTGCTGGAGGTTGGTGCTATGCTTTGAAAGTACTTAGGCATAGTATCAGTTCTTTCACCTCTGACTACCAGGATGTCAGCCCTCAGTATCATTTGGCAACAAGTCTGGGCAGAGAAAGCAAAGCAATTCTTGAATTCTTTGCTTTCCTCTAGTCATATATGAATAAGCCTAAAATTAGTTAAATAATTATTTAAAAAATCCGAATTGTCTGTAATTGTAAACTGTCTCAGCTAAGCTCCTGTGAAAAAAGATGTCTCTGGTTCTAACACAGTAAACTGAAAAAACATGAGTTTACTTTCTTTCTCCATGGAGTATTTAAAAATATATTATGCTGGGGTATACAGATAAGAAAGGCAGCCAACAGCGTATTTGAAATTACTGTACTCAGAAACCCTGTTATCTGCTCTATGCTTTCTATACACTATAAAATACAAATCTTGGCTTTATTTATAAAATGTCATTATTATTATGTTATGGTAGCTCTGGGAAATGTGTTGAATTGCAGAGATTTTGTCAGAGAAAAACTTGTCATCTTCATCTCTGGCACTGTTTTGAAAAGTAGCAGTAAAGAAGTTTGTTGACTAAGCTCTGATGTACTCTGATACTGATCTATATGAAAATGCTGTCATGGTCTTAGGTTGTCATTCTATGATATAAAAATTTTTTAAGTACCACTTCCAAGATTAATTTCTCCATTATATCGATACCATCTCATTTACATGCCTAGTATACTTGAAATAATATAAAGATCTCAGTCAAGGAAAAAAAAAATCAATTGAAATGTGCTTAAACATGTCTCACAGTCTTGGGAAAGTTATTGGTACATGTGAAAATTAGAGGTATGTTGCCAATAGGTTACATCATGGCATGGAGTGAAGATCATTGATTTTAATGTTTAAATATTCTCCAGTACTGCTTGGGAATAGCTGTTATATATCAATTACACACTGAGTAGGAAGTTTTAAGATGATTGGTACTGCTAGAAATTCTGTCAAATTTGTCATAGTTTATTTAATTACAAGTATGAAGAAGAAACAACCTAGTAGCTTTTCACAGTCTCTCCCCCCTAGGGCAGATGGGTATTAAAGCCAATTCAGTCTGTTTCCTGATTGCTTCAGGCTGCAGAAAATCATTCCCCAGGGAAGAGAAGTAAATCAGTTATGATCTTTAGTCTCTCGGGGGGAGATTAGAGCCACCACACCGGTGAAACAGCAGTAGGCTTCCTCTGTGCAACTGATTTCACCTTTAATCCTACCATTGATTGAATATTGCTAAGAACTCCGCCATGCATTTTAAGGTCAAACCGATGATGAACACCCCAGGCAAAGGAAGTTATTTACACAAAAAGGTAAAGACAAGCCTTTAGCTTTACTATTTCAAAAAAGCGGTAAAACATCTACTTTGGAAAAAAAATAATTCCAATTTCAGCCATCAACCTTTCCCAAGTTTTTGTAAGACTGCTTATCACAGTGGTATCTGAGCATCTTCTATGTAATATGGAATAGTGAAGTCTTTTGTGGTCTTCATTGAACCTCTCACTGTTCTTTATTTTCCAGGTAAAGTTCTCCTTGATGTGAGCCTTTTATTCTTTATCTGTTGGTGTTAATTTTCTTTTAGTATTAAGTAGAGGTAGGTCAAAAAGTAGTACTAAAGTTGCAAGAGTCATTTTATGACAGAAAATGGTTTTATAGGAAAGGAGAAAAAAAGGCTTTCTTAAAAAAAATAAATTTACACCAGCTACTGCTGAATCTTCTCTCTTAGTCTGTCATTTTGTTTTTCATATCATAGATCATTTTAATATAATTCATATCATATCATAGCATTTTTCATTAAGTTCTTTTCCTCTTTAAGCAGTAAGAGGGAATTCTTCTATCCTTGCTGGATTGGAAAGCCCCAAATTTACGTGAGAGGACACCTTTGTATAATTTTATGCAAGATGTCTGTGTATTAAAGCTGTTGACAATTACTGTGTATGTAAAAAACACACTGTCTTGATATGGCTGCAGGTAAGGTCTGGCACAGACATGTTTTCTGTTTATTTTGCATTGCTGCTTAGAAACTGTTCTGGTTGTTGAGAGTCTTGTTTACCTTTTAATATGGATGCACCAACCCCTAGATGGGCAATAAGGTTAATTTCTTCTGCCTTGGGTGTTTATATAAGGCATGTAGGGCTGTTTATTTGACATCTTGCTTGACACTTGGTTAGATCTGAAGACTTTAGTCTGCTGACAATCTGTAAGTCCTACCTGGCAAAGGTAAATTTCACTTTTTCTTGTTACTTTTTCAGGATTTCATATATCCAGCTGTAGCATGATTTGTTTCCAGGCCTTCATACTTGAAATTAATCTCCCTGGTTTTCCATCATAGAGTTTTTCCTCTAGAGTGAGGACTTATATTTAGATCCTGTAATTACATGTTCCTGTCTCTGGAATGCAGGAGATATGATCTGTTGGGCGATCTTGGGCAAACTACAGGACTCCTGTTTCTCCTCCCAAGTGATATGTATTTTGCTTACTTATACTGAAAGTTGTCCAGGCAGAAATTTGGAGCTATTTCTTAAAAAGACATCAAAACATCTGGAGATTATGCTGGTGATGTATTGTAGGTAATATAAAGCGGAGTGGGACCTAAGGAGACATGCAGGATAAATACCTATATTGGTTGGAGACAAATGATTGATCTCAACCAAAGTTGAGAAAACATGTTAAATGAGAGGCAGCCTTGTTTTAAAACAGTTTTCTATTGCTTACTCTTTGGGCCAAGGTCATGCTTTCTTCATGTAGTCACAGCATTACTTAGGAAAACCTTGGCTAGCTTAGGTATATACCATCTGTCTCTACCTTAACACACCCTCCTGGTTTGTGACTCTCTACCTAGGACAATATACTGCTTGATGTCAAATTTCCTTTATCTGTAGGGTATGTCTGTGTCCTTTGTAGTCTCTTAATCCCACCATCGTTACTCATCACAGTATGAGAATCCTGTCAGATACTTCTGTGTGTGGGAGCATGATTACATTAATACCAACACAGACAGCACTGGTATATGCTCAGCTCTGGTTGTGCCTCACTGATGATTTTCCTGATCAGAACTTGTGCCTGAACTAGTCAGTAAGGATCCAGCACACTGAGTTCTGGCCGTAACTGCAAACCAGCAGCTGACTTGCAGGTCTAGGTCCATTTAGGACCTGCCATCCACACTTGAGCTTTTAGGGGAGAATCTAGAGAGATGAGGACCAAATGCATCACTGTGTGCATCCAGAAAGAATCATCAGCAAGCATTCAAGGTCTCTTCAATACCATTAACTTCTCAGAGCAGTTAGATCCATGGCAGCAGGTACTGCAATGCCTCTGAAAAGGAATGCAGAAAGGTGTCAGTGGAGGTCAGTGTTTTTGCTGACCAGTGCAGACCAGAAACCAATCCTTTGGTTCAAGCAAGGATTGACTTCTGCAAAGTCGAAGAGCACCCAGCAAAGCTGGCGTTAACCTCAGGGCCTCTGGGTAGTAGATAAAGTCTGTGTCCTCTCTCCCCCTCACATGCTGGGTTAGTTGGATTTGCTGGTTCACCTTGCCTAGTGTAAACCTCGGGCCCTTTCCCCCTTCTTCTTCCTGCTGGGCTGAGGTTTTAGGCCACGTCCCTTGCTTGCACTCCCAGACTCTGTGAGGGACTGGCGGGTGTGGGTGGAGCAGCTCTTGGTGTCCTTGGCAAGCAGGCAAGGTTTGTGCCTTTCCAAGATGTCTGCAAAGCTTCACATTGTTGCACCATTTTTTGCAGCAGTCACTATGGGAGAAGGGATATGCTCTTCATATTATAGCCTTTTTTTTTTTATAATCTTTTCCTGGCTTACTTCATGCTTGTTTCTATTCCCAAGCATTTCTCTAGTTTAGCCACAAGGTGCCATCAGTAGATGCTTCTACAGCAATATTACATCTGCTGGCAATAGAGAAAGCCAGGCAAAAAGTCACTGACATTATGTAGGGAGAAAGGCTAATTAATGAAAACTGTAAGCAGGAGGAGATCAAAATATAAGGCAAAACACACCAAGGGTGGCATGAACCATGTACACCTTGCACGTTTTATGATGTTGCACTGTCAACCTAATCAGCTTGGATGTTTTTTTAAACTGATTTTAATACTTAGCGCCCCTAATGACAATGACATCAAGCAATGTCTCTAAAGCCTTGTGGCCTATTATGTTTGCTGCTATGAGAGGATAAATCAGAAGGTGTGGTCCCTGCCACTGAGCATTGCCTGTTCAATCTGAGGAAGGAAGTACATCAAGGGGAAATAACTGGAAAGAAGAAAGTGAGAATAAAAGTTATAGAAAGAGCATCTTTTCTGGAGCATCTTTGTGACTCTGAAAGAGTATTTTCTGCTTTTTGTCTGCCCGCTATCAGATGGCTATTGCAGATAGGAGAGATCTTAGGAAGCAAGTAACAGTGAATTTACAGAACAATTCTGGAAGGAGTCATGCTTGAAGAATAGCAAACAGGAAAGGAGGCCCAGGACATACTTGTAAGACCATTGTCAGATTGAGTGGAGACAGGTAGTGTTTACAGAGCAGTACAAGACTGAAGTATTTTCAAGTATGTGATGCATCTGCAGAATCAGCAGTTATTTTCTTATAGGATAAACTTTGCAAATTGGGATGTAGGTCAGGAAAAAACAATTTATGCTCTCTGGGAAAGCAGATGACACTACAAGATTTTCCAAGCAAACACAATTATATTTTTGCTCTTGTGGCAACATGGGTTGTAGGGGTTGATTCCCACTAGTCTGGAAAGGAACATCCAGCATGCATGTAGGTAACAGTGTATGTGCAAGAAGTTAGGATAATGATTGGAGGAGATACCATGCACAAAAGCAGAATACCAGTGCTAGGGCAATGAGGTAAATGGGAAAACTTGGGAGGAATGTGGGGATATAACTGGTAGTAAGGCATGTCTTGACTTCTTGCATGTGAGGAACTTTTTACTAATTGCATTTCTGACTGCCTCTCATAGTTTGTTTGCTGAGTTTCCTTTTTGGCTCCTTACAAATTGACCCATTTGCTTTACTTTGTGTGTTTTTAATTTTCCTTTGCAAAATATCTGCACTTTGGGCTCATTTGGTAAATTAATGTTAGTGTTTCAATAGGGCTGCTATCAGTCCTTATTTTAAACTAAATCTTTTCTACAGGTTTTTCTTTTTTCCTCCTCCTCTCTATGACTAATAGATATAATTTCAACAGTTTGACTAACTGCTGTGTTATTGAAAAGGCAGTAATTTATACTGATGTAATGGCTGTGATAAAAATCATTTGTGTGCTGATTTTATAAATTAGGTAGGAAATGTGAGTGCCTCTGAAAAATGAAGTGCTACCACATGAATTCCAGTGTTGTTAATGCTTCATACCTTTCTGCTTCATTAAACCAATTTCACGGGGAGATGAGTTAGAGCAGGAAGCTGTGCTGCTTAAGAGACGCAACAATGGTTTATTGAAAGAAATGGGGATAAGATTAAATTAAATGCTACTTGAGAAATATGGAAATACAAAAATATTCAAGCTTATAGATGGTGAATTCAAAAATACGATAAGTTAGCTCTTTCATACCCAAAGAACTGTCTCATCATAATTGTATAGGCTGAATTCACAGGCTACTAATTAATATTGAAGAATTTCTTGAACCACTTTTATAAATGAGTCAGAGTGCCCTAGAACTAATTTATAACTATTTCCTTTTGGAAATCAAGACAACTTAAAATGCTGCTTTCAGTACATTCCTATCTTGGCTGCTAAATCCTTTGAAATGATTTCTGCCATATATTTTTAATTTATTTATTATTTCATGTATTTCATTTATCAGCTGAATTTAAAGGGAAGAATAAAAAGGTGTAAGATTAAGAAGCCTTCAGGTCTGGGAAGACTCTTCTAAATTAGGATAATGATCCAGAGCAGCCTAAAAACACTTTTCTGACTATTTCTGATTTAAATTCAGCTGCATTGGAACAAATTTGTTTCCATTACATTTATATGAGTATGTTTTTTTATTTCTGATCGAAGCTGTGCAACATGTAAATTAAGAAAGAATAAATTTGGGTCCACAGAATGCTTTGAAGATCAGGTAAGATCTAAAACTAGGAGGATAATTGATTTTTTACCACTTCAATAAAATAGCTGCAACTATTTTTTCCCTTTCCCTTCTCTCCCTTGAGGAGTAGAAGTTTTCATTCTCAAACAACTAAACCCTATTTGTTCTGTGGATGGTGGAACATGTAAATACAAAGGGAGTCATTCATTAAATAAGAGGCTTATGCATACACAAGTTTTAAAAAATGCATACTTTCAAAGCACAACGGAGAGGTTGCCATTTTACCCCTGATTCACAATGAGAACTCTGTGTACAACTGACCCAAGTACTGGGATTTGGTCCAGCTCTCAGATTAGCACAGAAAACACGTAGGGACATGGACGTCCCCATCCCCCTCCCACTGATGATAATAGGAGCTCAAAATGTGCTCATCGGGAATGTGTGTAGGATCTTACTGACAGAAGCACATGCATCACTACTTTCTGCTTGGAGAGACCACATTTGTTCTCACGTATGATGGGTGCATCACCTAACATTAGCACTATTGCACCATTGATTCTTGCTATCCATATGCTTTCGTTTAAAATAAATCTCTCTATGAAACAGGATAATGGACCAGACAGCTTTAAGGCTGGATCTTGCCAAGTGCTCTCCAATTCCCAATGAGAGGTTATCAGAGCTGGGGACATTCAGCCCTTCTCTGGATCAGTTCTAGTAGCAAGTATGTAATATTACAGTGCAGCTCATTTCAGTACTGGCAAGGTTCTTCCTAACAAAGTGATAGGCACTGTTCAGTCCCAGTGCTGCTGAATGACTTCAGCAGGATTTGTCAAACTATGGGATCGGTCTGTAAAATGCAGTTACTGATTAAACTGCAAGTGCAGTGCATTGGTTTTATATATTTCTTTCTCCTTTTCTTAAAAATATGTTAGGGAAGGAAGGAGGAAACAGAATAGGAATTAAAATTAAATTTCTGCTAGTGAAAAAATTCTGAAAGTCCAAAACCTCTGTTACCACATATATATAACAAAAAGTAAATATCTTCAAATTTGGAATTGGTGAGATTTTCTAAAAATATATCTTTGTTTTTGCCTTATAGATATAATGTTACAACAATTTTCTAGAAAAACAAATGGAACCTGTGCCTCCTCATTGGAATTTTTACTATAGGTGTATCAATTTCCAAGGAAAAAGTATGCTCTGAACTAACCGTAGTTACACAGGACCCATATGGCTTATTCTTTGAATTACTCATTCTGTGATGTTCTCCCTCCTAGCTGTACCACAATGCTTTTTATTATACTGCGGAGTTACCAGGACATTTTCTGTGCAATTTGGTGAGTTTTCAGAGGTTTGAGAATCAAATTTATTTCTCTGTAAAAGTTTGTGCATGCCCATTTGGCAGACAGTTGTTCCTTTCTTATTCCCTGCTTATATGTTCAGAACAGAGCTGAGAAACCCTGGACACAATGTGAATTACTGCTTTTGCATCCTCTTACTGGTTGTGCTTGCAGTCACCCAGCTTGGCAGTGGCCAGACCTGCATTTTTGCTACTACTGGGCTCTTCTTAGTAGTGGTGGGAAGCTCTGCTTGTTGCTCAGGAACTCAGTATGTTACAGATTTGAGTTTATTTTTAAAATTTTTATTTCTTTCTCTCTTGCATTCTATTTTATCCTTCTTCCTCTTTTGAATTGGTTTTTCTTTCTGTTTTTTTTTTTTTGGTCTCATATCCTTCCTATACTCTTTCAGTTCCTGTTTACATTTCCATCTCCACTTCTCTGTCTTTTATCCTGCGCTGTGTCAAGTGAAAGCATCTTGTTTTGAGTTCAGGAATATAAATGCTTGCTACTTTCCCTTTGCTCTGTTCCAGGCATGTGTAAAGCAACAGAAAAATGTTGACAGCATTTTGTCTTTGTACATGTTGGGCTTAATGCAATCATTGAGTGCAAATTGCACAGTAAATTGACATCCTGAATACTTGAGAAGAATTACATCAAAGATCTAATAATGAGTATCTGAAGCTGCTCACAGTTACCAAATCATTTAGCTTAGTGAGACACTTATAAAAGGTAAACATATCTGTGAAAAAGAACTGTATAGTTTGCCTGCATGGAGTCTTGAATGCTCTTCTTTATATTTGCATTAATATGCATTTTGAACCACTCCTTTAGAAGAAAATGAAAAGTCGAGTTTGTTTTAGAGTGACCACAAGATTTTGGCACATGTTACAAGACATCTCACTCTTTTAAAGCTGGAGTTAGTTGTGCAAGTAAGACTGTTTGACTTCCTAACATTTTTCTTACACCCAGTTTATTACCCAGATTGGTTGAATTTGGAGGCTTTCTAGAGTGCAAATTCTGTAGGGAAAAATTGCATGACAGCTGTTGTTAGAAAATACATACAGGTCTATGGAAATGTAATTAGTTTATGTTAGAAACTTTTTAGGGTTGCTTCTATATTTTAGAGAATCTGTATTAATTTTAGAGATTTAATGATGATGGGTAACCAGGTTCATAAGTAGAGCTTTGTAAAGAAGTATGACATTTCCAGGATGGGGCTCTTTTAGAGTAAAAATAAGATATCTGTCAATCTTAAAGGTGTATTGACAGAGGAAAGCCATGGTAAAATTGAATATTAACCTTCTTTTAAAGGCAGACTTTGAGAAAATGAGCATGTCTTGAGAAGTAAATGCACACCATACAAGTGTTCTAGGCTGTGTCTGTGTTACCAGACCTGGCAGCAGACCAGTTTTGCTTCAGCAGGCTTCAGCTGTACAGACTCAGCCAGCCTGCCACAAGTCTTCTTGCTTGTGCTCCCAAGTTTCCCTCCTGGTGAAACCATAACTCGGTAGGGGCATGGACTGGAGTATCCTTTATCTTGCTGTCACTTGGTTATTCTCCCTCCTTACCAATTGCCCTCAGTTCTGCTGCTCCCTTACTTCCCACCAAGCAGGTAGTAACTGACTGCTGTCATATTAGTGATTTCCTATCCTCAAAACTACAAATGCTAAGCAGGAGGGATTGGTTTGTTTTTGCACAGTGAAAATATGAAGGTTTGGTATGTTCAGACCATGGAAAATTTGGACACAATGAAGTACTTTACTGGCTCATATCTAGGTGAGTCTCATGCACATCTCTTGCAGAGTTATGAAATGGAACTCTCTGGAGTGTAGAACTAAAGCTTGAATAGTTACGTGGCACTGCTCATTGCCTGGCAAAAAATCATCTGCTTATTGCAGTACATGGCACTTTCTGGATTGTTTATCCACTCACTGATCATTTTGAGCTTTGGAAATGACTCATGAGTATGAATTCCAGTACATTTAGCCTTTTTCACTTTAGATTATACGTTTCCAACATCAAACATTTGTTGGATTTTCCTGTCAGAATAGCAGTCTCTAAATGTATAGATTCAGTGCCAGCACCAGAACAGACTGGTAAAAGATCCTCTGACTGCTATCAGAATGGTGCAAATTACTTTCTTTTTCAATTCCGCACTGAGATGCAAGTTCAGACTTTCAAAAGCAGTGTCTAAAGTTTTACACCTTGTTTGACTTCACAGCCAAAATACTGGGCAGGAACTAAAAGGGTGTTAGTACATCTTTTCCCCTATAGTGAAGTTGAGCAGAGCTTGTCCACAGCCAGCTTTAGTTAGTCACTCACCAACCCTGTGCTTACTAGGCTGCTGCTTCTAAAGTAGTTAAAATGTTTACCTCACAGAAGTCTTGACAGATTTCAATCACTTGAATTGCATCACAATATTATATCACAACACTGCCAATTAACTTGGTTAACAGAAATGTCAAATAGTGGGTGGAATATTCATAACAAGGAGCTATCATGATATCTCATGTAGAAAAGAAGAGAAAAAATGAATACAGAATATGACAGTGGTAAATACCATTTGAAGGTGGTCAGATGTCTTCCATTAACTCCAATGGCCACAGGCATGGATTTTTCCGCACTTTTTTACTGTTGACATCAGTGTTTCTTGTATATTCTTGACCTGCAGGATGTCAAGAGTGGACAAATTAAAAATGCTGCTGTCATAAATGTGTTTGACTCCAGAAAAGTGAGACTGAAAACTCAACAGTGCAGTAGGATATTTTAACTGATGAGCGAGCAGAACTGGCCCTGATAAATAGACTCAATACCATAAATAACAATGCCTCTGTGCAGCCTTTTTGCAAGAGCTTACTGCTCTTTGATTGTAGAAGTGACACTTTTCACATTTTTTAATGGTGGTGGTGTTATTTTCCCTAAATGTACCATAGAAAAAAAATGTGATGTGCAACAGTAATGGCTTGTCCTGTGTTCCATTTGGTAGTGCTGTAAAGAGAAATACTGCACTTGAATGTCATACAGTTTATAACGTAACAGTCTTGGGCATCTTTTTGGCACTACCAAGTATGTTCTAATGCCAGGAAAACGTTCGCATAGAATGAAGAATTTTGGATCCTCTGTTGAAACATTCAGCAAAAGTGTTTTAAGTTATTTTTAGTATCCACCTTGTCTGTTGTGGAACTATAAATCTCCTTCCCTCTCTAAGACTTTCTAAATCAAGTTGTAGCCTATGTAGTCTATTATATAAACCCTCATAAATGAAGTGCTTACATTGGAAATGGTGCCAAAATATGACATCAGGAAGATGTTACCATAATTAATGTTTTTGCTGAGAAAGAGGGGAAGTATTCTTAGGTTTCTTCTTCCTTTTATGGGTAAGAAATATAATAATATATTACATCATAATAGCATAATTCCAATGCAAATGGCAGAGACTGGTGGCTTATTAACAGGCCTCGCCTGTAGCAAGCCTCCTTTCCCCGTTTCAGTTTGAAATTGATTATTTTAATACAGAATTCCTGAATGAAAGAGGTTCTTGGCCTTTTCCTTGGCTGTTGAATAATGTATGTGGGAGAAAGCAAATAGAAGCAGAGGGTCTCAGCTGCCGGAACAATGGGCTGCGCACAGAGCTGAGGGGGCACATTAGTTTATCATTGCCTTGTCAATCCTCATAGGCTGGGAATCGTGGGATAGCCTGGAAAGAAGCAGCTGCTGAACGTGTGGTAAACTGACCGGGGCACTTTAGAGAGACAACTACATTTACACATCTGAAAACAAGATATTGATTTTCTCTACAAAGCTGGAGAGAAATAGTCATCCTGAAAATATAGCTAGATCATGGCTCATATGCAAAGCCGTGGCGCTTTCTAGCTGTGCTGAGAGGCTGGACCCTCCCTGGGATGGGGCTTGCAAATCTAAAAATAGTCTGCATAAACTTTGCTTTTCCTCTTAGTTGATTGACTGCCTTCCTAATCCTTTTAGTGATTCATTACAAGTAAAATGTAAATGAAAGCAAGCTGGATTTGTATATGTTAACAAAAATATTTTCCCTAGATTAGTAGATTTTTTAAAAGGCAAAAATATTTTTGAAATTACATATTACCTTTCTGTGGGTCAAATTGATCTTGAAGATACACTTGTGTGATATCCCTAATACGACAGGCTCAGCCCTTTCTGACAGAAGTAGAATTCACTTCTGAATGCCAGTTTTGGTTTATTTTGCCTCCTGAGGCAGGAGGTTTTCTTCACAACTTTCAGAAATGATATAAGAAAATAAAATAATACTTGACATGAAAGAAGTGAGATGATTAATTATTTTAAATGATGAAAGGTTTAAAGCAGAGATGAGCTCACATTTCCACATATAGTGCTTACTGTTGCAGTGAGATGCTGATGACCTGTTCTAGGCTAGGTTATTAGGATGTGGTTATGTGGCTGTGATCAGAATTTATAACTACTATTTTAGGTCTCAGAAATCCTATTTGTGACTTGGGATCTTCTCTGCTATGTCCATACAAGACCATGTTCACAATGTGAATCACAGCATGTTGAGAAGTGCCAAATGAAATAACATGCCTTGTGAGAAAGGGATTATTTTTATCTCTGTATGTCTAATTGCAGATCCAAATTCCCCATAAGTGTAGTGAGTTGGTTTGTTGCCCTTATCTGTTCAGCCTGGATGGAAATTACAAACATGAAGACACTTGGCTTCATGAGCTTCTATCTTGGTTTTGTCTGTCAAAAACTAGATGCTTCAGCACTTACTAGCAGGTGTAATCATTTCACCTCAGCATACCATATGTAAGCATTGCAAGGGTTGCACTTTGTAAAATAAGTAACTTTATGTTTTGATACTGAATATATTCCACAGTAGTCAAAAGCCCCTCCAAGACCAGGACAAAATGAAGGCATTAATTTGCCTGGGGTATTTTCAGACTGTTACTGTGTTTTCCATCTGGATCGACAGGAAATTAGGCTCCTCATTGCTTTACAGTCTTATTGTGATAAGGGCAATAGAAGAACTAGAATAGAATAAAAAATATTTCGACAAATCTTTTTAAAGTCAGGGAAAATATAACAACTTAAGTGTGGTTCGAATCCTAAATGAGTGAGGTGTATTAAGAAATATAATCACTAAAAATTGGGTTTCTAAGTCTGGCTCTAAGGAAGTGAATAAATGCTCAAGTTTGCTAATGTTCAGAGAAGCCAGAATCCTTCTGTTGATCATAATGAGAATTCAGTGATTAAGAAAGTTAATTCATTCATATTTGGACTTAAGATTCTAGACACAAGCAACTCTTGTCTTAATTAATTATTTCAGAATAATTGATCAAGGTAGATTTTGCTCTAAATATGTGGTAAAAGTTGACCTCAGCAAGCACCCGCTTAGGAATTTGCAGGTTTCTCGTAGAAAAGCAAAGGCTTCTCAAAACACAGCAATTGTGTTGTGCAATTTCCTGACATATTTGTACTCTGGTTTAAACTGGTCATTATGAATAATGTCCTCATGAATAACCACATCTGTGAAAATGTTAGGTGAGATACTTAAAATCTACAGTTAGAGAATCCTGACTAAGCAACAAAAAGAAAAAGGCTGAATAACATCAGCCAAAGAGGAAGTTTATCACTTACTGGAACTTCACATTGTATTTGCTTCAGAGATCTTTTTCAAACAATAGAAAGCTCAAAGTGCTATATCTTGCATTCTTTTCCCAGTGATTTCAGTAGAAGTTTTGTATGGGATGAGCCAGAAAGGACCCTCTTAAACTATGTCTTGAAATACTGAAAAGATATTTGCTTCTCCTCCTATCTATACATTAACATAATCCAAAATATTTATTTGAATTAATTGTACAGGCAGCAAGGAGTAGTGGGACAAGATGAAGTCTTGACCAAAAAGGCACAGTTTAAGTGTCTTATTTCCCTGATGAAATAAATGCCAAGAATTTATAAGCAAAGGAAACATTGGTGTAGTTGTACTGACCACTTTTAGGAAGTATAAGCCACAAATTGTAAACTCATTAAAATTCATGACCTATAGAATGATATGGCTGTCAGTTCTACACAGTTTTCATTCTGGAGGCAGGTACTATCATGCCACTTGTCAATGGGATAATCTTCTAAGCAATATGTCCCAGGTTATATGTTTCTCTTCTTTCCTTAAATTCGAAGCGATGTGAGAATATGAAAGAATGCAACCAAATATAGGCAAGGATACTCTACCTACCAATGCAACAAGGGTTAAATAACTGAACAATCTGTATAAATTATTGGGCTGTCTTTGGACAACCAAGTTATTAGAGTCCTGAGAAACAGGAATATCTGGGGAGCCTGGTACCATTAGTTAGAGGATGTTTGTGAATTACGGTACAGGCAAGATTACTCTTACATGTGGGAAATACTGAAATAAATAATTGCATTAGTAAGAAAATATTGATTACAAGGAAGTGATTTCTGGATGAGATAGCGGATCACATAAATGCAGTATTTCTAAACAAAATATTTCTGATGGTTTAGATTTCTTACATGTATGTATTTACAGGGCCATGATGATGAAAAATAGCCCTTACAGCAGACATCAAAATACTGCTTTAGAAGACAAGTGTCATCAAGTAGTCATCCCCAAAACTTTCTAGACATAAAGTCAACAGTAGTCTGTCATGAGCCTAATTCTATAAATACAAGACTATGAAAATCCAATATGAATTCAGTTCAATATAAATTGATTTTTTCCTATCTTTCTTTCATAATTGCAAATAAGGTCTTTTAAATAACTTCATACTTGTCAGATTGGCTTCTACCTCTCTTACAGGACCTATCACAAAGCAGTAAGATCTCAAAGCATATGTTAATAGTTGCCAGAAATACAGCTTTGGTGTATGCAATGTTGAACATCACACACAGCACATGATAAGTACCATGGTTCAGAAGCAGAAGAGAATAAAAAGAGAATCAGAGACCACTGGAGGCTGTAATTTAAAGCAGTCCCCTGAATATGATGCTCATTTTGTATAATCCTATAGGAGTACCTCATCCAACAGTTGTTGGGTTCTCATATTAGATGAAATCTGAAAAACTTTAGGAATGTGATGCCTATTTCTTGAGGATAAATGCAATTTCCACACTAAGAGAGACAGTTATTAGTGTTCCCTAATATGTCTGTGCACTGTGGGTTGTGATGAGAGATCATTGAGCAGATTAGTATAAAGCTTTGCTGAGCTGTGGAACTTCCTGTCTGTTGTTGAGCTCTGGTGATTCACCTCTTCCAGGGGAAACTGTCATTTCTTGACACCTTCAAGTGCACTAAAGGCATGAGGACAACAGAAGGCCAACACAGGATTTCACAGTGTAAAGCTCTGATCCTTAAACTCCCGTTTCTCTTTTATCCCTGCAAAAGTCCACTGAAATTACAGTGTGCAGGAGTCAGTAGACAGAACAGGGGCCTGAATGTAGATGGTGTGCAATGAGTGAGGAAAATGTGAAGAATGCTGTTTTCCCAGAAGCATGAAACCATTACTCAGTATTATTACATACACTATAAGTAGTCTGTTGAATGTTCTGCAGCACTGACAGGGGAAGGACTGGGCTGTATCAAGAGAAGTGTGACCAGCAGGTTGAAGGAAGTGTTCCTCCCCCTTTACTCCGCTCTCGTGAGACCTCACCTGGAGTACTGAGTCCAGTTCTGGAGTCCCTATTACAGGAAGGATATGGACATGCTGGAACGTGTCCAGAGAAAGGGCCACGAGGATGATCAGAGGGCTGGACCATCTCTCCTATGGGAACAGACTGAGAGAGTTGGAGTTGTTCAGTCTAGAAAAAAGAAGGCTATGGGAAGACCTTATTGTGGCCTTCCAGTATCTGAAGGGGGCTACAAGAAAGCTGGTGAGGGACTTTTTAGGCTGTCAGGCAGTGATAGGACTAGAGGGAATGGATTAAAATTAGGGATAGGTCGATTCAGGTTAGACATTAGGAAGAATTTCTTCCCCAGGAGGGTGATGAGACACTGGAACAGGTTGCCCAGAGAGGTGGTGGAAGCCCCATCCTTGGAAGCTTTTAAGACCAGGCTGGATGGGGCTCTGAGCAATCTGATCTAGTGGGAGGTGTCCCTGCCCATGTCAGGGGGGTTGATGATCTTTAAGGTCCCTTCCAACCCTGACAATTCTATGATTCTATGACTGTTCCACGAGGTTCACTTGGGTTGCTAAAGCTATTGCCAGCTTTTTGCCACAGGCTTCTCTATCTGGCAAATGAAAAGCTTTTTGAGTTAACACAGTCACCAGAATACATGGGAAAAAGTGGAGATGAGTTACAACAAACACTCTCAAATAATAATTGCAGAATGACTGCTAACTGTCACCTTACTCTTCTTCTAGCTGGACAAATGCTTCACTCCTCTCCTGCCTTTTCTCACTGACCAGTGCAAAAAGCCTGCTTTCTGGGTGTTCTGCTTCACGGCTGCCACAGAAGAATATCTGACATCTCCTTTCCATTTTGCCTATTGTAAGTGAGAAGCAGGTCAGAGAACTGCATGCCTCATGCTCCCTCTGGAGCTGGACCTGGATTGCTAAGCTCCTGCAGCACGGCTTTCTCACAGCTGTTCCCATGCAAGAGGCTCAGCATGCCAACACCTTTCTCTATGACCAGAAATAGCATTTCCAGATTTTGGTTCACATTTCCTTTCTCTCAGTTTACAAAGCATGCTGCAAAGTTAAACATCAATCTTCCTTCACCTTTCAGCCCCAGTAATGTGCTACTGTGCTCTGTGTCCTGCCTTAGTAACAAGGACTCTATTACAAGAAGAATATCAATATTAAAGTAATTTTCTCAAAACATTTCCTTTTGTGCATAATGTGGTGTGGAGGAGAATCAGGAAGTAATACCTGCATTTTCTCTCTGGGTAAGTGTTGCTTAAATTACTCATTCTGCAGAGCAGCTAAATGCATTGCATATTCCCCTAAAATTTCCTATTAAAATATATTCTGGCACATATTCTCCCATTTCAAAAGATTTTTGGAATATATGAAAAGTTGTAATATAGAATAGTCTTGCTTTGTTTCCACTGATGTTATAGAAACATTTTGATATTTTCCAAGACAAATGATCTTTGACAGAATAAAGTTTTATGAAGGGTAATCTATGTGTTTTGCTTTAGAGGACAGCAATAGTGATCACTCAGAGCTATCTTTGTAGCATAAAAATAATTACATTTTAACTTCAAACAGTGAGGGAATACAGAAATTCCTGTAATGTACTTGTTCTTGCCCACAGTGTTTTACACTGGCCGTAGTATTTCATGTCATTTTTTTTGCACACATCTGGTGCAAACTAAGCAGTCTTTGAAAATATTGGTGCAAGTGCAAGGAATGGAGCATTTAATTGAGAATCTGAGTTGAGTGTCATTTTCTTGTACTAGAAAATCTGTCTCAAATTCTACGTCCTTGCTGTTGTGTTAATCCAGAGAAAAAGAAAACATGACATCTGGTTTTGCTCCTACTATCCATACTACCTGTCTTTAAAGTTAGTGATCTTCTTAATCTGGTTCCTCCTTATCTGCTAACAGATAAGGCTCAGTGGTTTAGTTACTTAAACACTTCTCTTCCAACTGGCTTATTGTGATTTATTGGCTTGATATTGTTCAGAGATTTAGGAGCTAGATGCGATGCCAAAAAAGTAGTCATTTGTTACCAAAGTTTCTGATGATTTTCTTGTTGTTAGTATACTGCATTTTTTTACTATTCCACTTCTTTTCACATCCATCGTTGTCAAAGCTGAAGAGTTGAGCAGAGCAATACAGAGTGTCTGCCCACTAGGCTGTGCACATCTGAAAGCACAGTAGGACCGTGAATAAATAGCGTTAAGATGGGATGCAAACCAGCCAGACTAGAGCGCACAGTGACAGCTCTTGCTAACACTCAGAAAGTAGTTAAACTATGATGGTAGATGCTTTATAGCTGGTTGTATGTAGGACTCTGGCCTTCCCATTCTAATGTGGCAGCATTTGGGAGTGATGTTCAGGACCAGAAGCAGTGATCACAGCTTGTGATAGGTTAATTTATGTTCATTTACAAGCAGATGAGATGCATGCCAGATGTCTTTCATGGAGAAATTATTTCCTTCCCTTACTAACAGTTGTAGCATGCTAGCTGTAGAAAAAGAACTGTCACCTTCTCTCCGAAAAGAGTTACATCACATAGACAGTATAAGGTGGGGAATTTGCTAGTGCTGTCCCTCCAGATTCAGGGTAGTAAATGTTTTACTTTTCCGCTGGACTGACAACGAAGCTGGTGAAATGTAATTCTTGTTTAATGTCATCTAATGGAGTAGTATCTGTATTTCTATGGGATATCTTGCAGAAACATCTTGTTGTGACACCTGAGGGCAGGTCTTCAGACTTCATCTCAGCAAAGCATTTATCAAAAGTTCACCAGTTCTTTTCATCCAAGATCAGGTATCTCCAGATGCAGTGGAGAAGTGACTACAGATCCTCTCTGCAGTCAAACAGGCCCACGGGTAAGTGGCTTCTTGACCTCACCAGTGGTGTGGAAATTAAAAAATTACAAAACATTTTCAGGTAAACTGTAAATACCTTTGTTACATTATACATATTTTTGCTAATGATTTTGTTATATGAGTCAGGCTGAAATCAAAGGCATCTTAAGCTGAAGGTAGTCAAAGGGAGCTTTCTGTCAGATCTTGCTTTGACACTGATGCACTACATACACCCAGAAATCACACATCTTTCCTAAAACCCAGTATTGATACATTGTTGTAGTCAGGGAACAAACATGCTACTGTAAGCATTCACTACAGCTTTTCCCCTATAGGAAGGGCAAAAAATAGTCTATGTGCAAGAGCTTATCTATTTAATTAGATGACATCCCTAACCAAAATAGTGTATACTGCTGCTATAGTTGTGTGTGGAAAAGGTCTCTGTATTAATTTATCCAGTGAAAATATATTAATCTAGTTGGTATATATCTCATGTCATGTGTCTTCAGATCAAGTCTGGACATCAGTAGGGCAAGATTCATGCATTGTCTTCATCCATTCTCCAAAAACTTGTAAGAAGTTTTTAAGATCTGTTTGACTTTGCTTAGTTTAAAGTTATGATGAAAAGTGACATTTTTACCTCCACAGCATTAGGAAACATGGGCCCTTCCTGGCAAATATGGTTCTAAATTAGAGAATAAATTAGAGATGCTTAGTTCTCCTTAAACTTGGCCATCCCTGGCTTGAAACAGCATTAACTTGATCCTGATTCTACTCAAAGGTAAGTACCAACTCTAGAAGAGCAGAACATTCAAGAGAGCTCTTTCATATTTTTTTTTCTGTACAGTCCAGGGACTGCACAACCATTTCAGGTGTCCTTAGAGAGAGCCAGCATCCTGTCTTTGCTCCTCCATATTGGATCTGCCCTGCTACACACTGCAGTATGGTCAATGTGAAAAGCCCAGTCATGAATCAAACCTACAGAGATCTGCTCTGACTGAGAAGAGTATTTAATGTATCTTAACTTTTTCTGGTCAAAAAGTATGGCCTAATATGGAAATATAAGAGGAAAACTAAAGGAAAAACTCAGTCCCCAGTCTTCCATAAGGCAAGGAATTTGCACATTGATAAGGCAAAAGAAATCCCATAAATACAAATGTTTCATCTTGCTTAGTTTCATTGATTCCTAAAAGATGGGAAGAAAATTCCTAAGCATTTTGTTAGAAATTACTTCCTCTTTCCCCTGTTAACCTTCAGGTTGCCTAAAATGCTATAATTTTCATTTTAATCCATGAAATATATACAAAGTGAAAATATTTAATAAATGGAAAAACAGAATTTAAAGCTAATTTGGGGAAACTACTATGCAAGTGCATCTTATGAAGCATCTCTGAGCAGAAGAGCAAGTCTTTATCTCTATTCTCTTTACATTTTTTAAACTCACAGCCTAAAGCATATTTTCTTTTCCCAACACTGCTAGAATCCAAGATGCATCTTTAATTGCTTTAATGGAGCCAGGTATTACATTAGACAGCTTTTTCTTAGTTCACAGAGGTCATATTGACATGTAACTCATGGTATTTCCTTGTTTTCAAGATAAGATAAAACAAAGGGGAAGTGTTCAGTTCCAGGTGAGTGGGAGAGGGCACAAGAAATGGGGGGAAGATAAGAGTATTTGATGCAGGTGGGAATTTATTATGCAGTGTCTTTTTGCACTCAGGCAGAAATTGCATAGTTTGCCTACTTACAGAATCTCAGTCTTCCTACTCCTTATTTAAGAATGCAAGCAAATAAGGAAGTGATGTAGGGGACAATTGAATCATTCAGTGTCTCCTTTCCAATACCATAGGACTATAGCAGGTTTTACTAATACAGGTGGCATGATGCTGCAGTAACTCCCAGTCATCTCTTGTATTAGAATAGCAGAATACATGCAAGTAAAAGCTACTATTGGCTGGTTTTCAATCTCATCCTCCTAGCAAAGACGAATAAACTTTGCAGTTGTAAAAAATAGGATTAAATATTAATAACTGAATGCAACTTCTTTTCAGCAAATAGATTTATAAATCTTCTTTCTCTGTTCAGTGAAGTGTCATATGCTTCTGGTGTCTTCTACACCAATGAACACAACAACCTTGACTAGCAGTGATAGGCCATCAGTGATTATTACAGTCCCAGCTGAGTCCAGTTTATCAATAGTACAAGGTTTGTAAAATTCACTTATTCCAGTTTACCCCTCCTCACTGGGAATCATTGTTCTTGAGCCTTTTGTGCAGCTCATGTAGAGTTGAAAATGTTCTGTCAGTGTTTTTCTTAGGATTTTTTTATCCAACTCATGTCTGTAAGGGACAAACCGGAGTTTATGGTCAATAGCATACACACTAAATATGGTTCTTAGAGTGGTTTCTAGTGGCTAGCTATTTTGAATCAATCAATGATCTGGACAACAGGGTGAAGTGCACCCTTAGTAAGTTTGCAGATGACACCAAATTGGGTGGGATTATTGATCTGCTTGAGGGTAGAAAGTCTCTACAGAAGGATCTGAATGGGCTGGATGAATGGGCCAAGGCCATTTGTAGCATAAGGTACAAAAAGGCCAAGTGCTGGGTCCTACACTTGGCTCACAACAACCCCAGGCAATGCTACAGGCTTGGGGAGGAGTGGCTGGAAAGATGCCGGGCAGAAAAGGACTTGGGGGTGCTAGTCAAGAACCAGATGAATATAAGCCAGCAGTGTGCCCAGGTGGCCAAGAAGGCCAACAGCGTCCTGGCCTGTATCAGGAATGGTGTGACCAGCAGGACTTGGGAAGTGATTGTCTCCCTGTACTCGGCACTGGTGAGGCCACACCTCAAGTACTGTGCTCAGGTTTGGGCTCCTCACTACAAGAAGGCTGCTGAGGTTCTGGAGTGTGTCCAAAGTAAAAACAACAAAACTGGTGAAGAATCTAGAGAATAAGTCTTATGAGGAGCAGCTAAGGAAACTGGCGTTGTTAGTCTGAAGAAAAGGAGGCTCAGGGGAGACATTATTGTTGTCTGTAACTACTTGAAAGAAGATTGTAGTGAGGTGGGGGTTGGTCTTTTCTCCCAGGTAACAAGAGATAGGACAAGAGGAAATTACCTCAACTTGTACCAGGGGAAGTTTAGATTGGATATTAGGAAAATTTCTTCATTGAAAGAGTTGTCAATCACTGGACCAGGCTGCCCAGGGTCCTGCACCTGGGTCAGAACAACCCTCATTATCAATAGAGGCTGGGAGACGAGATGCTGGAAAGGAGCTCTGTGGAAAAGAACTTGGGGGTGTTGGTGGATGAGAAGCTGGACATGAGCCAACAGTGTGCACTTGCAGCAAAGAAGGCCAATTGCATCCTGGGCTGCATCGGGAGAAGTGTGGTCAGCAGATCGAGGGAGGTGATTCTGCCCCTCTGCTCTGGTGAGACCTCACCTGGAGTGCTGTGTCCAGCTCTGGAGCC
This sequence comes from Actenoides hombroni, assembly GCA_024336885.1. NCBI lineage: Eukaryota > Metazoa > Chordata > Aves > Coraciiformes > Alcedinidae > Actenoides > Actenoides hombroni. The sequence goes on from WUAM01000341.1 coordinate 4,820,362, forward strand.
CTCAACACAGGAAAGACATGGACCTGATGGAGCGGGTTCAGAGGAGGGCCACAAAGATGATCAGAGGGCTGGAACACCTCTTCTACAAGGACAGGCTGAGGGAGCTGGGGTTGCTCAGCCTGAAGAAGAGAAGGCTCTGGGGAGACCTACTAGAGTAGAGGCCTTCCAGTACCTTCAGAGGTCCCTTCCAGCCTTAGCCATTCTATGATTCTGTGACCTCTGGAGATCATTGAGTCCAACCACCCCTGACAACACAGGAACACCCAGGGCAGGCCACAAAGGAACAGATCCAGGTGGGTCTTGAAAGTATGTAGAGAAGAAGACTCCACAACCTCTCTGGGCAGACTGTTCCAGGGCTCTGTCACTCTCACAGTTTTTCCTCATGTTGAGGTGGAACTTCCTGTGTTACCATTACCTCTTGTCCTATCACAGGGCACAACTGAAAAGAGACTGGTCCCTTCTAGTTGACACCCATCCTTCAGATATTTGTAAACATTCAGATATTTGTAAGCATTATGTAAATATACATATAAAAAGAAAAAATTACAAAGTTCTGAATATACTTTAAAAGGTGACTATATCCAGTAACATGCAAATAGAATAATATAAAACCAATCTGAAATACAATAATATACATCCCTGTAAACTGGCCAAAAACTACACAAGATTTGGGGTCATGAGTTTAATCAAAACCACTATAACCTGAAAATAAACTTGTTATCATTAACATTTGAACTTAAAGGGAAAAGCAATAGATGCTCCCCACCCCTCACCAAAACAAAAGTAGAAGAGCTTATAGTAAGAATATATATTTTATGCCCTGGCCTCCAGAGAATATAAACGTATGCCAACTTCTTAATATTTGCTTTACTGTGGCTCTTACTGAGCACAGCTGTATGAAACTTATCAAATAGACAGTGGAGAACAAACCAGTGTTCCTGAAATGCAGTCTTAATCTTCCCAAGGAAATTACTGTATGGTTTGCAGTGAATAAAAATACAGTATCCAGACTCACACAGGTCCTTATCGTTACATGTAACAAGTCTATAGCTAACCTTTTCAATATATTACTGTAGAGAACTTAAGAAAGAACTACAAAACCCTTCTCCAGACCTAGATGTAACAGAAAAGTAGCCAAACAACAATTTAAAAGAGAAGATACATTTGGTAAAGATTATATCTGCAGTGATTTGACAGGGAGGTAGAAATGGTTTAACAGGTGGCCCATTGAAAAAGAGCAGTCATAAAGGAGCAGACCGTTCAAAAAGTTAGTCAAGCGAAATTGTTCTAAGAAAAATCATACAAATATTAAAGTTTAAGGAGGATGTTGGGGGGGGGGGGGTGGTGGTGGTATGCCAAGGCCTGGATAACAGACCTAGGGCAAAAGTTGACCTCTAGATGAACCACATAATGTTATATTTTGTAATCAATAATCTAACCTTATTTTGCTTAATTAACCACTGAAAACCTGCTTATGCTAAGACTTTTTTATAAGGCCTATGATGCAACAATTAGCACTCATTGAGAGATACGTGGTTAGAGCTAAAGTAGTTGGTGAAACCAAATGGGAGCTAAAATAGATGGTGAAACCAGACATCCAGCCTGTGGAAAGATTGGACCTTGTTGAGAAATATGTAGTTAAAGA
>WUAM01000341.1:4822106-4847199 GCA_024336885.1 Actenoides hombroni
GAGAAAGGCAGGACTCTCACCGAATATTGTGAGAACCTGAGAAAATCCCTCTGCTAGCAGCTTTTCAGCATCCATAAAGCCTGATGCTCTTTCAGACTCTTCTGATTATATACCTTAAGATTACATTGACCTTCTTGGTTACTTTCTTGTGGAGAAGACTAATTTTCATCCACAATCCCATAGATTTTTTTCGAAGCTGATGGTCCCCCAGATAGATGCCTCAGTCTGCTCTTGTGGCCTGCATACTTCTTTTCCAGGTTTGTGATTTTATATTTGGCTCTACTTAAATGTGTATTTGCTCGCAACATACTGAGCCATCCAAGTTACTTTGAATTATTGGTCTAGACTTCTTTAGTTAACATTCCCACAGTTTGTATTCTTTATCAGCTGTATTTGTTTTTTTTTTTCCCAAGTCATTGATAGGAATGTTAAGTAGTAGAGAAAAGAACCTTAGGGGCTGTACTCAAAACAGTTGTTAAACATGATTCCTGTTTATATTTACATGTGAAAACCTATTGTTTAGCCAGCTTTTAATCCATTTAATGTACATAATTTTAGGGTTTAATTGGTCTGGTTTATTAATCAAGATGTCACAGACATGCAAACACTTTCCATGAACTTTTGATTCTGAGTTAGTTTGACAGCACAAGTTGTAGATAAACCAATGCTGATTAGCTTTGGGCTGATGCCTTCCTTGTTACTACTGTCTATCTTTAGTAGCTGGTGTGTTGTTTGACTCTCCTGCAGAGATGGCTTTTAGCAAGTGAGAGATTCAACCTCCCAAAGTTCACAGAGATGTCCATCGTGGGAAATGGATGGTGTCCATGACTCACCATGAGCTCTTAGGCAAAACGCAGCTCCTTTGTTGCTGCTGCAGTATTTCTTACTTATTTGTTTGGACACATAGTTAATAAAATACTCCAAATAATATCATTAGAACCTGTTCCATTTTCTTTACTGGTGGATTATTTTTAAATAGGTAAAATAGCTAAAATGAAGACAGTGCAGATGAACAGTGTGATTTTTTTGAGATCTAATAATCTTGTAATGCAAGGAAATAATGCTACTTTATGATATGGTAATAGTTAATGTTGAAATGTGTTAATGTCTACAGGTAAAACACCTGTATTACTTTAATGCAACACAATTATTTCTGTGTTTTTAGATTATGTCTAAGTAGATATCTGGACTAGCTTTTGTTAAAAAAAGCAGAAATCTATGATGAAAAATGCCATGTGTATATTGCTTCATCTGCCTCTTTTCCTGCATAAAATAAATAGTAAATTACTTTCAAAAATCTCATGAAAAATATTTCTTCTCAAAAACACACATCAGAGCATTTCAATCTTGTCACTAAGCTTAAATAAAGGGGAAAAATAACCATAGGTGGTAATTAATGTGACCTCCCCCTAAATTTTTCCTCATCCAATTAATATTTTACTAAAACATCTCATTTAGGCACAAAAAATGCTATGGTAAAAGCATGATTACTGTTACTCTGTGAACTGTCTACTGCTTCAGTTATAATGCCTCAGTATTTGTGGATGCATAAGACTATTCTTCAACATAGAGATGTGATGTATGACCTGTATACATGATTTTGCAAACTGTCAGTCTAGATAAATGACACAAAGAAATTGTCTGTCCTATTTATTCCCTGTGAATCTTGAGCAAAATATTATAGATTTATAAGAAAATAAGTATTTTACTGGAAACTATTTTTATAAGGGATATTGAGCCACTTATGTTAATAAGTGTTAATACAAAGACAAAAACTCACCAGTGTATTCTTCAGACAGTTTACTAAGTAAGTTCACTTTCTGAAAAGCCACTCTTCTTTACACCTTTAAGTCCATGGCCACTATCTATCATATCCTAATCACTGTGATGGAAGTATCCTAGTGGAATTTGACTCTGAGCATTAAGGGTTAAGCTTTTTGAAAAGTGCATTGGTTTAAGTTTCCCAGTGAATCATCTTGCAGTGCTTTGCATCGAGGTGCATCAGTCATGTAGCTTTATGTCTTGGAGTCATAAAGTCACCTAATCAGATGTGACTGACACTATTCGAGATGACAAGTCATGCAGGAAAGTGCAAGAAAACAAAACCCATGTTTTTCTGAAAATCCTAGTTAAAGCTGCTATCTTTTCTCATGTTTTGTTTTACATTGCACTGAAGAACATATGTTTTATAATGGATATGGAAAGGGAAAATACATGAAAAGCTTTTCTGATGTAGAAAAAATACAAGCTATTGTCATCTGTGCACAATAAAGCTTATACAAAAAGTGTTTCTGCAGTCTTTTCACAGTGGAAGCCTTTGGGAACATTATTTCTCTTTGGATATGAGAAGTTGAAGAGGCACAAGACTTCACACAAAGCACAAGTGCTTTTGTAGCATAGGGACCAACACGTAAGCACAAGGGCTTTTGACAAGATCCACAAAAGCAATTAGACACCTACGTAACAACTCTATATTGCAGCACATTGTACATGCAGAAGATTTCTTCTACTTGAAAGTACTCACACAAGACAGTTCTGTCACAAGAATACCAAAAAACATAAAACCAGGAGTTTCATAGACATGAGCAAAAAGGCTCCTCTTACAGTACAGTTGTTCTCTTTACTTCTGTCTCAATACCATGCTCAGGATATGATACACAAAATTTTCACAATTTTCAATTTAGGGCTTCTGAAGTAATTTCCAGGGTGAAATGCAGCCTTTTTCCACTCCTCCTTTGCCTGAGCATCTATGCACACAGACTGTTGCACAAAAAATATTGTAAATCCTTGTACACAAGCTTATATTAAGTGAGTTTTAAATTTCCCCTGGAGTGCTGCATAACTGGAAATGTCCAATGAGTTTATGCTAAGAAGAGTTGAACTACATCTTGTTTTTACAATGGAGTTCTATTTCTTAATGATATTTGATAGTTTTATTTAAAAACTGATTTGTAAGAGTTATGTAGTTTTGACATTCTGGAAGTCCTGTAAGATGAATGCTTGAAAGAAGTCTGGAAGAATTCTAACACCATAAGACATAGTAGTAAAAATTATCTGAAGATTTTAAGCAGGTTTGCTCTTCATAATTTTAATGCTTATGGTAGTCAATAATACAAAAAATGAAGAGTCTTACAGAGAAATTTTCAGGTCCTAAGGAAATAAGCTCAGGTTCTAGTGTCTGTTTTTCTATTGAGCAATCCTTGTAGCCTTTTCCCAACATCTCACTCTTTCTCAGTGGAGTTAAGCAGGCAACTGCTTACAGGGAGGAAACCACAAAGGTATAATGTATAAATATAAAAGTATAAAGTTCAGGTTTCCACAGTCAGGCAATGAGAAATCAACATTCAAAAAATCAAGTTATTTGCTTTTTTATTACATAAATGTGGATTTAGGAGCTTAATTGTAAGTCCCTGATTATTTGTGCCATGCAACAGTAAGATTCATGCTGTGATAAGGCAGCTTCTCAAGAAGAAAGAAACTGAGCCTAGTTGAGGTATCAGCTTTCAAGAAGCTGGCTTTTATTTTGCCTCTGCCGTATTTATCTCTAAGCCTCCTGTCAAGCATAGAAAGGGAAGCAGCTGCTTAAAACTAGAACAGTACACATGTTAACAAGTAACTGTACATCCACTAGCATGAGCATGGGAATGTACTAGAAAACGGCGGTCCTTAGTAGCATTGAAAGTTGTTGGTGTCTGAGAACTTCAGGTTTCCAGATGTTATGTTTTCCATGCAAGAATTTTCAGCTACCTGCACATAGGCACATTTCCTAGTTCCATACCTGGTGTGGAAGTAACCTGCCAGCTAGCTGGGCAAATAGGGAATAAACAAAGTTGATAGCTGCTTGCTTTGCCAATGGATTTGTTCTGAATATCCCAATTTTCTGGGTAGGCATTGGCACAGAGTATTCTGGTTAAGATGAATATCTGTGATGTGGACTTTGTTCCCATATGGAATGTAACACTGGAAACCTCCAGTTTTTCTTTTCAGACAAGCATAAATGAATGATGAGTCTGTGACATGCCCTACCTGTGATTAGGAGGCCAGAGGGCGACAGCTTGGCCCAGGTAGGTTCAGTACTCCTTAGTTTCAGGATATTTTTGCTTTCACCTATTCTTTCTCCTTGCCCTGCCCCACTGTGTTTGGACAGCTCCGAATCCATACCTGTTGTGGGAGGCCCCTTCTGAGCTCACAGGGTTGCCTTGTCCTCAGAAAGACCCTCATAGCCTCATCTACCCCCAGGGACTGGAAACCTGAGACTGTGAGCCTTCAACTCCCAACGGGAAGAATATCACATTAGCCTGGAATGATAACCTGGCCAGTCATGTTTCCCTTAGGGTCTCTTAGAAGATATTATTTCAAACATGCAATTGCCTTCACAGAGCCTCAGTATTGAGTGTCAGCAACATCCTGTCTGACCCTCTGTGTTTCCATACATCCTCAAAGTTAGTTAGTCACCACTCTAATCTTCCTTTTCTCCTTTTCTTTTTCCCCTCACTCCTCTTTTACCCTCACAGCAGCTCTGTGTCCAGATGAATCTGTGCATTCTTTGGCTAAATTTGTTATTGCTTGCACTTTATAAACCCCACTCCTACAGAAATATGGAGAAATGCATTACACTTCCCAATTGATTATAAAGTGTCAGTTCTGCACATCTGAATACTCCTTCCTGGAGTTTACCAAGCTAGTTTAAATAGAAAATGTACAAATAAAGCACTGTCAGGTAGAAGTGAAAGATATTTTAAAGAGGATGGTTGAAACCTACTAGTGAGAATGAATCTGTTTTCCTTTTGTTTAGATCACATAAAGTTTAAGAGTTTATTTTAGACAAGACCTTGACTACTTCTAAGAAACACTATTGTATAAAAAATTCCTTAAAATTCTGTTTTTCCTGTGTGATACAGTGATTACTATCTGGATGAACAAAGCTGTCTTGCAGAAGTACTCCTGATTAGTTGAATCCTAGCTTAATGGACTGAAGCACCAGCTGTAATTATTCTGAAAAGTATTCAAATGAAATTATTTTCAAAAAAAAAGAAAGAAAGGAAGAAAAAGATCTTTTTTTAATTAATTAATTTCAGAGTGGATTGTTTCATTCTGTTTACAAGCATTTGTCTTTTGTTACTATGGTTTGCTTTAAGTTCCTGTTCCTGTCCCCCCCTGCTTTTTTTAGTTTCTTCCAGTAGAAAGCCATGCTGCAACCTATTTGTTTAAACAACGATGTATTCCCTCAGTAAATCATCAGCTGAGCTATTGGCTTCATAATCTTTACTTAAAAACAAAAATATCCACAGCATTTGGCTAATTAATTTCTGATAATTTGCAACGTTAACAGCCAGCTGCCAGAATCTTGTGTGACTGTTGAATCTGTGGAAGAAGCCATGGTGAAATGACCTGAGATCTGCTCCTACTAGTTGCCAGATAAATTCTTCTTCTGCCAATGTCACTAGGTTAATTAATTTAATTAGTGGCTCCCAGTGCAATGGGTTTTTTTGTCTTTCATTTGCCACAGGCTGCTGAACAGGTACTTTTATGGATGTATTCTGACATTATGACATAGATAAGGAATAATGTACCATTTTCATATCTACTTCTGAAGTGTCTTAATTTTTTAATGAAGTTTGGTAGCTTTCAATTCCATTAGAAATTAATTTCTTTTGTGTTTTTCTTAAATGTATGCAAATATCCATCACTTTATTATTTTAAGAAACACTCATGATTTTAGGTAACTTTAATATTAGATATTTTTATATTCCCTTAAGGAAAGAAACTTGTTGTGGAACTTTGCTCTTCGGATGCCATGAACTGGATGGTTGTATTTGTCCTTGAAAAGAAGAACTGCCAAGCCAGATCAGACCTCCGGTGTGTCTATCTTATCATTCTAGCTCTCATAATAGCAAACACTATATGTTTTAAAGTTCAAGAAGCAGAAAAATGCATCTTACATCTAGATTTTTTAAAATTATTTTTAATTTTAAAATTGAAGAAAGGTGTGTTCAAGACCATGTTGGATGGGGCTTTGAGCAACCTGGTCTAGTGGGAAGCCTCCCTGCCCATGTCAGGGGCTTTGGAACTGGATGGTCTTTAAGGTCTCTTCCAACCTAAACCATTCTATGATTTTATTACACTTTCACAACAGAGATTAGGTCTCTGTTGATCTGGTTTTGTACTACTACTCCTTGGACTTCCTGCAGATCACCCTGGATTAACATTATGCATTGATATTTGTACTGAGGTCACCTCATGGCTCTCTGTATTCACTCTACTCCATTTCCCATTCATAGTTTTAATTTCATTCCTTCTCTTGAATATAAGCTAAAAACATACTTGAATGTGAATTCCAGGTTTGGAAATAAGCTGTAAATCTAAATCCCGCTGACACTGAAGTTCTGCCCTGGTAGCTGTTCTGAGTTAGCCCCATTTGGCACGTGAATTAATCAGATTTAGAATAATTTTAATCATCTGGATGATTGATTTAAACCCAATAAAGACTCTAAAAGGCTTCCAATGTAACCTGAATCTTGCTCTGGGGCATTGCAGCAACCTAATAAACCTGGAGGAAAATAGTGAGGAACAACTTGAGCTATTATCATGAGACTCATTCTGGCTATTAGCATCACTCAAAAAGCTGAAGAACAGATGATAGGTCATGTTACAGGTGCAATAAAGGTGTGCATGTGGAAAGTCATCTCCCTCTGAAGTATCAGTGGGAGCTGCACACTCTATTTGTCAGTGGGAAATGGTTATCAAACAGTTTGCTCTGCATAGGAATACCTGGCATTTTTTAACATATTTTTGAAGACTGTCAACTGACTTCACAGTAGCTCTCTCTCCTGTGCCATATTAGACTTGCTGAATTGTGAATGCAAAGGTCAGCCTCCTCTTCACAGGTGAGCTGAGGGTAAGGTCTTCAGTGTGTGGTTTGTGAGATGTTTGCTCTTCCTAAACCAGACACATGCACTTGAACATCCAGTTCAGGGATGGAAGGGGGAGCTCCGCAAGTTCACTACTGTGCAGCGCTGTGTTTTAACAAAGCCTGCCGCGAAAGTTTATGGCTTCTTTTGGCACTTGTTATCTAATGAAAAGACTATTATTCCCTAGAAGGGGGAAAACACTATGTGCTTTTCTTTAAATTCAATCCAAACATAGACTTTTGAAATAGAAACACTTTGGTGTTTCATGTCAGGGCCCTTTGGCATAAGCAGCTGTCCAGGCAAGCCATACACGAGAAGCATAATTTGAGCTGTCACTTCCCTGCAGTAAATGCTTTTCTTTGTCTCTAGGAGCTGAGTAATAGAAATGAGGATATGTAAATCTGGGCACTGGATCTTAATTATGAGCAGCAGGTGTCTGTGCAAGAGTGCTCAGGTGAGGTGGAGGAGTAGTACAGCTACTGCGACTTGCTTGTTGATGTACAAATGGAGGGCTACAAAGCCCCAATTAATTATCCACATTAATGAGCTCCATGACCCGAGTGGAAGAAGAGTGCCTTGTCTGCTGCTCCAGTTTAGTCTTCTCGGCAGACAGTGGTTTAAAAAACAGTTATGCAGCTTAGCCTCTGAAGAGCACCAACAGTCAACAGTAAGGATTAAATTAGCATGATAAACCCAGAGATATCAATTTGTGGGAGTACAGACTACCGTGAATAAACCTGTTGGAGAAATTAATTGTCTGAGGAACATTTCCTTAAGATGTCTTGACTAGAGAAGCATCTTCCTCGTGCGTTTGTAAATGTGAATGTCTTTGAGGACACAGAGATGTTTATCTTTTACTGATTTAAAAATAGGTAATTATTATGCTTTGTTTTTTGTCAGCACACCACTCATCACACTGAAAGCATTAAGGTCAAACTGGGGGGCATAATTCATATCTAATGTAACATGTAGATTACTATTGGACTGTAGTGTCTCTCTTGTGTCTAGACAGGCTCAGGTGAAGGAAGACAGACAGGAATCGTACCTTCAGAGTAGGTGCAGTCCACATTCTCTTCAGTCTGACCCCTGATCTGAGTTGGTAATTCATTCAACCATTGCCTTTCTATTGAGGGTTTTAATATTGTACCATTTATAGAAAAATGAAGCATTATTGATATTTTTAACTGAATTTACTGGTCTACTTAGTAAACTAATGCATAAGGATAAAATTATACATTGTGGTTTGAGCTGATTTAAGGTCTAGCTGCTGTGTGAAAGAGTGCATCTCTGTCCCTGGTTGTGTGATGTTGCCCTTGTGCTGGCACTGACATACATGGGGCTCTGTACTGAGTCAGTTCTACTTGCTGACCAACAGAAGACTAACCCAGTAAAAAAGAGCAGATGGCTGAGATCTTCCTTCCTCATCCCTTGGTGTTAGATTCTCCTTTTTTTCCCCCACCAGAGACATCATAATTCTCTTTTAAGTATTGTAGTTTAAGTAGTAATAGACAGGAGTCCCCATGTGGACAGTAGGGACAAGTCCATCACCTGGACAGTTTACTAAAGCATATCAAGTGTTTTTTCCTTTGCAACTTGCTTCCTGTTCCCTGCACTGATGGGTTGAGACCTTGGGCCATTCCTTGGGTAACGCAATTTTGTTATCATATGACCCCTGTCTTGGAGCAGATTGCTGTTTGCAGCCCTTCAATCTTTTCAATGTTTTGTTTTCCTTCTTTTTGCACCCTCCAACTGTGGCAATATCTAAACAGACATATGGGGCCTCATTATGCATTGTCCTACACCTTTTGGTGTAGGCCACTGAGGTTGGTGCAAAGTGTGTGTTTAACAGCATCATTCTTATATGGCAGTGTTTTACACCCCCTTGGTAAATGATTATGTGAGGTCCAGAGAAATAAACTATCAGGCCTAATACAGCACAGTGTAGTTTTGCTACAAATTTAAGGCACAAATTTAAGCCTTTCCGCCTTTGGAAAACAACATCAAAATGAAAAGAAACAAGATCTAAATCTGAATCATCTGTAGGGAGGGTGTTTGGACAGATTAACTTAATGGATGATCTCACATGTCAAACAGTATATATATACAAATAATTATTAAACAAAACCACTTTTCTTCTCTACCTCTATACAATAGTACCCAATTTGGTTTTCTGCAGAAAACTTGCAGATAAGAGTGAAGGTTTAAAATTGTAACATCCTATCCATTTGTAAACCTTTCCGCAACTAGGAACGTTTCTGAGTAAGAACCAAAGCATCTCTACTTCTGTAGAGGAAATGTTGTTACACAATGCAAGACAAACCAGTCAAGCCACTTTAAACAGGATAAATGAAAGATGGCTTCAAGGTAGGATCAGCTGTTTATTTACATCCATTGTCTACTTGTTTCCCACACAAATATATTCTGTGTTTAAAATTTATAAAGCTGGGCAAGCCCTTCTCACGCTGTTCTCAGTAAAATATTGCTCACTGCATCTCTCTGAGGGGCCACTGACAAATAGGCTCTTGTTGTCTAACTTTCTCTCTGCTGAGGTTAATGATTAAGTAGTTCAGAAGGTTAATTCCTGGAGATAGTGTTGTCTTTGGCTTGAACAGATGTTGGTAGTGCTTTAATGTGGTTATCAAACTCTGCTGCCCTTCATTCTTTCCTCTGTGCAGTCCTGGGTATTGTTCACCAATGCATTCCAGGCCCACTCTATGGAGATCCAGCAGAGCTGAACATACCATCACATTACTGCTGCAGAGCATCAGCTTTCCTGAGGTCACACTGGATAAAGCCAATATATAGCACATAAACTGATAATGACAGTCTTGATCTTTAAAAGATCTGTAAATATTTGTATATGCATAAAGATACAAAATACCTTCTGAGGCTCTCATTGAACGATCTGTAAAGCCACTCACAGTCTTTATATCACTGAATCTCTCAATAGCCCCTATAGAGCAGCGCATCACTGTGTAAACCCTGCTCCTCCTCCCCTCAGCACCTCATATCTTGTTAGATGATATGAAACTCAAGGATGTCTGAAGTAATCTGTTGTGTAATCAGTACCTTTAACAGCCTGTTAAAACACTGGGGGTTGGACCAATATTTACAGTGCTTGAAGCTATGTCATTATAGGAGCTGCGGGATAGTCTCAGAAGTCCTTTATTTCCACATCCACTGTCATAACCATCTATCAGTATCTTGTGTTAGCTGATAGGAAGAGCAGAGTCAGGAATGTATTTACCAGGAAGCCTTGCTCTCTTTCTACACACTGCTTTGGACCTGCTAGCAGAAAAAATGTTGGAGTTAAAAGATCTGACCTCACTCTGTCTGAATATGATAATATCATCATTTTAATTATTGTATTGATTTTCATATTACTTGGGTTTTAGCATCACTAGCTCACAAATTGTATCCAGATTCAATACAGTATAAAGCACTGTGTTTTAATCTGGGGAAGAATTACTGTTAACTTATAAGAGTTAAATGGCCTATAAAACCCTGTGTTTCTATAATACAGAGATTATTTTAAAAACAATTCACAGTTGCAAAGAGAATCTAGGTCCTGTGACCAAAATACATGCTGGTATTTTAAATAGTAGCATGCAAAAAAGAATACTTTATATAAAAAGAAACTTCATAATTTCTATAAGCAGTCCTTGAAAGAATTAAATTTTAGCCAGCCTTGTGGTGGGATTCATTATATTTGAATGTCAGTACTGACAATGCCACAAGTGAATCTTGGACTTTACCTGTTCATTATTATTTGTGAAACTGAAAATGGAGAGGAATTGTTGCTTTTTTCTTTTCTTGCATTATGAGTTGAGATTAAACTTGGAGCTGATGATACCTCTGTCCCTACCCAGCAATGCTGTGTGAGTAGCTCTGCCAGCTTTGTGATGTTGTGCACTCCTGAATCCCTGATGGTCACCAATGCTGAGCAGCACCATGCCCTGTTTTTAGGTTCCCTGGTGCAGACTGCATTTTTAAACCAGATGGAAAACATTGATGTCACTGCATATGATCACAGGCTTATGGCCACAACCTTTACCACAAATGCAATGCCTGGGTTTAACTGGTCTTCATCCTGAAAGATTTCAAATGTAACTGTGCCCAGAGGCTGTTCTGGATAAGGCTCTTCCTCAGTGCTTCAACTGAAGCTGTGCCATGGGGTGGAAAGGAGGGAAATACTCAGGGCCAGAAAAAGAGAAAGAATGAATGATCACAGTAATGAGGGTGTTTCTCTGGGGATGGAGTACTAGGTCCCTATGCTCTGTGACTTTTTACAAGCAGATAATTTGGGTTTGTGTCAGATTGTCTTTCAGATGAGTTGCCTTTGCTCTCCCTTATTTTTTTCATGGGTGTCTCTTTAAAAAACAATTTGTACCCCAATTCAATTTTAATCTGTAGGATGATCATTTAAAGTCTCTGCACAAAGTTTTTTTTTTTTACCTCTTTGCACTGGATTTAGGTTGGATCCCACTCTTATAAAGAGAACTGGGCAGGGTTATATCTGCTGAGATCCCAGTGGTGTCCTGTGTGCTGGTACCAGTACCTCCCTACAGCCAGCAAACCCTCCCTAGCTGGGTCCTGTGCTCACCTTAACTTTTTTTTTAATGGCTGCATCATTTCAGACAATTTTTTCAGCCTGTGGTTGATTAGGAACTCCCTCTCATCCCATCATTCCCTTTCTCCATCACTTCCAGCTGATGAACTTGCCATGTCTGCTTTTGCTCCTTACTTAGTGCTCATTGTATTTGTTTGTTATATTTGGTGGTGCTATGAAAGACACCACTTAGATTTAAAGGCCTGGTATGCAGAGGGCTAGAGGGCTTTCACAGCTCTGAGGAGTTTCCAGTCTCAGGCATAAGCCAGAGTGGGCATAACACATCAAGGGTAAAACTGGGTAAACCAGTCAATCAGACTTCACTGGGCAAATTCTTTCCAAAGTGCTCCACATCTTCACTCCGCTGAAGCTGGAGATATAATTCTCATAGATTTCCATGACACCACAGTTAAAAAGCTCCTTTCCTGGCTGATAACTTACGTTTAGTCAACACTCTGTTAGACTAAAGCTCTCTATCCTGCTTGTATATGCATTCAAAACAGGGATTAGAATGTGTACACTTAATTTGGTATGAAATTTCTAGTGATTTTATCAAATCCTGGTTGAATAGCCCCCAGATATTTCTGTACAGAACCGTACATACCGAAAGATGAGATGGCTAGAGGGATGTTACCAGCAAACCCCTACACTAAGAATAGCAAAACCGGTTACGCAAGACCGAAGTTGGCCTCCGTGCCTGCTCTTCTGCCGCGTGTACAGCAGAGGGAGCACAAGGGAACAAGTTATCGGAGCCCAGTACTTGGCGGGTGTGTGTGTGTAATTCGGGGCAATGCTTGTGGCAAAGATCAGGAAGAAGAAAGGGGATGAACAATAGGTAAAATCAGAAAAGAATAGTTTTATGTACTTCAAAAAATACCTAGCATCTGGAGAGAACTACAGTATAGCCAGATAGAGCTGACTGCAGTACAATAAAAGAGAACAGTTGTGTTTCAAACTTGCAGAAAATTGCTCTACCACAGGATCTTATCCCCTCCAAATTATCCCTACCTATTTGCATGGGTCTGTTCTCGTTGGTAATGTACTGGAAATTATTCTGATGCCATCCAAGGGGTGGTTTGAGCATATGTAGGAAGATGCTGCAGTGAATGGGTTTTTACTTTCTCTAAGGCTGTATTTCTTCTGGTGAGCTGTTGTGCAACCTAAGTGTGTGCATTGTATCATGATATTAATTACCGTTGCTAGATCTCTGCATGTAATGGCAGGGACTCTAGAGTCTGGGAATGGTTTGGTTTGCATGTGTATGTATTTCAAATTTCCAGAATTATTCCTGTATCTGTTGTATGTATGTATGATGTATCTGTTATAATTGCTGCTTACAATGTCTGAAAGCAGATGAAGGCTACGATAGGCATGGGTACCTCTGAGGATGTCTGGCTTTCCCCTTATCCTTCAGGAGATGACTGCTCTGCAGAGATTCAGTGGTGAATCTTGCAGAAGAGCAACCCCTTGTCCCTGCTGCTGATTTCCACCTGTTCTTTGGCTGTGGTGCTTGTAAGCCACATCATCAACTGAGACAGCCTGAAAAGTGGCCCAGCAAAAGTAAAGAAATTATCCTTATTCAGCTGGGTCAGTTTCACAGCATAGTTCGTCACAGGTGCCTGTGCTGTCATCGCATAGGCACATACATGAAGGAGGAACAAGAAACCCAGGATGGAGAGGGGGATGTGGCTATTAACTCTGGTTTAAATGCACAGCAAGCCTTGAGCCAAGTGCCTTTTACAAATATGGCACTGAGCAGAGCTTGTTCTGAATTAAAATTTATGCTAATAAAATGTTATCCTCCCTGGCATTACAAAGTTCATGTTCAGCAGGTTCAATGTTCCACAGAGGAAAAATATAGTTTAGAAAGAAATACTGTTCTTTTGAAGTCTTCCAAAGGCAACTGAGCCCAGACCTCCACCTCATAGGACTGGGGGATGTGACAACTTAACCAGAGCTGTAGGACTGAGGCCAGGCCTCTGGCACCATAGGAGCCTAGAAAATCTGTGAGGAGAGTTAATTAATCATCAAGCACAGAGGAATGATCTTGGTGCTGGAAAAAAAACCCCAAACACTATGTAATAAAGGGAACTGGTCAAGAGGATTTAGGGAATTAGTCTTGTCAGTGAAGCAGAGAAGGCAGATCTGCAGAGGAAAAGCATCATGGGCTGAGAGAGGCACAAGGAGGAAAGCACTTTCATGAGGTCCTTGTTAAGAGGCAGTGGAGTTTGATGAATATGTTCTAGGAGGCAGGACACACCACCAATCTCCTGCTGGGTGCCACAGACGATGTGAAGCAGTGACACTGAGTTAAGGAATTGCTACAGATGAAGGAAGAAAAACAAGTCATGTTCTTAATGAATTGTACAGAAGTTGGTGAAAAGGAGAAAGATGAAATACAACAAAGCAATTTAGCAAAGTTTCAGAAGGAGAAAAAAATTATTTGAAGTGTTATAATAGAGCACAAATCTGAAAGATTAAGTTTTTCATGACTCTCAAGGAGGGAGAAAAAAGTCCAGATTCCTTTATTGTTTCCTTGGTTACAGGTGTGAATTTTCAAGGTCACCTAAGACAGTGGGGTATACAGATTACATTAGGATTTTAAAAATCTAGGTACTTATTAGCATCACCAGGTCTATTTGGAAAGCCTCACTGGCTGCAGGATGTATGTATTGTATCTGTACTTGCCTATAATGAGTTATTTACCAATGCAATAAAATGAGCCACACTGCATGTGTCACCCAAGCAGACCAATCTTTGCGGTTGCTGTTGTGAACATGGGTATGGGTAGCAGTCAGGGAGACAAACTGTATGTTTAGAGAAGTCCATCTATGTGAGATGAGCACAAATAAAACATGGATTTGGAAAATATGGAATTATATCCTGCTACAGAACGTGAGAGCACTCTGGTCCTATGAAAGTTCTTCTCAGATCATTGTTCCTTGTGATATCCAAGAGTGAGACCAGAGTGATGCCCCTGTTATTTTAAATGCCTGCTGATCCCTAGAGGATGAAAATATTTGTGGTACAAGAACATGTAATGGATCCTCCTTTTTGTCCACATTCCTGGGAAACAGTATTTTTGCACTTTGAATCAATAGAAGTGTTCAATTAACTGTTAAACACTCTCATCAATTCAGGGATCATTTCCAAATCTGATGGATGAGTTCAAAATATCCAATTCATTTTAACCATCAGGCGGAAAAACAGTCAAACTCCTGAGGAGAAAAGAGCAGATAAATGCTGAAATGAACTTGCATATGGTATGGTGCACTGGAGACATTGAGTTATGAACATGAAAACTTCCCAAGTGTGTACTGTAAGCTGAATGATAATGGGTAATGTCTCAAGCTAAGGGTTTTCTTTCTCTGACTTAATTTTCATCCAAGTTTAAAAGGCATGGCATTTGTTTCTGTATACATGGAGAGAGTCTCATACCATGCACAATTCAATTATTTCCCGTGACAGTAAATAAAAAAGGTGGAAAATACTATGAAAAATAAAAATCTGGAAAGTATGAAAATATTAAGGTCCAAGAGGAAAAAACTGAAAAAGGACTTAATGAATTTTTTGGTGAGTAATTTTTTGAACTCTCAAAAATAATGCCATTTTAAAATTAGCTTGTTTGGATAATTAGGATATATTTTTGGGTTTTTTAGTCAGTTCTATTTCTCACAGATGCATCCAATGGATTCATGCTGCAGAAACTTTGGAGAGTTTTTTTTTAATCAGTGCAACTTGTAAGCCACTGAAAAGTGAGTAGAAACAAATCTAATTTCCTGCTTTAGAAGAGTACGATTATGTTTTGTATCGGCAGCGCTTTTATATTCACAGATTCTATATTTTTTAAAAAATAGGTTATATAACTTGAAAAACGACTGTGGTGTATACTTTACTGAATCCTGTTACAGTTTCCTGTAGTTCTGCATTATATATTAACAGACTCTATAATTCCACTAGATTTTTAGTCTCTGGTTCCATTAGCTTATGTTCAAAACTGCATTTGAATATGATGAACTATGAATTATTAGAAAAACCCCAAACAACAAAGCCACCAGTAGGTACACTGATAGCAACAGAACAGTCTTATTACCTGATAATATCCATACTGTTACTTTTCAGAATATCCAGAATTTCCATAGCTGAACTGTTTCCATTGTTAGGGAGTGATGTGCTGCACAGTGTAAGTGATCACTCAAGGTAGAATAGAGGTCAGTATTTTTGCTTAAACAATCATTTATATAGTAATAATTTTTATTTAAAAAAACTTATCACAGCTGCTGAAAGAATTCCCATGAAGACAGTGTCCATCCTGTGCTTGGTGCTATATAGAAAAGGTCAGGAATGTGGAAGAAAATAAAGAGTTATTCCTTTCATTTTGTGGGCAGAGAATCCTATAATGAAGACACCAAGTGACATATCCAGGTTGACCCAGGGAGAGGAACTATGAACTGAGCCCTAATTTAGTAAGTCTCATGGTGCAGTTCCATTATTCAGCTGAGCTACCAACACTGTAGCTCCCACTGAAAAGGGAGATCTTATTTCTTCTGATCCACTCCCTTCTGCTAATGCTGGTGCTGGTCTGACCATTCATTGAGCCACTTCAGGGAGCACAACAAGCAGAAAAACCCAACTCACCCCCACTCCTGGGAGTGGGAGAAAGAAGGGCAACATCACTGGGTTCTCCTCACTTTCTCTTGCTGTGTCTTTTTGAGTTACTGCAAAGATCTGATAATGTTGTGTGAGTTTGTATCAACATCATAATCCCAGGGCAGCAGAAGTTTGAGCACTGAAAGGGATCTTGCCCTCCTTTCCACTGCCACCACGCTCCTTGTTCTGGTCTGTCAGGGCCTGGCATGCTTCCAGAAGAGCTGCTTGGATTTCACCATTAGATCCATATAATATACCAACAGTGAAATGCAGACTGGGTTTCTCCTTACTCACTAGATACTGTAAATAAGTAAATTGTGGGTACCTAAAAGTACCTGAAGCTGGCAGAAAATATCATGTGTGTGGTATATATATGTCACTTCCTATCATTGGTTAACTCTATAAAACAACAAATTTAATTAGTTGACCTAAATGTAAGTAGTAAAAATAAACACATCAGCAACAGTTTACTTGGTCTTTACAGAATAAAAATTCTCTGTTATTAACAGAGCCTGATTTTTCCATCTCCCTTAATGGAATATAATATATTTTCCATTTCCAAAATATTTTCCATTTCCCTTACGGGCCCGCTTATTAGTAACACTTACTTTTGGGAGATTGTAATGTTGCTGAAAGCACACAAAGTGCAATTCCTCTAGCCATTAATCTTTGTCTTGATGCTACCTCCACAGTACAATGCCTCTCTCTTTTACCCTTGGCTTTTTTTCCTTTGTCTTTTTCTTTCTTTTTTTTTTATCCCCTCTGTTTACCCCAGTGCAACCACTCCACGAGGTAATTCCTTTTGTGGCAAGCTTGTTGCAAACTAACTCCTATTTACACTGGCTGCAATTTTCAATTAAAGACAAGAACTTAACTTTAGCGAAGGGTCCTATAGAAGCCACAAAATCCATCATTTGAGACTTAGATTTGCTTTCCCAGCTTGAGTTTTGAAGTGGAGAAGCATGAGAGAGTGCCTGCCTGAGGTGGTGAAGTGTCTTTCAGATAGAGCTTTAAAGCAGAAAACATGTTAACCAAAAGCTCCAAGGTTAGGGAAAAACAAAAGGTAGGAAAACAAATCTCATGCAGAAATTATGCCTGGTACCCAGAAACATGATTTAAGGCAAACAAGCTGCTGAATTATCCTTTGTAGAGTATAATAATGCCAGTGACATGAATACCGGACTTCTTTTAAAGAATATTTCTAATGTGTCCAGTCTAAACCAGTTTGGCTTTAGGCAGAAGATTGTGAAATTCCACTTAATGTGCTGGTTTTAAGCTTATAAAAAATAACTGTAGTGAGAAGGAACAGTAAGCTTTTTGTTTTGCTAAATAATCAAGACACACAATAAATTATAATCAGGCAATGAGAAGAATTTCAGTGTATGAAACAATTCCCCTTACAGTTTGAGAAGAATTTCAGTGTATGAAACAATTCTCCTTACAGTTTCCCATTTAACTCTATGCATATTGGAATAGTTTAGTAAACAGCAAATTATTTTTTTATTTAAAAAATGACTTGTATACATATGCCATTTATTTCATCTATCAGACAATGTCATAAAAAAAACCAGCCAAGATTTTCTGTCTACACTAAATAATATGAGTCTTACAGTGGACAGAAAACTATCCTGAGTATTTTTAATCCTGTCAGCCCCCCCGTTACAGGTATATACAGGTATATACAGCCAGAGAGCAGCCATATTTAAAAAAATATTTTTTTTAATTTCTCTGTCAGCTAATCAAACTTAAAAACCCTACGTGTTGTCTGTAAGTCATGTAATAACCATTGGATAAAAATAGTAGTAGTATACAAATGCAATGCTCTACGTGTTTCATAATTCTTATCACTATTTTGAAGCATTCAAGAAAAACAGGGTATAAAAAAACCCTAAATCTGAATTAGCTTAACTACTTTTGACAAGTTTACACGAGAGACATTGAGACTGTGTACTAGTTGTTACTTTAAGTTTCGTCCTGGCTTTCCATTTAAAAGATTCCAGCCAAAGTTAAATCAACCCACCCTTTGCTGATTTCCAACATTAGACATGTCCTCAACTTTTTTTTTCTTAACCTTGCTTTCAGACTGACTTTCTCCCAATTGAAACTTAGTTCCTGAATGGTTGTTTTTTTCCTTGCTTCTAAACGTTGATAAAAAAAGGTTTTCTTCACTCTCTCAATTTGATGTGACAGGGCCCTGACATGAATAATGGACATGTTTCTTTCACAGGCAAATCAACTTAATTTAGCATGCTTTTATACTTTCAATAGCAAAGCCAAAAGCCTGTAAATTCCATGAGATCCTTTAGGTTGGCAGAAATCTTTAGAATTAGCAGAAAATGTATAAAGTAAACAGCACTTATTTTGTCAAAATACTTGAATAACTTTTATGCAGAAGTTAGAGATGAATATATCACTTCCTAATCAGATCATGATTTACATGCAGTTGAGGATGGGCTAAGCAGGTTCAGCCTGCTCTTTTGCTAAGGGAAAAAAGAGGAGTAGGAAAAAGAAATCATTACAAACATTAAATAGAACTAGAATCCCAAGCTCCCTTATGAAGCTGAAGGAGAGATGTGAAATTGAGAGGCTTATGCAATAGAGGCTGCGTTAGGAGAACCCCATTCTGTGCCCATCTCCCTGCACAATTACACTCAGAGGAGTTGCTGCTTTGCACAGGGTTCTGCTGCCCAAGCAATGAGCAGAAAAAAAGAATATTCTTTACTATCTACACAGGGTGTGAGTGACCAAAAGAATCTACCAGCTTTAGAAAATAACCTGTGTATGTGCAGACATGCACTGATAGGTATTGTTTTAGAGAGGTCAAACCTAGTGCCCTATCTAGCTATGATGCTATTGTTTTAAGGGTAGCAGCTCTTGCTATATGATGCCATCAAAGACACATTAATGAGATGCTGTAAGATTTGCTTTATGTTGAACAAGCAGCAAAACTCCTATTGGAAGCTTCAGAGAGCACTTTTTGATTCCTCCTTGGCTGTCTGGTGTCAGGATGTACCAGAACAGATTGGTACCTCTCTTTTGACCCACTATAAAACTTATGTGAAGCCAACAACTGCAAGGGTGAGCTCTGCTCTTTTCCCCCACAAAACTCCAAGGATAGGAAATTACAGTATCTTTCTCAGGTCGAGCTATTCACCATTAGGACTCATCTCCCAGGACAGCAGCAGGTAGAAAGCATCCTGGTAACACTATCAAAGGAAAATAGAGGTTAATTCTGTTGTCATTACTTTCTATCATATCATCAAGCAGCTGTAACAGCTCATTCATTAAAATATCCTATTATTATTAGTAAAGTATCAGTGAATAGTAAATAGGTTAGTTTGAGGTGTACAAATTCCATTGCTAAAAGTCATTCTGTTTGCATAACATACTGTTAGAAAAAAACTAATTCCCTTTCTTTGTAGTATTAAAGAAATAAAATAGAGACTAGTTGAAAAAAAAATAAATCTTCTCAAGTGCTACTTGACTCTAAGCTATCAGCCAGGGAGGAAAAAAAATCTGCCCATA
This sequence comes from Actenoides hombroni, assembly GCA_024336885.1. Classification (NCBI taxonomy): domain Eukaryota; kingdom Metazoa; phylum Chordata; class Aves; order Coraciiformes; family Alcedinidae; genus Actenoides; species Actenoides hombroni. Next base: position 4,841,802 of record WUAM01000341.1, read on the forward strand.
TAGATGCTCTGCAGCATTCAGCCTTGCTTCACTAGAAGAAACCAAGTCCTGTGGCTAACAGGATCCTGCATACCTCCAGACCTGTCTGTAATAAGTAGTTAATCAGCTAATTAGGGGAACCAACCATTACAAATTGGGAAGAAGAGAGAAAGGAAAACAGAAGGGGGAATGAGTAAAGGTAGGCTGTAATCCCTTTGAAAAGGTTTCTAACATTAACTCCTAAAGAATAATGTTCTACCATACCTTGACTGATTTGTTTTTCCCCTTACTCCCCCTTCCCCTTTTCCTTCCCGTTGGGTCAGTTAATTGGCTGATTAACTAGCAATTACCTCTGGGCTAGCTCTATATAAGGTCTCTTTTAAGCTAGAATTTTACTGACTAATGCACCAGAGCAAATTAATCTCTGGTGTAAGCTTGTTGGAGTGAATGGACTGATGCCCAGGACAAAGTTGATCCATTATATCACAGGCACTGTGTTTTTAAAGAATTTTGTTAACTTGGGACTTTTAAAATTATATTTTTTTTTTTTTTTTTCTCTGCAAAATCTGTTCATTTTGGTTAGAAGAAGGAACAAGAGCTTGCAAGGTAAATCAGTAGCATGGCCAATAACCATCTGGAGCAGCAACATCCTCTAGCCACTGTGTCTGTGTAATGACATAACAACTAAATAGGGTGACATCTGCCTTTCTTCTCAGGGTGGCATTATTGCAGTCTTACTGGCATGGACCTTTTATTTAGCATTTTCCATAATGATTAATTGGCCTAAATTCTAATTCTTATCCAAGCAGCAGCCCTGGAGAATAAGGAACATCTCTTATCTTTGGCCACCAAGCCAGCTATGTACAGTTGAAGTCCCCCGCTAGGGAAAGATGTGCCTAACAGTAATTGGGGACTCAGTATAGTCACGTATATATAGTGCAGTTCAGCTGTACCTGTTCCCTTCACAGTCCCTGTTTTGGGCATCTTTTACAGGACTTTCCCTCTCCATGTTCCTGGCTCTTCTGTTGGCTTCTTGCAGCCCTATGAAGGGTATTTTGTGCTATGGGAACCAAACCCAGTGTATTTACTGCAGTTCTGTAAGCACCAGAAAGCTTAAATGGGATGCTGCAAACAAAAATCCTTCATCCCTGCATATGCCTGTGTTGTCTGGAGGGTGGAGGGGCTGACTATTCCTGCTGTTTCCTCGGGCTGCTGTGCTAGGGAATGAAATGCTAAAGTGGATGGACGTTACACATGGTTACCAGGCAGTAGGGAAAGCATGATACGGGAGAGGATAGAGGTCCTGTTTTGGGAGAACTCAGACCAAAGAGCCAGCTCTGAACACTGGAGCCAAAAGGCAGAGATCAGCTTATTGAGGGATCTGGCAAATTCCCTAGAACATTAGGACCTGGCAAGAATACATCCCTCTTCTCATGAAAGGGGCTCTGTATTTTACAGTTTCAAACAGTGCATGGGTGAAAGATAGGCTAGCCTGGGAAGAAAGCAACTTAAAGACAAGCAATATGGTTTATCTATGGGGGTGGGGAATGGAAGCAACAGTGTCTTTTTTTTTCCCCATGATATGCAAGAACATAAAATCCTGCTGCTGAGTGTTATTTTCTAGGCAGATGGGACAGTAACAGCTTCATCAGCAAATCAGTAGCTGCCATTCTGTTTGCAGTGTTACAAATGCTACCAGGAACAGTGCAGGTGGGGCAACGTAGTTTTGCAAATTTAGAGACAAAAGGCAGAGACACTAGTCATAAAAATGACAGCAGATATTTTGTAGAGGTAGAGGGACAGAGGTGGGAGATATGATTGCCTCCTGCCTATCTGCAGCTATGCAGCTGTTTAGAATCAGTGTGCAGTGGTGGCACCTTCCATAGCTAGTTCTGCCAGCGGGAAATGTCACCATCTCCACCTGGAGGTCACCTCTGCATGGATGTTCATTCTCAGTCCTGTGGTGAGGGCACAACATGTGTGTTTTCTCACTTCAGGCAAAATTTTCAAAGCTAACCCAAGCTATCTATCTAAAAATGTTTAAATTAAGCCATTCAGGTTTTGTCTAGAGAGGTGTGAGGGCACTCAGAGAAGACATCCCACAAATCAAGCAAGAAGCTGGAGAGTGGTGACTTCTGGACTGTGACAACAGCTGCCTGTGGAGGGGACACCCGCCTGTATCTAAAAAAGTATAGGGGGTGGTAGCTGCTTTGGTGCACCATAGGTATGGGTAAAGCTTCCAGAGGATGTTATTAATAACTAGGATTTCACCTTTCTAGTCAGCTTAGCATGTTTTTTTCATAGAGAACTGGAGTTTAAAGGACTGTCATCTCTCGTAGACTGAAGCATGTCTGCAGTAGAAATGGCACCAGAGAGAGCTGCACCTGAGATCTGGTGAGTGTGGCACTGCTGGAGAAATGTGGTTGTTAGCCTTGTATGAAAAAGTATTCTGTGTAGGTGTTTGGGCTAGAATTTTTTTTCTTGCTGGCACTTTTAAAAAGCCTAGTTCTTTGTCTTTCAAATTTCTGCACTGTAGTATGCTTGAAATGAGAGGAGATTTGGGCTGGAAAAGCAAAGAAAAAGAAGGGAAGATATCTTCTTTTTTATGTAATTAAAACATGGTATCTGGTTCAGAGAGCAGCTGGAAAAAAAATCACTGGGAGAACAGTCTTATCATAATTGGTGTCCTTGCAAAAGACACTTGCTTTGCTGAGAAAACTCTGTTATAGTGATAAGAAACTTGTAATACAATTACCAGGATCTGAGGGATGCAGGTATCAAAGGAAGATTCTAACTTTGAGTATTATTGGAGAAAATTGAATCCCACAAGATATTTTTGAGTCTGAGGAAATGCCTGATACCTGGTTTATATGTTTATTATAATACATTTAATAATAATAATACATTTTCAGTATCATAAAAGTGGTAAAACATACTCCCCAGATCTAGACAAAGCCAGTACAGACCTGTTGCTTTGGTGGTCACAGTTCTGGATTCCCTGGAACACAACTCATCCTGAATCTAGCCATTTAGCAGTGTTACAACAGGGCTTAGAGGAGAACTTACCCAGATGATGCCCACCTGTGCTCTATTCAGAAAGCATTAGCAGAAGTTTCAGCCATGGCAGAGAGTATGACAAGAATGAATGGCGGGTCCAGGACCATGTCACAGGACCTGATAAAATCAACAGGTTTTCCCATAGGCTAAAGAAGTGCTTTTCATTCTGAGCCTTTTGTGGTCCATATGGAAGGAAGTGGTTGCTGTGCTGGGCTATGCACTTAAACATTGCAAGTCTTCTCTCCTTGTAAGGGGAAGGAGGGAAACAGGGGTTTTGTGTAAATTGCTTAGTAGAAGACAACCTGAAGAAGGGACTGTTAGTCCTGTGTAGCAAAGGACACCATTTAGGGACTTTCCATGTCTAGGAAAATGCACATGTTAGAAGTGATTAATAAAAAGTTATTTGTTACAGCTTTTGTAGCTCTTCCTGTCATAAACTAGAAAACTGTCATAATCATGTTGTAAATGTGTGGTTAGCATGTTTTTGGGGTTTGATTTAGAAGTAAGGATATAGTTGTAATATGTAAAACTAAATGAAGAATTTTTATTTATCTTGTTCTAACTTCCTAGTCATTTGATGTATCTCTCTTGTGTTGCCTTCAATAGTCTCTTGTATGATGGGGGAGAAGGAGGGGAGTCTTTTTCAGGTGCTAGTCTCCTATACCTGTGTGGTGTCAGCCACTAGGTGGGTGGATGAAAGCAGCTTGTTTTCAAAGGTGTGTAATGGCAGGTTCTTTTTCAGTTCTGGACTGGGTTTCAGACAGCTTTTGTTCACTGATGAATATGGATTAGAGATGTAAAAAGTGACAGGTTAAACAGACAGCCCATCACAACAGAAGCAAAAACATTACAAAGCAGGACAATAGGAAAAAAACCTGACTGCTTTTTAGTTAATCAGTCAGATCACCCTTCGGGCCACTCACTGTTCTGCTGCCCTGCGCACCTTCTCACCAGGATGCTTTCCCCTCCCACTGAAGATGAAGGCAAAGGCAATCACAATCATACAAATGAGTTCAGGGCAATGATAAACTGTCACCTTCAGAAAAAAATTAAAAATACAAAAATCTAGTTCTCCTGTTTTCTTTCTCATGCCCCCATGCATCATTGTACAGGCTCTGAACAGACAAGCCCACTATTACAATGTTGTCAGGGCCCTGCTAGTTTTCTAGTTCAAATCCTTGTTCATGCTGTTTGCTAAGTACTTGTTCACTGTGACAGCTTTCAGCAAAACAGAATACACTGAATGCTTCTTTCCAAACAGTTCTGTCCTGCTGGGCTTCAAGTGAAACAAGCCCTTCAGACTCCATCATGTGAACTTTTCATAAGGAACAATCTCCTTTAGACAATTCCTTTCAGAGATACTACCCGTGAAACTGGGACTTGGGGATGAGGTGACATCACAGCCTTCTTCCTCTGGCCAGGGGTGGGCGCGTGGCCGGCCCCCCGGGGGGGGGGGGGGGGGGGGGGGGGGGGGGGGGGGGGGGGGGATGCCCCAGCCCATTGTTGGGGGGGTGGCTCAGCCCGTTGCTGGGGCTGTAGCGTTGCGCCGGGCTCATGGTGCACGGCCGCTTGCTGAGGTGCTCGGGGTGTAGAGGGTCTCGGTCCAAACCGTTCTCTTTGGTCCTGGGTGGAGGAAAGGAGGTCGGTCACCACCGGGCACTGTGCCCACCACCCTGGGCAGGCAGGGTGGCAAGGATGGATCCTCCAAAAACTACCCCACGAACCAGTCCCCCTGGTTGTCACCTGTCTGGAGTCCTCCTCTTGCCGCTCTCGCCCACCTCCAGGAGCAGCTCGGAGGAGTCGATGGGAGAGGAGGCGTTGGCATCCAGCAGCAGCTGCTCGTGCTGGGCCAGGTACTGCGCCGGGGTCTGCTTGGCCATGCGGGCACAGTGCAGCAGCTCCCGCTGCAGCAGCGGCAGGTTGGCCTGTGAGGGGGGAGAGAGTTCAGGCTGCAACCCCACAGACCTGCCCCGTGCCCAGCACCCAGCTGCTCAAGAGCCCCCAGCTTTGCCCCCAGCCCCAAACCCTTCCCCTTGGGGCCCTGATCACCATCCCCAGGGGGACATTCTTGGGACTCCACTTGCTGCAGCGTGCCCAGGCCAGATGGGGTACACACACATGACACCTGGCAGGGTTCATCCACATGTGGCATGGGCATGGCTTCAACCGAGCCTTTCTGCATCCTGGCAGGGCTTGCAGAGCACACATGGCTTCTACCAGCACTGGTGTGGCCAGCAAGACCAGGGCAGGGATTGTCCCCCTGACTCAGCACTGGAGAGGCTGCGCCTCGAATCCTGGGGTCAGTTCTGGGCCCCTCACTCCCAGCAGGACAGTGAGGGGCTGGAGCGTGGCCAGAGAAGGG
>WUAM01000341.1:4973742-4988170 GCA_024336885.1 Actenoides hombroni
GGGGGGGTTGGTTGGGCAGGGCGGCTGAGCTCTGCCCCCCCCCCCCAAGTTTAGGGGCAGGGAGGAGAATCCGGGCTACTCTAGACCGGCCCCAACGCAAGGACCCGTCTCTAATTCACGCCTTGTCCTCCTTGTTACCGTCCAACCCATGGGTCTGCACCCGTGGGTGGCCTCTGCTGGGCTGGCTGTGAGAGGGTGCTCTGAGGCATGGCAGGACGTGCCACCGTGGACTCGGGGCACCCGGTCCCAGGCTTCGGTCATACTGCGGGGAGCAGATCCCTGTGGCCTGGAACCAGCACGTTCAAGCCACGCTTTGCTTTCTTCAGGTCCTTTTCCAAGGGGCAGGGGCTGCTTGGAGCGTTAGTGCCACGGGCAGAGGTTCTTCCTCCAGCGTTGGCCAGGGTTGTCCCCTTGCCACAGCCCGGCACCGGCGATGTTGTGCCACGGTGAGAAGGCGTCGGGCGCTGCTCTTTGTTCAGCATGGGGACGGTCGGGCCCCTGCTCCTCTCCCGAGCTTTCCCTCTCCCATATGGCGCCCATTATTAGCCGTGTGCACCAGCCTCGGCTGACAAGGAGCTTTCCAAGTGTCGCTGGGCTAACGATTCACACTCGGAGGAAGGTGGGAAAGATGATTAGCGGGCGTTCTATCAACCAGCACCCAGCATCAGCTGCTCCTGGGGGGGGGTGGGGGGGGGCAGCGGGGGCCGTGGATGTGTAAGGACACGTACGCCAGGAGCTGGAGGGAAGCCCAGGCTTTGTCCTGCCACTAATTCCAATGGACTCTCGGGTACCTCTTTGTGTGCCTTAGTTTCCCCAGCTGTAGCTGGGGCGGGGGGTGTTGCCGCTCCTCCTCATACAACCCTCTTGGAGCAGCTGATTGAGCTCCTGCATTAACAAGAGGTGATTTCAGCAGGTCCCTTGGCAGCTGGGCTGTCTCGGGAGAGGGCACCAGAGCTGTCACAGCCAGGGCTCTTGGGGGACAAGGTTGGCGGAGTTGGCAGGGAGGGGGGAAATTAAATAATCCCCCCCCCCCCCCCAAAGGAGGGATGTGGTGTGGTGTGTCTGGAGCGGGCCCTGCAGGCTGGGGAGAAGGGGTGCCTGGTGCCAGGGTGGCACAGGCAGAGCGTGTCCCCACAGGCACCCACGCAGATGTGTCCCCTCCCCGCCTGCATCGCAGTGGTTTTCCCTGCTGATAACGTTTTCAACGAAGGTTCATTTAGAAGTCAGGTCCCGGCATCCCCGAGCGTGACCTGTGCACGCTGAGCACCCAAACCCTGCGAGCTGGCGCAATTTCTTCTCCAGCTCTTCCTGCAACTTGACCGTTGTTGGAGAGAGGAGCAAAGGTGGAAAATGAGAATAAAAATGAGCTTTTCTCAGCTGTCCGTTGCTCCCGAAAGTGGTGCTGCCTCACAGGACATCAGGCTGCGATCTGAGAGTGAGCCCTGCTCGGAAAAACGCAGAGAGCTCCCCACGGGGCTGGGGAAACTGAGGCACGAGTGGCTCCTGGCACCCAAACCCCCCCTTGACTCAGAAGTGTTGTAAATGTGGGGGGATCGCCCAAGCTCCTCGTGCTTCAGCGGGGTGCGATCATCACCCAGCCACCACTGTCTGTCCCGGGACAGGGCCCCGGAGCTGCCGGCAGAGCCGACGCTGCCTCTCCCCGAGCGAGCGGGGCCGGCGGGATTATCTGCTTTAGCTGCACCATCTGTTCGCCAAACTGCCATCATTATGTTCAACTTGGGAAGAAAACGGCCCCTACAGAGAAGCAATTTGTTCGCTGACTAAACCTTTCAGGCTCTCGCCGGCCGAACCTACCCTCGCCGCTGCACGGGCGAGCTCTCCGCTCGCTCCCGGCTCGCTTAAACAATCTGCGGGGAGAGTGGCGGCGCGCAAGCTGGTCGCGTTGGTAAATGGGAGCGGGGAGGGCGCAGGGCTCCCCTAATCCGATTACAAAACATAACAGCCTTTCAGAGGGGCCAGGGGGGCCGGGCGAGAGGAGGAGGAGGAGGAGGAGGGAGGTCCATTTCACACCCGACCCCTACGTCTGGGGGTCTCGCAATGATCTCACTGGAGGGGCTTTTCTTCCCGGCGCAGTGGGTTGCTTTTGAAACGTGCTGCGAGGAGATCAAAAAGGGGAAAGGGGCTGCCTGGGAAAAAGGAGGAGAGGGGCTGGGAAGGAGGTGAGGTAGGAGGGGGGGGCGTGGGGCTGGGGGTGATGGCTGGAGCCTGGCACCCCCGCTCTGGGGCTTTCATGCTGCTGCTTCCCTCTGCGAGGTGGCACCAGGGAGCAGTGTGTGCCGTGGGGATGTGGGCACGTGGGATGTGTCTTGTCCCCCCCAGCACTAACTGAGCGGGGCTGGGGTCTCTGCACGGAACAGGGAGAGTGGGAACCCTCCCTGGGGCAGCAGGAATGGAGCCGTGGGGCCCGTTTTCCCCCGTGTTTTGCTGTGGGAATTTGGTGGCACCTTTGGCCAATGTGTTGGTTTCACCAGGTTTTCAGTAAGGGGCAACTGAAAGTGGAGAAGTTCAAGCGGTGCTTCGACTTCTACCCAAGTGAGAAGTTTGGAATTTCTGCTGAGGAGCGATGCTTCAGACTGCAGATTTTCTTTGAGTTGATTTAATTTGTCGCACAGATAAAGAGCCCGGTTCAAAAGGGATGGTTTAGGGCCAGCCCGCAACCGAATGATTATTTTGGGTGGGGGGGAGCATCTTTGATGCGCTCATTTTAAAACCTCTTTGAGTTTCCACAGCAGCGGGTATTAAAACAAGACGGTCCTGAATGAAGCCACTTTGGGGTAGCAAACCACTGACCCCAAACTTGTCTGTGCTGGCCCTGAACCCCCCGGCCTCTCCGCGTGGGATGGGGCTGTGGGGATGGCACCCTGCTCTAGTTGCAGATGTCCCTGCACCCTGCAGAGGGGTTGGACGAGATGAGCTTTAAAGGTCCCTTCCCACCCAAATCAGCTGTTGATTCTATGAAGGGGGATCCTGGGAGCTTTGCTTTCCTTCCCGGAAAGAAACCTGAAGGAAACTTGGCCAGCCAAGCTGGGAATTCACCGGCAAATCCTGAAGATACAAAAGTTGTCCGTGTTTTAATTGCCATGTGCAAAAGTGTCCGTAGAAAGTCTCTGCTGCTTTCTGTGGAGGCTGGTACACCCCTTCCCCAACACAGTTTCCCCTCCTTGCCTTCCTCTCCTTGAAGAGCAGCAGACGGGGCAACTGAGGCACAGAGCAGAGAGGGGAAGCGGCTGAGCCGAGTCTGGGCACCCTGAGGTGACCCTGGAGCGAGTTGAGTCGCTCCCACAGCAAGCATCCCTAACAGTGCAGCACCTTTCCACCCTGCAAAGACCCCTGGGCACCCAACTGCTCCCCAGACCTTTGAGACCAGGAGCTGGTTTCCACGTGGAGACAAGCCTGGGTGGCTCTGGAGCAGGCTGCTGGGAAATTCAGGCATCCAGAAGCTGCCGGGCACTGGTGATGTTGGCAGAGGGTTGATCCTGGTGGTGCTGGTCCTCACCAGGGGGTCGGAGTCATTAGACCAAGGTGCTGACTCCCGGCTCCGTTCTGTTTGCCCCACGGTCGTGTCCTTCCTCAGCCACCTGTGACAGCACAGAGACATCGGAGAGGGGCAGAAACGGGCCCTGCTTGGGGCAAATCAGGGCTGGATGGTGGGACCTGGAGGGGCTTTAATGAAGGTGCGGGGAGGGTGGGTTTCTGCAGCCAGAGCAGCTTCCGACCCCTGCTGCTGCCTGAGCCCCAGAACCCCTGGGGTTTTTTTATTCTTCCCCAGCGAACTCCCAGCTTTACCTCCCAAAGGACCGTGTTTTCCAGGTCCCGCGTGGCCGGGGGTGATCTCAATCTTCTCATTTTCAGGACGGCTCCTGAGGATGCCGAAAACCGGGCGAGGGCGTCGGAGAGCGGGGCCAGAGCGGCTCCTGTCGCCGGGCTTCCCCTGACATCTAGCGGCAGAGCTGGGCTGGGCTGCTCGGAGCTCCGGTCCCGGGGTGAATCCCGACTCCAGCCCCCGGTACAGCCCCGACCCCAGCCCCTGCTACAGCCCTGACCCCGGGCAGGATTTGCGCAGCGCTGAGCACCGCTGGGCTCTACCCACCCCGGTTGCTTCTGTTTTATTGGGTTGGGTTTTTTTTTTCCCTAAAATCCACCGATTCCTCTGCTCTTCACACCCTCTGTCCCATCCCAGTCCCACCAGAGGTAAAACTCACCGGTGAGGGTGCCCCCGAGGGTGGCCAGTAGCAGGGTGACGGGCAGGGCACAGAGCTGGCAGACCGCCTGGTTGGTGGCCGTCCGGCTGCCCTGGGCCACCAGTGGGAACACCAGTTCCAGCCTGCGAACCGGAGCGGGGATGGGGTTTTGGGGGAGCTCCACTCGTGGGTGATAAAACAGAGGGTGCGTGGAAAGCATCATGGGGGTCGTGGTGGCCCCAGCTTGGCACGTGGGGTCACCGGCACCCCCGACGCTGTCTCTCCTCACCTGCCACCGTAAGCATCTGCAGTGGCCAGCGCTGTCAGCAGGGTCCCCAGCAAGGCACCCAGGACCCCCGGCAGCCCGTGGATGTTGTGAACCCCACACGTGTCCTGGATTTTCAGCCTGGAGCTCAGGACAGGCTGGGGAGAGAGTTGAAGAGCCGGGGTTCGGATGGGGGTTGCTGGCCCAGGGAGGTTTGGCGTTTCCCTCCCTGTCCTGGGACCAGTGTCCTCGGCTGTCCTGAGTTGACTCACCGTGAGGAATCTGAAGCCAAGAGGGGGGATCAGGCCGGCCAGAAACCCTGCGATGAGGGCCCCGAAAGGGGTGACCAGCATCTCCCCAGCCATACCCATCACAGCCACGCCAGCCAAGGTGGCATCTTGGATCTGAACCTGACGGAGCAGGACATGGTTAGGGGAATTGGCTCCGTGGAGGACATCAGAGCGGGGCTGGGGGGATTTGGGCTTCCTCGGGGATCAAACCGAGTCTCAACAAACCCAAGAAAGATTAATGGGTAACCCCTTTTGCCCCAGGGGTATCCACACTCGCCATCCCTCTAGGACAGGACGTGGCAGCGCATGGGTCTTGGGTTTGCTCCAGGAGAGGACCTACCACCCTCGGAGTGCTCTCCTCGTAGAGGAGAGGTGAGAGGATGAAGGTGGCCAGGGTGCTCGCAGCCAGCGAGAAATAGGTGTTGAGAACTGCCCAGGGCTCACTGTTGTTACGGGCTGTGGTGGCTGAGGTGAAGCTGGGCCAGAAGATCCACAGGTAGATGGTTCCTGCGGGGAAGGGGAACAATCAGGTTTTGATGTTGGGGTTGATCCCTCACTGGAAAGAAACTTCTGCTAGTGCCAAAAGATGCAGGTGGCCACAGCTCGCAAAGTGGGAGGTTCAGGTTGGGAACGAGGAAAGGGTTTTTTTTTCCTGGAGAGGGTGGTGGAGCCCCAGGACAGGTCCCCAGGGAGGTGGAGGACCTCTGTCCTTGATGATTTGCAGGACTCTGCTGGTCAAAGCCACAGCCACGCTGTCCTAATGTTGACGACGGTCCTTCCACCGCCATGTCTGTGACTCCAGTGTTGTGGGATCCGAGTTCCGTACCAACCACAGCAAAGACATCTGGCTGGTGCCCCGCGTCCTGCTGCTCTTTCCTCTTGTCCAGATGGGACTGGTGCAAGATCCGTGAAACCATCAAGCCGAAATAAGCCCCGAAGGTGTGGACGGTCAAGGACCCCCCGCTGTCGCTTACCTAGTAGGTATAGAAAAACACCACGGGGGGGGAAGGGGGTTATGGGATTTGTCTCTACGGCCAAGGCAGGTCTTGGCATGAGGAGCCTTAAACCCACGGTCACCCCCTTTCTGGTGCTCCCCCTGATCGGTGACTCACCCCCATGAGACTGAGCAGGATGTACTCGTTGAGAGTGAAGAGGGTGACTCCCAGCAGGGTCAGCAGCAGCATCTGGACGGGGTTTGCCCTGCCCAGCACAGCTCCGGTGGAGATCAGAACGGCTGCGGTGCAGAAGTCGGCACTGACCATGCTGGGAAGGAGAGGGAAGGTGTGGGGCAGGGAGTGTGGGGCTGGGCGTGTGGGGCGACCATGGGAGCTGGGGAGAGTGGGGTTGGGGGCTAAAGGAGCTGATCCCACAGCCTGGACCCGGAGTCCCACTGCTCCAATGAGCTGAACGGGCAACCTGAGCCTTGCGATGCTGGTGACAAAGGGACACTGGGGTTTGAGGCGGGTCCCTGTGGGGCCACCATGCCCCCTCCCATGTGCCTGGTTGTATCTTGGGTGGTACTTTCACAGCCCTTACTACTGTGGTACTCAACCCAGAAGCTGGGTTCTACTGGTCCTCAGAATCCTCCTCCAAAGCAGAGCTGTGAGTTTTACAGAGGGAGCCAGCGGAGCAGAGCTGGACCTGGGACCATGGTGGCTGGCTGGCAGCACCAGCAGCTCCTTCCCACCTTACCTCTGAGCTCCCACGTAAATTTTGCCATTCAGGAAGAAGTATAAAAAGCCCTGGATCAGTATGGCCCACTGGATGGCAAAAGCCACGACGAGGATGCTGGTGGCCACGCTGCCCGGCCCATAGCGGCTGAGGAAGGCCACCAGGAGCCCAAAGCCAAGGAGAGCTTGGAGATGGACATCCCGGAAACCTGGTGGAGGAGAGGCAGAGGTGTCTGGGGGTGTCAAGGGCAGGAAGCCACCCTTCTGTCTGCTGGTCCCTTTGAGGGGGCTCAGACACCCCCTCCTCTCACAGATTTTGGGGAGCTGAAGGCTTCAGTCAATAAAAATCAGCCTTACTCCACCTATGTGTCTTTGGAACCATGGTGGGTGGTTCAAGGAGCAGCTGAGGGAGCTGGGCTTGTCCAGCCTGGAGAGCAGGAGGCTCAGGGGAGACCTTCTGGCTCTCCACAGCTCCCTGAAATTCAGGAGCTTGGAGCCAGGGGGGGTCGGGCTCTGCTCCCAAGGAACAAAGGACAGCACAAGAGGAATCGGCCTCAAGTTGCACCAGGGGGGTGTTAGGTTGGAGCTGAGGAACAATTTCTTCCCTAAAAGGGTTTCCAAGCCCCAGCCCAGGGTATGGACACACTGGTCCAGGATCCACAGGGCACAACCACTGTCTGCCTGTAAAAGCAGTTTTGCCCTCCAGCCCCAACTCCAGCAGATCTGCACCAACCTGCTCGAGAGACCTGAACAAGTCTCAGGTTCCCAAGCAGAGCCCAAAGTCTTCTCTGCAAAACCACAGCACCTCGGGGGACACATTCACCACTGAGGCTCAGATCTGTCATCGCGAGCACGTTCTAAACATAAGCTAAAGCCACGTCCAGGGTGCCACCGGCATCGTCCCCGATGCAGCCAGGGAGGGGACAGTCCTGGATGTTGTGGTTTGAAGAGGGAAGGTGACTCACCACTGGAATATGGAGCTTGCTTAGAGGTTTGCCATCCAACAGGTAGGAGCCCGTGTAGGTGACGTACTCGGCGTAGCACTGCGGGGCCTGGGGAGTTATATAGCAGAGGATTTTCCGCTTCTCTTCAATCTTTTTCCTGATCTGGAGGTACTCAAAGTAAGGGTTGGACCTGTCGCTGTGGTACGGTTCAATGTCGTCCAGTTTTATGGCGTCTACGATAGCTGCCAGGGTCTGCTGTATCATCTCCCTCGTCTGCTGGGTGGACGTGTTGATCTGCTGCTGCAGCTGCTGGTTGGAGCGCTGGAACCGGCGCTTGCGCGGGTGCTGGGCCTGGGAATCGTCCTCCTCCGTGATGCGGCCTTTGGCACGCGTGGCGGGCGCAGAAACGGGAGGAAATTCCTTCTCGGAAGCGGCCGCGTTCTGCTTGTTTTGGTTGGCCAGCATCTGAGCCCGGTTCCTGGTAATCCGCTGAGGAATCTCTTCTATTTTGGGTGGTTTGGGAGCTTCTGCTACTGGTTTTTGTACCGGTTCAGCGACTTCTGCTTGAGCGTTGCCCGGAGGTGCCTCGGCCTGGGCGGAGGGGGCCTGGCTCCCGCCGCGTGCCGCGGGCCCCTCCTGTGGGACGCTGCCCTCGGCGGTGGCCGCAGGTTGGGGGCAGCTCTGGGAGCCGCTCTCCGCCGCCCCGCCAGAAGAAGACAGGTCTTCGTGCGCGGCCTCCACCTCTTTGCTCTCCGCCTGCGCAGGCTCGGCCGGGGGCTGCTGGAAAACCTGCGCTTCCGAGTCCTCCGCTCCTTTCTCCTCAGCCGCGTTCGGCGCTTCCGAGGTGGCTTCTTGGGCGGCCGCTTCTGGTTTCTGCTCCTCTGCTTGCGGCTCCGTCTCCGCGGGCAGGGCGGGGGCCGCCTGGCTGGCCGGCGGCTCCTCGGGCTCGCCGCCCGCGATCACGGACGCGCTCGCCTTGACGACCCCAGCGCTCGCTTCTGAAGCCGCCGCCGGGCTTTCTTCTACCGCTTCTGCCGCGGCCATCTCCGCCTCCGCAACGTCCTTGGGTTGGAGCGGCAGCTCTGGTAGGGAGAAGGGGCCGAGGTCCAAGTCATCTTCCGTGTTGGTGAAGGGATCGGGCCACGTTACGGCCTCCTCTGCGTTTGCGGGCGCGGCGTTGTTGTTTTCCAAGTAGCTGTTTTCTGGCGCGCTGACAACTTCTGCCTGAGGTTCTGCTGGCATGCAGGGGGGCTCTGGAGGTATCTCAGGTGCTTCTTCTGGAAGAGGCTTGCAGTTATTGAAGAAGGTGTCTAACCGAGTCGGGGACATGTACGGAGCTTGCTCTTCGGCGTTCGCCAGCTCTCCCGGGACTGCTTCCTCGGCGTCCTCCTTGACCTCCTCCAGCCCCGGTTCGGACACCGACAGAGGGTACGATATGGGAGACACGGGGTAGGAAGTGTCGGTGGGAATGAAGGCTACTGGTGTGGGATGAATCGGCTCTAGGGAGCAGAGCGGAGGTTTAGGGGACTCGGAAAACCTCTGGGGAGATTTCATGAGAAGCTCTGAGCCCATGGACCAGCTGACAGAGTGCTCTGCCGGGTTACCCATCAGGCTGGGAGGAATGGCGGCCTCGGGGTTTCTGGAAGCGGGGTTCTCCCAGTCGATGTTGTTTTGCTCTGCCATGCCCGAGCTAAAATGGTTTTCTTCGATGGGTGGTAAGTAGGTGGGTTCTGGTGGCATGATGGAGGCAGTAGCCTGCTGCTCTTCCGTGGTATCCAAGGGCATGCCGAGGTCAGGGGGAAGAGCGCTTTCTACCGAAGGAGCCAGCAGCTCATCTCTGTGCGAAGGGGAGGATTTCGCTTGTAAACCAGAAAAGACGCTTTCGGGCGACTGGGCGACCCCGCTGACAGCTCCTGGAGCACAGTGCAACGCTTCCACTTTGGGCGACGAGACCCCGTAATCTGGCGAGTAATACCCAGGAGACAAACACTGGAACTTCTCGGCGGGCACGGAAGGAAGGGGGACTTTCTCCTCCATCAAATGCTGCACGGGAGAGTCGTAATTTGACGTCGCCGGGACGCTCTGCTGTCTGAAGAATTTATCTCCCACGCTGAATTCTTCCTCAGGTGCCCTTCTGATATCGACCGAGATGGAACGATAAAGGTTGGTGGAGGGTATGGTCCGAGTCGGGGTCTGACTGGGATTCTCGGGGAGCCCGCCGGAAACGTTGGTGTACCTGTCGAAGAAGGACGGAGAACAGGCGTTCATGGACATGGTGGATATGGGCAGCGAGTGCTGCGAGTCCGCGCATTCGAACATCAGGTCCGTGTAGTCTTCGTTGCTGCACGAGGGAGTCCTGGGCGTCTGCATCACCTCCTCGTAGCTCGGGCAAGAGACGACGGACGCCGGGGTCGGGACGCCCGTCGGCCGGTTCTGGTCCGGCCTGGGAGATGCCGGGAGGATCTCCTTCAGCTGAGGACCCGTGATCCAGTCCTTGGAGTCAGTCCCGCCAGCCGGTTGTGCCTTGCTTTCCGGAGACAGTATAGGAGTCAGCGGACCCAGCTCTTTCAGTTTCTTGTCCTTGAGCTGAGTCTCCAGCGTTAACGGCTTCTTCGCTGCCAGATCCAGGCTCCTCTTGCGCACGTCTTCTGAGCTTTTCAGTTTGTCCTTTAATTTGGGGTCTCCGGACCTGTGCCTCATTTTCTCCATCTGCTTCATCCTCTCTTTGTGCCTTTTGTGGCGCTCCTCGATTTCCAGGTCCTTCTGGCTCAGCATCCTCTCAAAGCTGGTCATCATCAAATCACCGTCGCCCAGAAGCTTCTCCCTCGGCCTGGCATCCTTCTTGCCGCTGTCTTTGGAAAGGGTTATTTTTTCATTCCCATTGCTTATTTTTATCGACTCTGATTTGTCTTTCTCTTGGTTCTCCTTCAGCTTCTCCTTCAGTTTGGTCTCGCCGAATTTGAGGTTGTCCTCCTTTGATTTATCTTTAAAGGTGGTCACTTGAGGACTGTCCTTGTCTTTCAGCGCCGACTTTGGCTCATCCTTGTGATGTTTAAAGAAACCATCTGCATGTTTGTCTCTGTGCTTTTCCTTTTCCTCCTTCCACTTTTCCTTGTGTTTATCTCGCTTCTTTTTCTCTTTAGCTGTGCTGATGGTGCTGGAACCGTAGGTCTTTTCTTTTTCCGCCTTCTTTGACAGCTCTCTTTCAGACTCATTTTTGTCTTTCTTTTCAGAAAATAAGTAATCAATGCTCTTCTCTGGTTCCTCATCAGGCTCTGCCTTCATGTTGTAGGAAGCGCTAAAAGCCTCCCCATCCATCGAGAAATCTTTTTCGTAGTGAGTGGAATCCTTCCTGCCGCTGGAGTCTTTGAATTCTTCCGTTTTTTCCTTTTTCTCTGTCTTCTCCTTCTTCGCTTTTTCTTTCTCATGGCTTTTCTTCGACGAAGATGAGGAATGTCTGTGTCTCTCCTTCTCCTTGAGTTTGTCCTGCAAGCAGGGTAAAGGCAGAGAGTCCTTAAACTTTTCTTCAGCAGCATCGGCAAGAGAGAGGTTAGAAGACTCAAAGAGGCTGGTCAGTCCTGGATCTTGTCCTCTATCCGTGAAGCTGTCCGAAGAGATCTCGCTGATCTTGTCGTTGGAGTCATCCCTGTAGTCATTCAGAGCCTCCTCCTCCAGTTTCTCCAGCAGGCTCTTCTCCGACTCCCCTCCCTTCGAAGACTTTTTCTCTTTGGAATGCTCCTTCTCCGGCTTATCCTTATGTTTGCTTTTCACCTTGTCATCATTGGCGTGTTTCTTCTCAACCTTTTCTGGGAGCTTTTGCTTGTTTTTCTTCTCTTGAGTGGAATCTATGGACGTTCTGTCTTTCCTGTCCTTGTACTTCTCGGTGGAGTCTTTATCTTTCTTGTCTTTGTGTTTTTCGAAGGAACTCTTCTCCTTCTTCTCCTTCCCCCCTTCCGATGTTCCTTTGTCCTTTTTCTTCTCCTTGGAGTCCTTCTCCTTCAGCTTCTCTCCCGAATGCTGCCGGTCGGAGGAGTACTTGCGGTGCTTGTCGGGGTACAGCTCCTTCTCCGCGCCCGCGCCGTCGTCCTTCTCCTGCAGACTGTCCAGGCGATGCATTTCGCTCCCAGCGGAGTCACCCACTTTGAAGCCCGTCAGGCTGTAATCATCCCGCTCGTCTTCGCTCTCGTCGGTGAAGATGTCGGCGATGCTGTACCAGCTCTTCTCCTTGCCTTTCTTCTCCTCCTTTTTCTCAGAGAAGTCCTCTCGATCGGTGGAGAAGCTTTTCTCTTTCTTCTCTTTAACCTGGTCGAAAGAACTCTTCCTTTCTTTGTCTTTGCTGTGCAGGTCTTTGTATTTCTCTTTAGTTTCTTTTTTCTCTTTGAAGCTCTTGTCCAGTTCTTTGTCTTTCAGGATTTTCTCCGGAGCAACTTTTTCATTTTTCTCCTTGTCGCCTTCTTTGGATTTTTCCTTGTATTTTTCCGGCTTCACCTTTTCTTTTTTTTCTTTATCGGGAGCATCTTTCTTCTCCTTTTCCTTCCCAGAATGGTGCCTCTCCCAACTCTCCAGAGTTTTACCGCTGAATTCAGGGTCGGACTTATCCTTGAAGAACGTTTCGCAGCCGTACTCCTTAAAGTCATCTCGGTAGGGCTCTTCCTGCTTCGTTTTGGTATCTTTTCTATCTTTAGAGCCATCAGAGGAATCTTTCCTGTCCTTGGTGGTCTCACCCGTATCTTTATCTTTCCTCTCCTTGACGCCCTCGGCAGAATCCTTCCTTTTCTTGTCTTTCTCGGGCAAGTAACTCGGAGTAACTTTGTGTCTGTCCGTTTGGTCCTTTTTCTTCTCGGAGCTTTTGTCCACGTAGTCCCTCTCTTTCTTCTTTAAGAAAGTGTCCTTTTCGTTACGTTTCTCGCTGTATTCCTTCTTCTCTTTCGTTTTGTTTTCCTTCTTCTTGTCTTTAATTTCCTCTTTCACGGGTTCTATGATCAGTTTGGCCACGGTGTCGTTTTTCATCTCCCTGAAGTCGGTTACTGGAGAATCCCAGCTATCTTCCCCTTTGAAATCGAAGGATGAATCAGAAGACAAGTCCGAAAACCACCTCTCCTGCTGATCGTCCGAGAGGCTGAACTTCGTGTCCTCGCTTTCGGGAAACTGGCTTTTGTTATTAAACTCGTCAAACCCGGACTCGTCCCTATAAAGTTTTTCCTTTTTGCATTTTTCTTTCTCCTCCTTGAAGGATTTTTCTTTCTCTAGTTTAGAAACCTTCTCCTCCTTCAGCTCGTTCTTCTTCTCAGATTTTGACTGCTTGTCCTTTGACTTCTTCTTCCTCTCCTCCTTGTGTATTCTCGGCTTCTCCTCTTTGGGAGACTTCTCCTTTGCAGGTTTCTCTTTCTCAGATTTACTCAATCCTTCTCTGAAGGATTTGCTCATGTCTTTACTACCATCTTTGACTTTTCTTAACGATTTCTCCTCTTTTGAGGATTTTCCAGTCTCATCTTTAAACAACCACTCCTTCTCCTCCGCTTTACCTTTGGGGAGCTTCTCCTCCTTCTTACCGTGTTCTCGCTCATGCTTTAACACTTTCAACTTGTTTTCGACTGGATTTTCTGTCTCTACTATCAAGCCTTTCTCAGGCTTTTGTTTAGAGTCCTCAAACTCAAAAGAAAACGTTTTGATTATTTTAATGTCTTGGCTGATAGGACACTGCCCCTTCTCCTTGTTTTTATGTTTGTGTTTTGTTTTATGCTTTTTAACAACCTTCCCCTCCTTGTCCAGCTTTGGAATTGCTCCATCCACATTGCTATGGAATGAATTCTTTTTCTCAGAAACAGTGTTGTGTGAGGTGTTTTTCTTTTTGTGCTCTGGTTTCTTCCTGACTGGCTTTAGCGACTCTAAGCTCGAGTCCTCGGACGAGTAGTCTGACTCGCTCGTCAGCCTCGTCCGGGTGGAGTCCGATAAGGAACTGACATCTGACCAAGCTGGAGAAGATATGGTTTTCCAATTGTCCGTCCTCCAGTGCTTGGAGTGCTGTTCTGTGAGATTGGGATTGTGTTTCTGGGAGGCTAAGCTCCCATGAGAAGAGGTCGATGAGGCAGACAGAGAGTTAAACAAGGAGGATTCCTTTAGCACTAGCCTGGAGTCCTTTACACAGCTAGAGCTCTGAAGAGAGTCTCTATCATCCTCCTCACTCTCCACGTTCTCGCTCTCTGATTCAGAGGAACAAAATTTGTCATTTTTTTTGCCAAACCGAACCTCTTTGCTTTTCGTCTCCTTCTTCCGCTTCTTTTTTACTTTGCTCTTCTCCTTCTGCGGCTTTGTGCTGGCGGGCTCCCGAATCTTGCTGCTGGGCAATATCGAGTGGGTCGAAAGTCGCAGCTTCTCCCCCGTCCCCACAGCAACGCTGGTCTCCTCCTCGTCCGAGCTGTCCGACAGGATGCGGTGGGCAGCTTTCTTTGGTGTAATTGTGTTATTTTTAGTATAAGTTTTCACTTCCATTTTGGGTATGGAAATGAAACTGTTTGCTTTAGTCTCTTTTCTGTAATCCTTTTTCAGCAAATGTTTGTCATCGACCGGCGGGACCCGGTCCTGCTCATCGTCCTCATCAAATTCATACTCATCCTTCACCGGGGTGATGGTTTTGGGGGGCTCCTGGGCCTTGGGCTTGTGCTTCAAACCCTTCTCGAACTCCGAGTCTGTGTTATTGCCATCAACAGAGCTGGAGGGAGCGAAGGAAGGGGCATCCTCCTCTTCTGAGGTCTCTGCAGAGAGAGAAGAACAACGGGTTAAGGGCTGCGAGGGGCTTCGGGAGGAGAACATCATCAGCCTGCTGCAGACACCAACCCCGGCGAACGGCCCTGCTGTCCTTCTGCCTTTGCTGAGCCCGCAGCTGGAAGCTCGAAATGCTGGGCTGGGAAGGAACAGCCATCCAGTCTGAAACCTGCACGGGGTGGTCCTCAGCACAGCATCCTGGGTGTATCGGAGAGTCACAGACTGGTTTGGGTGGGAAGGGACCTTTCAAGGTCATCTGGTCCAACCCCCCTGCAGGGAGCAGGGCCATCTG
>WUAM01000341.1:5150988-5169581 GCA_024336885.1 Actenoides hombroni
GGGGGGGGGGGGGGGCCGCTAAAAAAAAAAGCAAATATTGCAATTATCCTCACCGCACAAAAAATAAACCGGACAGTTACACCGACCACTGCAGCCCGGTGCAAAACCCCTCTCATTCTAATAAAAGTGGAAAAAACGTTAAGAAGATGCCCTGGGTCAACAGCTGGAGGCTGGTTTGGATGAAGCTGGTGGGAAACCCAAGGCTCTGACACAGAACAGCACAGCAGAAAGCACATCGGGGGTGATGGTCACCACCAGCTCCCACAGAAAGATCTGAAAGCGCTTGATTGGGGTTTTTTTTCCTAATATTATTTTGGTTTCGGGTGGGTTTTTTTGGTCTTTAACCAAATGACACTGAATTTGTGGAGTACCCAGTTCCATGGCCAGGTCTTTCCTATGTAGTCATCAAGGGGTCTTGGTACTACCAACTGCATCAACTTGCTTACAAGTGGGAGCGAAGACACTTAATGGCTAAAGCATAACTCAAGGATTTTGTCACCATGATATAAGAGAATCCAGGGTAAGAACATCCATAGGAACCCAAGATTTCTCCCTCGCTTTCCCTGCTCCATCAGAGCCAACGAGTGATATCTACTTTCTTCTTCTTTTAAATAGAAAAATAAACAAATAGAAGGAAGGGCAGGGGGTGGAGAAAAGAAGGACCTCGGGATGCAGCTCTTACAACCGAGCACGGGACGGTTTCTTTGAAGCATTACGGAGGCTCCACAAACACATGACCGAGCAGAGGTGGTTTGGAGACGCTCAGTAGTTTGCAGCAAAGCTGGGAAGCTGCTGGTTGGTTGGGGGTTTTTGGGGGGGTTTTTTGGGGTTCTTTTACATATGCAATAAAACCCCAAGGAAATAGAGGATTCCAAGATCTGCATCTTCTTCCTTGCACGCCACCCAAAGGAACTGCAGGATATTTTGAATTAATCGCTTTTTAAAAGCCTACAGCATGGGAAGAGTTGGGTGCAGAGCCTGGAGCACCCGAAATGAGCAGTGCTGAGCATCCAGCTGCTGTCTGGTCTCCTGAGATGTTCTGGATGTCTGCACAAGGACCTTTGCGCTGGACACGGGTGGGACAGCCCTGGGGCCAGTCAGAGCTAGGCAAATGGCAGCATTATGCTCGAAGAAACCCAAGGAATTTTGTGTTTTATTCTTGTTAGCCACTTGGTTTAACTGTAGACACTCTTGTGAGTCGTGTAACTATCTCCCACCAGTCTGGAGGTTCAACCCATAGCAACAAACTCCCGTTCCAAACCCACTGCTTTCCACTTTCTTTATCCAACCTTCTTTTTTAAACAAGAAAAGATAAAAAAACCCCTCATCTACCTGCTCTCTAAATACTCCAAGCTGTGCTGCAAATGTCTGTGGCACCTCCCTGCACTGAGAAATGTCACCACGAGACATCCCTGGTGCTGGGGCCAGCAGAGAAGCACCTACCAAACCCACAAATGCACGGACAGAGCACGTCACAGTAGCTCAAACTGCTTCTCCTTCCCCCAAAAGTTATCTCCACAGCTCAGAAGCAAGAAGGAACCCTAAACCAAACTACACCATTGACCGAACTCTATAAACTTGGGGCTTTTGACTTGACAAGGTGGTAGTTTGGCAGCTTCTCCCCAGCACTAAATGACTATTTTTTTGCCATCTAAACGCGTTTCAGAGCCAACACTCCAAGCAATCACGAGCAGCAGACCAAGAAAGGACAGTGCTGTAGGTTCACTGTAACCTCAGGAGAGGATGGCGACCCATGGAGCTGCTGGGTGGGTACGGACAAGGCAAGGGCTTGATATTCCTCAATCTTCTCCTCCTCCCACACTCACCACTTGGGTCTCCTCAAAAAGTCACCTCTGAGAAAGACATCAAGACCCTGCCACAAGAAGGGTGGAAGAAAAAAACGTGGTGCTCCACCAGCTGAGGCATCTCAGCCCGCGAAGCAATGAAACCCATAAATAACCCATGTTTAATGAGCCTCTCTCCGTACAGAAGAAGCCTGAGGTAGCCCAAATTGTTCCAGGTCCTGGTTTGCACCTCGTTAATGCAGAGTGAGGCTCCTTCCCGGTCCCCGTGGCCAAGGGCTGGGACATTCCGAGTTACTCAACGCAAACCAGAGCCGTGGCCCGAGTACGCAGCTCTACAACCAGCACAAACGAGGAGGAAAAAAAAAACCAACCCCAAAATTAAAAAAAAACGAATTAAAAAAATGACATATTTCACCCTCCCCCCCCTCTTTTGTGGCTTTTATTTTCTTTTGTATTCGCTTTGGGAATAACATTCTTTCCATTGGGAAGAGACTGATTTTTCCATTAAATACAAAGCAGCTGCCATTTTGGAAACAAAAAGTTGATTAAATACAGATTCTTCTTCTATTTATTTTTTGTGTGTGTGTGTATTTCTTTCTCTAACATACGAAGAGCTACAACCACACTTCTCAGTGCTGATTTATCAGGGCACAGCATCTGCCAGCAACAGCAGTAGGAAGACTTAGAGAGAACTCTACCTTAAGATGCATCAAGAGGAGTGTGGCTGGCAGATCAAGAGAGGTGGTTCTCCCCCTTTACTTTGCTCTTATGAGACCCCACCTCAAATACTGTGTCCAGTTCTGGCGTCCCCACCAGAAGAGGGACATAGATCTGTTGGAACAAGTCCAGAGGAAGCCACAAAGATGATCCAGGGAGCTGGGATTCTTCAGGATGGAGAAGAGAAGACTCTGGGGGGACCTTATAACTGCCTTCTAACACCTGAAGGGATCCTACAGGAAGGCTGGAGAGCGATCTTCACAAGAGTGTCCAGTGATGGGGTGAGGGGAAATGTTTTTAAACTGAGGGAAAATAGGTTTAGATTGGATCTTAGGAAAAACTTCTTGAGTATGAGAGTGGTGAGATTCTGGAATAGATTGACCAGAGGGTCTGTAGATGACCCTCCCTGGAGGTGTTCAAGGACAGGTTGGATGAGGCCTTGAGCATCCCTGCCCGTGGTGGGGAGGTTGGATGAGATGATCTCTGAGGTCCCTTCCAGCCTAGGCCATTCCACGATTCTATGAACCAAAGGGCTTCATCTTCACAATCTAATTTTACAACTACAATTTGATGGGATAAATGAAAGATCTCGAGGCTTGGAGCACAGCACGCTGCCCTCATCCGCACAGCAGAGCCCTGGGACACATCGGCACCAAGGGTTTGTCACCCTTCGCACGCACGTGGAATGCTCCAGACCCCCCCTTTAAGCAGATTTCTCCTGGCTGGGACACCAAAGGAAGGGTGGGCATGTCACCATGACGTACGAACGCCCGATGGAAACGCAACTAAGACATGACTTCTTCAGGCACCCAGATGTTGAACAGACTAGAAGAAAAGGATGAGCTCAAAAGAAAAGAAAAAAACAAAACCCAAAACAACCCAACCACCAAAAAAAACCAACCCACCCACTCCCATTTCCACCCCATGAGCCATCAACGTTTGGCAGATTTAGTTTGTTTGTTCCAAGCAGAGCTGGTTACTGAGGGACCAACAGAAGCAGCAGATGAAACTTCAAAATCTAAATCATACATTCAATTGCTATTTTCAATAGCGAAATGTTCTGGTGGAAAAGCAGAGAGAAGAAAAAGATGGATGGTGAACGCTGCAGAAATTACCAATACCTTGTCTTTTAATTAACCCCTTGGGATCTCCAAATTTATTGCCCTTCCTGAAACACAGTGAAGAAACACCATGGCAATCATAAGAAGTCCAGGAGGATCTGCCCTTTTAGATGCTTTTCTTACTCACTCTTGCAATTACATCTACCCTAGTCTACGAGATCCAGGGAGAATGTCTCTGTTCTCTGTTTTCCCAAGGAAGAAATGGCAGAACAATAGGAACCAGCTTCAAGTTGCCCCATGAGAGGTTCAGGTTGGACCTGAGGAACAATTTCTTCCCCTTGCAGGTTATCCAGGCCTGTCCCAGGCTGCCCAGGGCAGGGGTGGAGTCCCTGTGATCCCTGGAGGGGTTTGAAAGCCCCACATGGAGATGTGGTGCTGAGGGCCATGGGTCAGTGGTGCCCTGGCAGTGCTGGGAGAAGAGTTGGACTCCATGATCTTGAAGGCCTTTTCCATCTAAAATGATTCTATGATTCCATATAAAGGCAGCCTTATGATGGTCACAAAATGATGTGGCCTTAACTGCAGCCACTTCAACCACACTAACAGCACTCAACTGCACTCATTTGGCTTTTCAGCTCCCCCCTCCATGCAACCTCAACTCAAATGACCTCTGCACAGGAACCCCAAAGAACACTGCATTTGAAGGTTGCCCAGAGAAGTGGTTACTGCCCCATTCCTGGAACCATGTGAGGTTGGCCTGCTCTAGTTGCAGATGTCCCTGCTCCCTGCAGAGGGGTTGGACCAAATGACCTTGAAAGGTCCCTTCCCACCCAAACCATTCCGTGATTCTATGGAAGTTGGGCTTCTCTAGGGCAGGTGGGTCTCCTCCCATGGGTAGGTTAAGGAGGATAGCTGGGGACTTTGGAAGCAGACGTGGCATTCATCGACGTTCCTTTGCACATTCACAACTTAAGGAGAGTCTCACCAAGACTTGATGAAACAAGGAAAGCTTAAAAATTCCCAAGTCTATTGTTTGACTTCAATTCTCTAAAGGGGGGGAAAAAAGCCCCGAACAATCCAAACTCATAACTTTGGGTTTTTGGGAGGTATAGACAGACATCAGCAGCAACCCAGCTTTACAAATCTCACCTCTGTTAAATCCAAATGAAGGGCGAGCATGCCAAGGTGACTACACAAAGGGAAGCCCTACCTAAGGAAGCATGCACGCCCTGGTTTAAAGGATTTATGGGAACGGGGCATTTTAGCTTCAATTAATTTTCTAAGTGCTGAAAGCAGACAAGAAACCATGTAATTAGAAGGTAACTTGGCTTACCCGGATCCGAGTTAACCGGCGCTCCCGGATTAATCAGAGGTCAGCTTCCTCCCCAGCCAACGAAGCTCAATTCAAATGCCTGGCTCCTCAATTTCAAGTGACCATTAGTTCTTGGTTTGACCCTTTCAGTTTGGTAAGCATCAGGGGTTTGGGGAGATGCTTGAGAAGACCGGGAGAGTCACGTGGAGTCACTGGAGTGCATGGGACCAGGCAGCTACGCAAGCGCTGCTCTGGTCACCAGCCCAACTTCTCACCAAGGCACCCTCATTTTTCTAAGGGTGTTTTGCCCAAGCTTCAGGGCAAGCTGGTCCAAGTAACCCCCCAAGAGACTCAGATCATAGAATTATAGAACAGTTTGGGTTGGGAGGGACCTTCAAGATCATCTCGTTCCAACCCCCCCTGCCACGGGCAGGGACACCTCCCACTAGACCAGGTTGCTCCAGGCCCCATCCAACCTGGATCATCTCTGAAGAGCAGAGGAAGCCCCCTGAGGACCACAAGGGGAGGGGTTCAGATGATGCTCATGCCCTGTCCATGCCTGCATGCCAGGCAACTCGACTTTTTTGTACGTGTCCATATCTGCAACACCACGAAACTTCCAGGATTAGCCACAACTACTTCCCACCGGGAATTTCCAAGTCCGTTACAATCGCTCCTTTGTCCTGCTACTTTGTGCAATTAGATGTTTCTTTCCCAATCTCTTCTAGACAGACAGACGAGTGATTTATTTCCACCGATTAATACCAACTACTCCGAGAACAAAAAATTAGAGGGGTTAAAAGGAAAATTAGAATCCGCTGCAGTTAAAACCAAAACCCTGCTAAACACAGGCCAGCAAAGTCCCACCGTATAAAGGGATTACTCCATTCCTGACCCTTTCCAGGGGACCTCCAGGTATTATTTTTCATTGATTTACCTTAATGAAACTAATGCACCCCTCTCCATAGGAAGCTGACTCCATAGCTGTCTAGGCACTGGATTCAATTAAAGAAATAAATACATCTGGCTTCTAAATGGTTGAAAGTTCTCGAAAAGCCAGAGGCAATACCAGTTTCTACGGCTGTCTCTCTTCAGGTACACCCTGAGGACATCACACAGGACGGTCGGGACATTCAACACCTCTCCTGGAAGCCCAAAGCATCCCTGCCTGCATCCCTGCCAGTGACTGAGCTGCGGCTTTGATGGAAAATCGCTTTACCAAGACCCTTTCTTTCCAGAAGCTGGTGTTGATTTGAGACCTTGATGTTGACTTAGAAACCCCCAGGTACCCAGAGCAAATACTCCAGGCTTAGCTAGGCTCAGTTTCCAGGAAAAGGGGTACGAGTATCCAACCGCGGCGTGAAATAGCGACGCTACCGCGGGCAGCTCAGCGCTAAAACGAAGAGCGGGGGTTAAAGGTGGGAAAGCAGAAGCTGGGGTAGATGCTACATTGAGCAGGGCTGCGACAACCCAAAAAAGAACACCACCCCCCCCCCCCACCCCCACCCGCACCCGGCCACCCTTTGCTCGCACGTGCCTTGGGCTTGCAGACATGGGAACAGAGGAAACAAGGTAGCTCGAGAGCACTTTGTTTGCCATTGATCCATGGAAACGCCGCAGCTTTTCCTCCCGCACACGGAGCAAGCAGAAATGACAACGTTTAGAGGGGTTCGTTGAACCAGAAGGCAGGTCCCAAAGGTCTCCTTCGCTTTCCTGGTGCTAATCGCCCTAATCTGAGTAGGGAGATAGTAAACGTCAGGAACCCACCCTGTTTTCTAGATAAAACACTATTCTACCACTCTAGCCATGTAGCAGTCCAAGCCCCGGCTCGAAGCGCTTAGACCAGGAGGAACACCAAGCTGAAAACCCCACGGGGGATTTGCCTGAACAAATCACAGGGAGCGAGGGGGGATTTTACAAAGATCTTTTCTCTTCCAGGCAGAGGTCGAAGATCCTATCCTGCTTTCCCAAGTAACAGGCACCTCCCCTAATTCCCCAGGCAGTTAGGGATGTGTGGGGGATAAAAGGAGCCAGACAAACACAACGGGCAATACGACTACAAGAGAACTTCTGTGGGTGACCTATCTGTCAGGAAACCATTTCCCCGTGTCTCTTGTTTATCTTGTTGATCAAGACTTCTACCCAACCTTCTCTTTTCCTCCCTTCCGAGACTAAGGACCTTTTCTGGTTCAACTCACCCTCTAACACTTGAGGTGCAAGCAGAGCAGACCAAACGCGCACGACACGCAGTCTTGTACTCACCGACATTGTAGAGTGGACATCTACATCCCCCTACAGAGGACAACACAGGGAGTTCAAAGTCAAAGGCAGAAGAGAGAAAGGCAACAGCAAGAAAGGCAGAGAGGTACATATCGGTCATCGCCCATAGGTGACCACAACACACCAATGCTCCAAAGTTGGCATCAGCTGCTCAGCAGGTGGCAGAATATTTAGAAAAGCAAACTATGGGTTCCTTGAACCTGGTCTAAGGAGGGTTAGGAGGAAATCAAAGTCCCACAGGGTCAGTTTTAAGTATATTCTTAAGCATATTCTTAAGTATATTCATATGAAGTATGTTCTGCAAGTCAACCCCCATGTGCTTCAGCTCTCCCACCTGTAAGATGGTGGCTATGGATGTCAAACCCTAGTGAGTTCGAGGGCACAAGCTGGAACCCAGTAGGTTCCACCTGAGCAGGAGGAGAAAGTTCTTTGGTGTGAGGGTGTCAGAGCTTGTCCCAAGCTGCTCAGAGAGGTTGTGGAGTCTCCTTCTCTGGAGAGATTCCAAACCTACCAGGACACTGTGCTGCTGGGACCCCTGCTCTGGGTGACCCTGCTGGAGCAGAGGGGTGGCACCAGATACTCTCCAGAGGTCCCTTCCAACCCCCACCATGCTGGGATTCTACGACTCTGTTTGTGACAGCAGGGATCAGCCCAAGCAAAACTTGCTCAGCTCTTCCCAGGGCAAGGGGACGTTCTTTGAGCACAGATGGGACTTCTGCAAATCTAACAGTGTCTTTGGTGCTTATATGAAGTTTTCATGATGGTTATTTTCCACTTGGGTCTCTCCCGGCGTGGTCAAAGCTGTGGTTGTGCAAAAGCTCAAGGCATTTTGCTTCCATGCCTTTTAAAACCTTACAGAGGGATTTGGCTATTTCAGTAAAAACACAGGTAACCGTTCTCTTTAAAAAGAAAACAAACACTTCCAAAGCCCTTTCCACCAAAGCAAGGGCTGCTGGGACTGGTGCCTTTATTTGCAACCGGGAGGAGATGCCAATCCGGTGAATAAGGCCGGAACGTCGCAGGCAGAGAGGCCGTGAAGCTCGCACGGCTCCAGCTGAAATCTGTGCCTGCCATCTGGCAAAAATAAGCACAAAAGATGAAAAAAAAAAAAAAGAAAAAGAAAAAAAAAAGAAAAAGAAAAAAAAATAAAAGAAAAAAAACCCAAACCAGAATAAAAAAAAAAAACCCACAGCTCCTTTGCAGACAGTTCACGTCGAACCACTCACGACGGCAGAGGTTGGAGTTTGTTCGATCGCTGAAAGATTGCTTCCCCTTCCCGGGTCAGCATCACCTCTTGACCTGCCCTGATTGCCTTCCAAAGGAGGTTATCAAGATACAAGACTAACAGAGGATTAAAGGAAACTTAAAATAAAAACAAAAGGCAATCCCCCTCCCCCTGCCAAGCTCCCCATCCTCTTCCCACCACCACCACCGCCCCAAATCTGCTCCCCTCCCCCAAGAAAACATCCTTGCTTTGTTAACCTGACAGTTCACCGTAGGTGTTGACACAACCCTCCATCTCTGAGAAGCTTAATGTCAACAAATCAGTGTGTTTGGAGTAGCCCTGTCAATGCAATTTACATTAACTTGTCCAACAAGAAATAAAAACAACAATCAGCCATCAAAGACAAAAGCCCTTTTTCAGTCATTCTTTCAAAAGTATTACGCTGGAAATGGTAATTTTTTTTTGAGGCCGTGGCCCTTTACTTGCTGAAAACCAGAAACCACCTTCTTCTTTTCTTTTCCTTCCTTTTCTTTTCCTTCCTTTTCTTTTCCTTCCTTTTCTTTTTCTTTCTTTTCTTTTCTTTTTCTTTTCTTTTCCCTTTTCCCTTTTCTCCTTTCCTTCCTTTCCTCTCCTTTTTCCTTTCCTCTCCTTTTTCCTTTCCTCTCCCTTTTCCTTTCCTTCTTTTTTTTTTCCTAAAATACTTCTTTTTTTTCCCAGTCTATTTTTTTTTTTTTTCTTTAAAAGAAAAAGCCAACAACTTTTTCTTTTAAGAGGCCTGAGCATCCCAAGTGAATAAGCTGGGCAGCAGCAGGAACTGACTATCCCTGGCTAACGCAGGTTGAGGGCAGCCTTGAAGCCAAATATTAATCCCACTTGGATTTCCACCAGCGTGTTATTTGCTCTGAGACGTTTTGGGCACTCAGAGGAACATTTTCAAATTGTGGCCTCTAAACCATCATGACAGTTTCATGACACCTTGGAATGCACCAAAACCCTGGTAACTTCACCATGAACTTTGCCCTCCCCTCCCAGCCCCATCCCTGGAAACATTCAAGACCAGGTTGGATGGGGCTTGGAGCAACCTGGGCTAGTGGGAGGCGTCCCTGCCCATGGCAGGGAGGTTGGAATGGGATGATCTTGAAGGTTCCTTCCAATCCATACCCAACAGTGTGCCCTTCGCTCAGCATCCCGAAAGCTGCAAGAAGCAAATCGATTCCAAGGGTTCCTAACATCAAGAGGTTCCCAACAATCTCCTACAATATCTACTCTTGATGTTCAAAAGGAAAAAAGTAGGGATTGCAATTCCTGTGTTGAACACTGGACAAAGTGGAGACTCCTTATGCCACACCATGAGCCAGGACTGGGCTATTTGTCTTGCTTGACCTGGTTGCCCAGAGAGGTGGTGGCTGCCCCATCCCTGGCACCATTGCAGGGGAGGTTGGCCAGGGCTCTGAGCACCCTGCTCTAGCTGCAGATGGCCCTGCTCAGTGCAGGGGGGTTGGATGAGATGACCTTGAAAGGTCCCTTCCCACGCAAACCAGTCTATGATTCTATGGCCTCCAGAGGTCCCTTTCAACCTCAACTATTCTGGGATTCCCACCAATAAACACAAGAAAAATTCAGGCTCGTGTCTCCAAAAAATAAAGGAACCACAAAATCCAACGCCCAAATCTCAGCTCAGAGTCACCTTTCAGCTCGCACAGCATCTCTGCCCCTCTTCACCCCCTCTCTGAACCATTGACTTGAGCCAACTGGCCCTTTCAAGGCCACTTGATCTGCCTTGGGGCAAGCTGGAGCCTTGACCCCAGAAAGGTTTCCTGCAGACGAGCAGGCCCGTCCGAGACAATGGGATTACTCACACCCATCACGTTAAGGAGCCGCCTGCATTTTTGCAAGCTCAGGACTTTCAACTCAGTGCTATTACAGGACGGGGCTTTTTTTTCTTTAGGTTTTTTTTCGTGTAATTGTAGCACAGTAACCACCGACATGCCCAGGCTGAGTTTCTTTGATCAGCAGGTGAAGGTTTTTCTTGGTGCAATTACCATCATGACAAAAGGCAGGTGATCCTGCCGCTTAGTCACCTCCTGAGACTGCCACTCTTCTCTTCTGAGAAGCTGCCGCAAGTTCCAAGACAAGAAGAAGGCTTCTCGCCTTGAAAAACTGGATAAATTCAGCACAAAGTTACCTGATTATCAGCTCTAGAAGATGGGGGTATCTTCAAACCAGCAAAGGACATGAGAAGAGGGACAGTGTTGCACGGAGTCTGTGGATGCCCTATCCCTGGAAACATTCAAGGCCAGGTTGGATGGGGCTTGGAGCAACCTGGGCTAGGAGGAGGTGTCCCTGCCCATGGCAGGGGGATTGGAATGAGATGATCTTGAAGGTCCCTTCCAACCCAAACCACTCTATGATACTAAGAATGAGAAGATGCTCCAAGGATGTCTCATCCAAAGATGCCTCATCCAAAGATATCTCACCCAAGGAAGGTGCACAGTCACTTGTTTTCCTTTGTGAGCTACTGGCAGCATGGAAATCCTGTATTTTAGAACTGGACCAGGCTGCAAACTCATTTCAAACAGGGCAGCAACTCTTCTTACATCCTAACGCTACAGTGCTAATGATTTGGGCTGGATTCAGACCAGCAGTATAGAAGCAGCTCTACCTTGCCACTACTGATCCTGCAACTTCCTCTTCTAGTTGTAATTTGCCCCTTTTTGGAGATCACTCCTTTCCCTCTCGAGCCCCTCCCACTTCTCCCTTTTGCTAACAAAGCTCACACCACGTTTTTGGTGCTTTCACAAACATCTCCATCATTTTTCTGCACGGCTTCAGACAGATGCAGGCTTTCTACACCCCTGGTCTTCCACACGTCCTACAGCAATGTGCAGAAACTTGGATATTTCTGCAAAAGGCACTAGAAAAAGGCCCTCAAACCCTACAAGAAAGAACCAGCAGAGACACCAAAGGAGCTGGGGGCCTTTCAGAGGTACCCTGATTCCTCCTGACATGCTCTCACCCACCATGGCCCACAAGGATACACAGGGACCCATCAGCAACGTTCAGGGACAGCACTCCTCCAAAGGAAGAAACTCCAATATATATGAAAAAATCCCAGACCTACATCTCCTACAAACCACTGCACCTGATCTACAGCTTCTCAAACCACCTGACCCACTGGCCTTGGCTGCAAAGAGCCTTCTCCTCAGCTGGGTCCACTTTGATCTATTTTGGTATTTTTTAGACCAATTAGCTGTCCTGTCAGTCTCCAAAACAATTTTGAGCCACTCAAAAAGGAAACATTAGTATTTAAGGAAGATAAATGACTCCAGGTCCATCTCATAAATCACCGTGGGCATCTCTCCCCATCCTCATGTCTCCTGGAGGCCATGCTTCATGCTCTGGTGCAGAGACCATCTCCCTGTCAAATTCCATTACTTGCTTGCCTAAGTACTCCCAGTATGATTAGTGGAAGTGGTCTCCAGGTGCTAAACCACCCCTGTGCAGCCACATCACCTTTTTGTTGGTGAAAGCCAGGAGCTGAGGAATTGAGCCATCTCCAAGCATCTCCTGGTTCCAGAGGGAACCAGCCCCATGCCCCACAGTGTCTCGGGAGGTGACATTTTGGCAATAAACTCGGCCTGAACAAGAAGATGGATGAAAACCCTCCTGACCCCTCAGCACAGGGGACAATACTTTATTTAGCAGTTTATTCCAGTGACAGCAGAGCCAAGAAACCACCTTCTCAACAACATCTCCAGGTACAGAGAAGCGGGAAAGCCATTTTCATTTAGGGCAGGGATTGTCCCCCTGGACTGGGCACTGGGGAGGCCGTCGCTCAAATCTTGGGGTCAATTTTGGGTCCCTCACTCCCAAAAAGGGGCTGGAGCATGGCCAGAGAAAGGCAACAGAGCTGGGGAATGGGCTGGAGCACAAGTGTGGTGAGGAGCAGCTGAGGGACCTGGCCTTGTTGAGCCTGGAGAAAAGAAGGATGAGGGGAGACCTTCTGGGTCTCACCAGCTCCCTGACAGGAGGTTGGAGCCAGGTGGGGTTGGTCTCTTCTCCCAAGGAACAAGTGACAGGACAAGAGGAACCAGCCTCAAGTTGCCTCAGGGGAGGTTGAGGTTGGAGCTGAGGAACAATTTCTTTCCCTTGAGGGTTGTCCAGGGCTGTCCCAGTCTGCCCAGGGCAGTGGTGGAGTCCTCGTGATCCCTGGAGGGGTTTGAAAGCCCCACATGGAGCTGTGGTGCTGAGGGCCATGGGCTAGTGGTGCCCTGGAAGTGCTGGGTTAATGGTTGGACTAAATGATCTTAAAGTTCTATTTCCAACCAAAACATTCTATGAGTCTGTGATTCCTCTTTTGGTGGCTTCTCCATCCGCAGCCACTCAGTCCTCATTTCCATCCTGCTACCAAATCTCACTGCTGTGATGGAGAAGACCTAAATACAGGAGCCACGTAGAAGGCTGCAGAGTTTTGGGGGCTGTAACCCCTCCTAAATCAGCTCTGGAGGACTTCAACATCCTTCCAGTAGAGCAACCGCAGCAGCGTAAACAAGCAAAAGGGAGTGAAGGAAACTGCCATTGTGTGTCCTTAGACTTTTCTTCCTGTTTATATCCAAGCTCCTGAAGGATGCCCAGCATGTGCCAGGGTCGTCTAATCCTGGGTAACAACTAAAGTAACAGTCCAGGAAAGAAGAAAGATCTGAAATGGCTTTTAGAATAAACACCGCGTGCAGTGGATTTGCTGTTTCAGAACGACCTGCTGATGGAAGATACTCTTACGTAGATCTCCCTACAGCTAAGAGTAAATCTTATTTAAAGGGAAAGAAAAGATGTTTGAGCGAAAATTAAACTCCCTGATGATGATAATTTTTCCTATTCAATGGGACGCTACCCAGCCAACCGCAAAAAAAAAGACATAAAATCCATTTGCTGCCTTCCAGCAGAGCAATGTTTTGATGTGAGGCCTCCAGTGACCTGATGAACATCTGGAAATGGATCTGCAGTTCAAATAATAGACACCTTAAATATTGGGTGTCTCTTGTGAATGTCCATCCAGCTGCCAACGTATCTAAAATACCGGTGGCTTGTGAACTATGATCCTACATCTACATGGTGGGCTGAGGTATTTCCCTTGGTCACATAGAAGTGGACTTGGGAATACTTGTGGAGACCCTCAACTGAAGCTCGACTTCTGGCAACACATGCAATTTAAAAATAGATCGGATATTTCATAACATTTGACAGGTCACGGCCCCCTTTCCATCATTCTCCTAAAACCTTGAGCAACCTTCAACAGCACCATTTTGTGCTCTCCAGACCCAAAAAGAAAGCAAATTGGTGGAGGTGGCTTACCGGGAGGTGGGTGAAGACGGCAAACGTGCTGCGTAGAAAGCCAATGAGATCTACAAGGTAGTCGCTGGCCTTGCTGCCTGGCTCCATGGCCATCCAGTCGTAGTCCGCCAGCTGCAGGAACTGGTCTATCTTCTGGTTCAGGTTAGTGTAAATCTCCTCCTCGGCAGCATGGCGGGCGTCCTGGGGAAGAAGATAATGTTACGTGGGATGGAGTCTCCGTACCTCAAATCTACACAAGCCACAGAACATGAGCTTGTCCCAACCTTTAGCTCTAAAGGCAGCAGAAGAGAAAGTACCTGTGGACAACTACATGGCTGCTACAGCTTCACGTTAACTCAGACTGGTGGGACATGTCCCACCAGGTCAGTAGTAGGCAAGATCAAGTTGATGTCTGCATATGATGCAGCCTGGGGACTAGGAGGAGAAATCTAGTGTAGGATGAAAGAGAGAGAGAGTGTGAGATGGGAGAGGAGGTTGAGACCCACCAAACTGCGTGCAGGTAAGGTTAGGACAACTCACTCTTAAGCCAAATAGATAGATGATGCCAGAAGGGGCAATAAATGGACTTCCCTGGGGACAAGGGGCCTTAATCACCTGCTGAGCTATCAAAGAACCATGGAATGGTTTGGGTTGGAAGGGACGTTAAAGACCATCTCGTTTCAACCCTCCTGCCATGGGCAGGGACACCTCTCAATAGACCAGGTTGCTCCAAGCCCCATCCAATGTGGTCTTCAACATGTCCAGAGATGGGGCACTCACAGTTTCCCTGGGCAACCTGTTCCAGTGTCTCACCACCCTCAGAGTGAAGAACTACCAATCTCAATCTCCCCTCTTCCAGTTTGAAGCCATTGTCACTACAAACCCTTGGAAAAAGTCCCTCTCCAGCTTTTCTGTAGCCTCCTTCAGACACTGGAAGGCTGCAAGAAGGTCTCCCTGGAGCCTTCTCCAGGCTGAACCACCAAGGGAAAACCCCACATAACCAATTCCCTACTTTGGGAAGTCCTATTGCTGGAATCCTTGGTGCTGTTCCCATCTCCTGCTCTTCAGCCACTGGACACAAACCAGACACCCCACAGTTGACCGAATTATGGCCTTAAGATTTCATATCAAGTATCTGGGTGGACATTCCTGGCTTATGATTTAAAGACTTTGAAGTTTACTAGTTTCTGCCAGCCTTGATTTTTAGGGAATAATGCTAAAAGGAGTGGAAAGGTACAGAAATATAAGCCCTGGAAACGTGTTCTCCTCTTGGGTGGAAGAGGAGCTGTGGGTGCTCGTGGCCCCGGCCCGTGTAACACTGTGCAGCGCTTGAACAGCAAAATGAAAATTCATTTAAAAAAGAAAAAACAACCTAAAATAAAAATCAGCCTTTTGTTGAAAAGCTGCTTAATCCTTCAGATATGAAGGATTCCATGGAGAAGGACCTTGGTGTCCTGGTGGACAAGAACTTCTCCATGGAACAGCAATGTGCCCTTGTGGACAGGAAGGCCAATGGTCACCTGGGGGGCATGAAGAAGAGTGTGGTAATATGAAGAGTGTGGCCAGGAGGTCGAGGGAGGTTCTCCTCCCCCTCTACTCTGCACTAGTGAGACCACATCTGGAGTGTTGTGTCCAGTTCTGGGCTCCCCAGTTCAAGAGGGGCAGGGAAATACTGGAGAGAATCCAGTGGAGGCTGTGTGGATGATGAAGGGACTGGAACATCTCTATGATGGAGAAAGGCTGAGAGCCCTGGGGCTGTTCAGCCTGGAGAAGAGCAGGCTGAGAGGGGATCTTACGAATGTTGACAAATCTCTGAAGGGTGGGGATCAAGTAAAAGGGGCCAGGCTCTTTCCATTGGTGCCCTGTGATAGGACGAGAGGTGATGGTCACAAGCAGGAACCCAGAAGGTCCCATCTGAGCAGGAGATCCTCTCAGCTTTGCTCCCTACATCCACACATTCACACTTGGAAAGCAGATACTCTCCAACCCAACCATCCACAGCACCTCCCGGCAGGTGGATCTACCAGCCTTCTCACCTTGAAGGTTGTGGTCCCGTAGAGTTTTGTAGTGTGGACAGTTTCTGGAAGTACATTAGTGATATTGGTGATGAATTCCTCGAGGAACTTGCAGGATTTCTCCAAATGGGTCGTGTTTATAATAATCTGTACAAGCTACAAAGGCAAAAAAAACCCAAAAAAACACAACTCAAAACCAAAAAGTTTTCAAAGATCGTGCTCCTGAAGCCAGGGAGGTGCCAGGTTTAAGGGCTGCCAATTTATTAGGACCTCTGGCATGAAAAGCTGACGTTGTGCAAACACACTAAGCTTTGCTACAAGCTCCAAGGTTCTTCTCCTTTAACAACAGCAGAAACTTAAATAAAAGGTGATTTGGGGGAGGGGAAAGCATTTCCCATGACAGCCACTAATATCACAAAAGGTGATTTTTTGGGGATTTATTTAATTTTTTTTTTATCCCCTTGCCTCTCCTCCATTCAGCTGTCACTCACAGCTCTTTTCAGCACAGCTCAAATACAACAGGCTGACAAAAAAAAAAAAAAAAGTCACGTCAAATCTCAAGTATTCGGTCTGCTAATGAACCCTAAACAACCCGTATCTGGAGTGACACCAACCAACATCACACGAAGGCAGGCAACAAAGAAAACACAAGGTTTTACTACTCTGAAGGTGGTGTAGGTGACCAGCAGATCTCACCCTGGTTATCTTCCCAGTTACCATCCCACCAGCATCTGCAGTTTTCTGAATGCTGCTTTCTCGGCTACCTTCCCGTGACACTATTTTGGGATATTAAAGGCAAATAAGGAGCAAAAGCTTCTGCTGAAGTCAATCAACTCAATTCAGAGCTACATAGCCCAGGCTTCCTCTTTAGGATCACTGACTTGGAATCATCTTTAATTTAGGTTGGAAAGGACATTTAAGATCATGGAGTCCAACCATCAACCCAGCACTGCCAGGGCACCACTAACCCATGGTTCTCAGCACCACAGCTTTCAAACCCCTCCAGGGATCATGGGGACTCCACCACTACCCTGGGCAGCCTGGGACAGCCCTGGACAACCCTCGAGGGGATGAAATTGTTCCTCAGCTCCAATCTAAACCTCCCTTGGCGCAAGTAGAGGTAGGTTCCTCTTGTCCTGTCTCTTGTTCCTTGGGAACAGAGGCTGATCTCCCCTGGCTTCAACCTCCTGTCAGGAGCTGTCGAGAGCGAGAAGGTCTCCCCTCAGCCTCCTTTGCTCCAGGCTCAACAAGCCCAGGCCCCTCAGCTGCTCCTCACCACCCTTGTGCTCCAGCCCCTTCCCCAGCTCCGTTGCCCTTCTTTGGACATGCTCCAGCCCCACAACATCCTTGTAGTGTAGACGGAGAGAGCTGGAGTAGAGCTGTTCTTGATCTGGGACTGTTCCAAAGTCTGCCATCAAAACTGGGTCGAGTCGGGGTACGATAGTTCAGGACACCAATCTTCTCCCAGGTCACGTTCTGCCCCTCTCCACCCATGGCAGTGAATCACTGCTAAGGATGTAAGTACCAGAAGCCTGTAGGATTAGCTGAACTCTTCCCGCTGAAGTTAGCGGGGTTTTACTGCCTGCCTGCTCCTCTTGCCAAGTGCTTTGCAAGGAAAAGAAAAAAAAAAAAAAACCAGCCGAGGCGCCTGCAAAGTGTTCTGGCTGAACCCGGGCTGAGTGCCGGGCAGGCTGCCAGCGAGCAGGGGAGGAAGAAGCTGATACGGACGAGGCTGTTTGCTTTTTGGAGCTGGCAGCTCCTGTGCGTGCTTCACACTTGCGTGCTGACATGCTCCGACCCTGACCCGAGCGGCTACAGCTGTTCTCAGCCTCCAGCGGGGACTGTCAGTCTCCAGCTCCTCCCGTCCTGCCTGGTGGAAGCTATTTGCAGAGAGGGATCAAAGGCAGGACCGAAAAAAAACCCTGATTATCTGGGGGGAAATGGAGGCTGGTGGAGCCTGGAGGCAGCTTCTGCTTCGAAGTCGTTGCGGAACATCTCGGCCTCGGCTGTGGCTGCCCGGGCCACGTGGTCTGTGCTGGCAGGGCCGGGCACTGGGTGCTGCTGCCTCGTCCTCGCCGGGTGACGTGGAGGCAGAAGGGGCTGCAGGGACGGGTGCTGACCTCAGACGTGCAGAGCTGGGGTTCTGCTGCTGCCCTGTCTCCGTCAGCCACGGCTCAGCGTGAAACGGGGGTGTGGGAATGGCTCTGGCTCTGGCCAAAGCATCCCCCAAACCGCAGGCTGGGCTGAGAGAACAGCCCTGCTGGATGCTCGGGACGCGCTCGCTTCTCGGTGATTAGTTTTTGCTTTTAATACACTTTGTCACAGTCAGCTGTTTGCTATTTTCCACTCCTTTTAGTGGTCTGATTATTGCAGATCATGTGTGGCCTGGGTTGTGACCCCTGTGGGGCTGGCTGGCCTGGGGTGGTCCGTGGTGGTGGTGGCCTCCATCACCCCCCAGCTACATCCCTGGTGATGCTCTACGAGTGGCACTCGAGGGCTGGGTGCGAAAGCTGAAAGCTGACTGATGTAGGAACAAGCTTTAGGCTGCCTGAAGGATTCAGAACTGGAGCTCTTTTCTTCTTGAGAGGCTGGCTGTTCATGGCACAGCGTGGATAATTATAAGCAATAATCCTGGCAGGAATGAGCAGCCCTCACAGAATCATGGCAGCAGATGAACTGTTGGCACAGGGTGAAGCCTGTGTTGGCAGAGTGGGGTGGCATTGCATGAGGACAAAGCTGGAAGCGGCAATCAAGGGCTTGTGGAAGATGAAAACCACCTTAGAATCATAGAATCACAGGCTGGTTTGACTGGGAAGGGACTTTTCAAGCTCATCTCATCCAACCCCC
>WUAM01000341.1:5204290-5216596 GCA_024336885.1 Actenoides hombroni
GGCCAACCTCCCCTGCAATGGTGCCAGGGATGGGACAGCCACCACCTCTCTGGGCAACCTGGGACAGGCTCTCACCACCTTCAGCATCAACAATGTCTTCCTTCTCTCCAGTCTAAATCTCCCTCTTTGAATTTAAACCATCACCCCTTGTCCTGTCACACAACAGACCGTGCTCAAAAGTCTGTCCCCATCTTTCTGACCGGCCCCTTCAAGCCCTGCAAGGCCCCAACAAAGTCTCCCTGGAGCCTTCTCCTTTCCAGGCTGAACGCCCTCTACTCTCCCAGACTGGCCTCCCAGCAGAGGGGTTCCACCCTCTGATCATAGAATGGTAGGGGTTGGAAGGGACCTCTGGAGATCATCGAGTCAAACCCCACTGCCAGAGCAGGGTCACCCAGGGCAGGACACACAGGAACAGATCCAGCTGGGTCTTGAAAGTCTCTAGAGAAGGAGACTCCACAACCTCTCTGGGCAACCTGTTCCAAGTTCTGTCACTCTCACAGCAAAGAAGTTTTTCCTCATGTTGAGGTGGAACTATGTTTCATCTTGCTACCATCGCCTCTCATCCTATCACAGGGCACCACTGAGAAGAGCCTGGCCCCTTTTACTTGACCCCCACTCTGCAGATATTTGTCAACATTGATAAGATCCCTTCTCAGGCTGCTCTTCTCCAAGCTAAACAGCTCCACCTTCATGGCCTTCTCTGGACCAGCTCTAACAGGTCCAACTTCTTCCCACACCTGCCCCTTTTATAGACACTCTAGTTTTCCTAACAGGAGGAAATCACAATTTGGTGAGAAATGTGAAATTTTTTTATGGCCTGTGTGATACAGAGGGGAGCAAAACTGTTCTCCTCTCCATTTCAGACTGAGGAATTCAGAGACAGAAACTGGAATTCATCAACCCTGGACACTTTTAAGTCTCAGCTGGACAGGGTGCTGGGCCAGCTTGTCTAGACAAAAAATGGTCGGACAGGATGAGCCTTGAGATCCCTTCCAACCTGATGTTCTATGGTCTATAAAACAGAGAAGCAGATCCTGGTGCTCATCAGCTGCCCAGTCCATGCTCCTGTGGGTAGCTGGTGCTGTAGCGAAAAGGAAAAAAAAAAAAATAAAAATCACCATTTTCTCCTTCCTCTCCACAGGACCAACACAAAATCAACTGCAGGATGGTGGGGACCTGAAGCAGAAAGCCAAATAGCTCTTTGATTTGGCCATGATCAGGGGTCCCCATCTTCTCACAGCAGGAAGCCATCAGTGAAGAGACAGAAAACCACCATTGGCAACGGGATGGAAAATCAAAGGATTTTAGACTTTAAGGAAGAAAAAAAAAAAGAAGGCCTAGAGCAACTAAAATTGCCTCTTTGGCTTGGTGAAAGGGTCAGGCAGCTGGTATCTCTACTTCTCCTATCAAAATCACAGACAAGGCATTTCTGGTGCTAGCACTGCTCTCAAGACCCCAAAGCAGGGGTTGAACTGTTGCTCCTTGGCCACAGAAGCCGGACTCAAGAGTTCTGCACAGCTCCCTAAAAGCTGAAAATAAACACCTAGGTATTTCTAGTCCTCGTAACTGCAGGGCAAAATAAAACACGGAGGTGAGAATAAAGTGCCCTTCAATTCGCTCAATCCAGGAGACAAGTACTTTTTTTCCACCACGAGTTCTCGCCTCATTCATGTTCACCAACACTGGTACAACCAGGAAAAAAACAAAACAGAAACTCCCAGTTTTCAAAAAGCAGTAGATTCTGTTCTGCAAAGCAGCTTCAAGTTGTTTAACCTCCAGTAAGAAAAAGATGGGAAAACTTCATGCCTCAAACTTCCCAAAAGAGGGAAGCCATGAGCTCTTCCATGTGGTCATCCAGCAGAGCTCAAGAGCTGTGCAGGAGACACCCCATGTCCTACCCGCCCAGGGCTCAGGTGCCTGTTGGAGATAACTCACTAAAACCTGAATTTAAGCAGCAGGAACAACCAGCTTTCCCAAAACATGTGTGCAAATGCTATATGGTGGCAGAACCTGGGCGTAGGGACCGGCCTCCAATGCTGGCCAGCACCAGACCCGGTGTTGCCGGGACCATAACATGCGAAGAAGGTGGACATGGGATGCAGCTTTTCCAGGGGAGTTTCTCAGCCTCCAGCAACTTGCAGCCCAGGCATGCCCTGAGCTGCAAGCCAGGGATAAGTATTTAATAGCCCTTTGGATGGATTGTTTGCCATAAATTTGCCCAACGGCTTCTTGAGCCCACCTACAGTTCTAGTGTCCCTCAGACCTTGTGTCGGAGTTTCAGAGAAAACTGGGGTTAGAGATGAGAACAGACTAGTAAGACCTTCTAGGGGGCTTTCGGGACTTGAAGGGGCCTGTCAGAGAGATGGGGACAGACTTCTGAGCAGGGTCTGTTGGGACAGGACAAGGGGTGATGGTTGAAACTAGAAGAGGGAGATTTAGATTAGAATTTAGGAAGAAATTCTTCCCTGTGAGGGTACTGAGACACTGGCACAAGTTGCCCAGGGAAGCTGTTAATGCCCCATCCCTGGAAGTGTCCAAGACCAGGTTGGATGGGGTTCTGAGCAACCTGCTTTAGTGGGAGGTGTCCCTGCCCATGACAGGGGAGTTGGAATGAGATGATCTTGACCTTCCAACCCAACCCATTCTGTGATTCTCTGGTGATGAAAACAGTGCCGATTATTTCACATTCTCTCTTAGAAAAACCCAGTTTGCATGACAAAGCTGGAAGCAACTCGCTGTGCTGCAAAAAAAAAAAAAGCCACCAAAAACCTGCAACCCAGCCCTAAATCTCAGGGCCATCGTGGCAGCACAGGTGCCCAGAGCACCCAAAGTGTCTCCCATGCCATGGCTAAGGAAGGAGAACTGGGGCTCAGGTGCTCTTCTCTTCCAAGCTCTCAAAGGGCTGGATTGAGCACACAGGAAACCTCTCCTCCTAAAAGCTACGGGAGAAA
The DNA here is from genome assembly GCA_024336885.1 of Actenoides hombroni. Taxonomy (NCBI): domain Eukaryota; kingdom Metazoa; phylum Chordata; class Aves; order Coraciiformes; family Alcedinidae; genus Actenoides; species Actenoides hombroni. The sequence continues at coordinate 5,207,242 of WUAM01000341.1, forward strand.
GAAGACTTCAACAACTTGCCTTTATCTGTGCAATGGATCTCCTTCTCCCTCCAATGACGTGTATTTCTGCAACCAGAGGAGCCTTTGCATTCGTCTGTCAGGCTGCAAAATGAGGATCTGGAAGGAATCAGGGCCACCCAAAACCCCCTCCCTTCCCAAATGCCAGCAGAAGAGAAGGATCGGATGAAGAACCGATGGTCCGTGCTCAAACCCTGCACTGAGTCCGTGAAAAAGATGGAGAGAACAAATATCTCCTTCTGTTTCTCTAGAGACTTTCAGGACCCCCCTGGAGCAGTTCTTCTGTGGCCTGCCCTGGGTGATCCTGCTCTGGCAGGGGTGTTGGACTCGATGATCTCCAGAGGGGTTGGAAAGGACCTCTGCAGATCATTGAGCCGTCATAGAATGGTAGGGGTTGGAAGGGACCTCTGGAGATCATCGAGTCATCATAGAATGGCAGGGGTTGGGAGGGACCTCTGGAGATCATTAAGTCCAACCCCACTGCCAGAGCAGGAACACCCAGGGTGTGTCTCAAAGAATAGTTTTGGCTGGAAGAGACCTTCAAGATCATCACGTCCAACCTTATTCCCAGCCATATCTCACAAGAAAGCATCCAGATGGGTTTTGGTTTGTGAAACACAGGGATTTCCCGGGTGCAGCCAGTTCTCCTAACATGACAGACAAGTAGCCACAGCAAACCTCCCGAGCAACCCAAGACCTCAATTCCACTTCAAGCACATTTTAATGGGTTGAAATGTTAACCAGCAATGTGTTTTCTTTTCCATTTAATAGCGGTAGAAAAATGTAGCCTATTTTGCTACTGCTCAGCCATCAGCTCGGGTTCATTTAACAAGAGCAAGGGAGCACAAGGTTTTCAGTCTCTGCTACCCAAGCGTTGCTTGGGTTGTCCCTCTGCTTCGCAAGGAGTGGGGACCACGGCTTCTCCTGAACCCAGACCAAGCCAAAGGCGGCTGCCCCAACCCAGCAAGGGATTTACCATCACATCACCCTAGGGAAGGAGAGCTGGTTCAGCTTCTATAACCACCGAACACATGGCCAACCTCTTAAAACAGCATTTCTGCATTGACCAAATCAATGCTCAATATTAAAAAGAGATACATGCGTCCAGAAGGAACGTAAAAGAAAGACTCAAATACTTCAAAATATTTCCCTGGGGGGCTTTTGCTGGTCTTAAAAAATGGTACTTTTTAATAGCTAGGAAGGAGAAGGACTCCAACTGTGGAGCTGCTGCGCCTGACAAATGAAGTGAAGCGCGGAGCACGCGGAGTTGTAAAAGGCGAGAAGGACATTAAACTTCTCTGAGATGACAGCTTGAGCTTTCACAGCTCCTCGGAGGTAACGCTGCTTCCAAAGGAGGAGAAATTTAGCAGGCAGCAATTAAGGTTTGCTGGGAAGGCTAATCTGCCTCTGCGATGAATGGTCAGAAGTTTATCTCTGAGTGGTAGCAGCGCAGCAGAAGATTCAACGCGCGATACTGAGTCAAACACAAACCCTTTTTCCACGGGTTTTAATCGCTGTGATTTTCTTTTCAGATGACAAAATACATCAAGTAACAGCGTATGTTTTTTCTGTAAGTTCTGCCAACGACCAGAGCCATACACAAATCCAGTCCTTTGGTCTTACCGGCGTCTAATGGAGTATTTCCTGTAACTGCTCCAATGATGGACACACAAGAGACCTTCCCCCACCACAAAAAGGCTTTTCTACATCAACCTCACTGCTGCTTTTGGACTTCCCAGCCATTTGCATATACGTCCTGAGCACCTGATCCACCTGCTCACACACTCAGCGACCCAATCTTCTCCCCACTATCCCCATGGACACAAGCTGGTCCATGCTGGGTCCTGTTAACAGTTGGACTCGATGATCTTAAAGGTCTTTTCCAAACAAAACGATTCTATGATTCTATAAACCTCCTTGAGTCAGGGATAATGAGTTTCTTGGGTTTGGGCAATGAGGTTTTTGGTAAGACTGGACGTTTTCAGATGATGTGACGTGCCACAAGGCACAGAAAGAAAAACGTGTCCATGTTGAACCTACCCAGACTTAGCCCCTCACATCCCATAAGCCAACAGACACCTGAGCAAAGGGAAACTGATTTCAGAATGAAGATGCTGAAAAGGATTAAACATTTCCTCAGCACTTCTCAGCCTTCACATTGACCATGGAACCAGAATCACAGAATGCTAAAGGTTGGAAGGGACTTCGAGAGATCATCTAGTCCAATCCCCCAGAGTCATGTAGCATACATCTGTCCATGCTGCTTCTCAACCTTTGACATTTGAAAATACACTCAAAATAAAAGAAAACTAGACATTTCAGATTAAGGACAGCCACCTCAGGGAGCAATTCCACCCAAGAACCATCACTCAGCTCCAAAGCAGGAGAGCATGAGACCCAGCAAGGGTCAGAACAGGGCTCAGCCTTTCCTTGGGTCAGACTTGTACAGGGACACATACATTTATCTCAGCTTCAACTACTCCCCCTCTCCAAAATGTGAATTATAGGTTCCTTACCCCACAGATACACCTCATAGGTATTTTCTAGAGGAAACCATAAACCAACAAATAATAACTCAAAGCGACACAGGGTCGATGAGACAGATGGGGCCTATGAGATGGGGACAATGTTTTGAGCAGGACCTGTTGGGACAGGACAAGGGGAGATGGTTAGAACTAAAAGAGGGAGATTTAGACCAGAGAGAAGGAAAAAAATTGTTGATGCTGAGGATGGTGAGAGCCTGTCCCAGGCTGCCCAGAGAGGTGGTCGCTGCCCCATCCCTGGCACCATTGCAGGGGAGGTTGGCCGGGGCTCTGAGCACCCTGCTCTAGTTTTTCAGGGGTCTGCACTAGGTGACCCCTCCAACCCTAACCCAAAATATTCTGTGATTCTGTGAAAATGTGATGTCTTAGAACTGAACCCAAAATGCAGCAGTAGCCCCCTTCCTGACATCTCTGCACTTACTGTTCAGCAGCACTCTCTTCACCACAACAGCTTTAGCTGGGAAGCAACAAAAGATTTATTCCCAAGTTAGAGAAACAAATTGTGTTTATTAAAAGCCCACATATGACATTTATCAGAAAGAACACCCACTGCTTTCTCTCCTGAAGTCAGATTTCCTCACAATGTGACACTTTTGTAATCTGTGATATTGTTTAATATCAGATCTAAAAAAATTCTATAAAATAGCCAACAAATTTGACAGTTACCAAGGAAGACTAAACACAGACAGAGGAACATGGGAAACATGTAATGTAATTTCATCCAAGTTACTCGCTCTCTCGGGAATGAAAGTTCAATAATTCGCATTTCAGGAGGCCACCAAATTATTTTTATAGTAACAAAGGAACTGCTTCAGGAAACATTAAACAAACGTGTAGCAGGGTGAGCTACAGCGCCAAGGAATATTCTCTGACAGGAAACAAGACTAAAGAGCCCCAGCAAAACTGATGGAAGACAGACAGACTGCAGGTGAGGTAATGTCAGCACTCAGAAAACACGCTGCAGCTTCCATTTGAGAAGGTGGCACATCAGTGAATGAAGGTCACACCTACCAGGAGCCAAAAGTGCTGCTTAAACTTCAGCCATGGCTCGTAACACAAAAAGCCATGTTCTAAGCGCTCGGAAGTGAGCACACGAGGTGCAAGGGATGCTGAAGATTCAAAATGATCATGCTCTTGTATTTACAGGGAAATGAGATACATCAGAAAGGGGCAACTCTAGTTAAAGTTCAAACACCAAAGGAGCCTAGTTTGATCCTGAGCAGAGGAGAAAAGCATGGATTCGTACTGCACTTTACTCAGGCACAAGGAAAAGTATTCAAATATTTAAATCTCATTATAAACTCCTTCCCACCTTTTCTCCCTTCATTTCTCCCAGCTAGACTGAAGCTACAAGAAAACACAGATCCACCAGAACTTCTCCAGCTAACACACTGTGTAGCACTCTTGACAGCTGGCTGCCCCGCAACAAGAGCTGTGCGGGTGAGTTCTCAGCACGCGGCTCTGTGGTGCCTCCACTCTTCCCTACACACCATGCTGCCAACAATTGATTCAGCTGGTTGACTGCTGCTTGCTAGAATGCTGCAGGAGGACGAGGATTCACGGTTGCTAGGACACTTTCTCCAGTTGAGACTCAGGTTTCAGCACCCTCCCGGCAAAGCCTCCCCCTTCAAACTTCCCTTCAACTATTTGTCACAAACACAAGAACCTTACCTCAAAGACTGCGAGATGCCTGGCCAACGTGAACTGTTTGTTAACTCACCTTTACACCAGCTACCCTTGGACACACGAGTGTGGTTGCCCCACTTACCTAAAATATTTTCATGCCGCAGCAATACAGTGTTGTACAATTCAGTTTCCCTGAACCAGGATTTTTCATCCCTAGAAGAGAAGATCTTCACAGCAACATTTTCTCCTTGCCACTGACCCCTCCAGACTTCTCCGTAACGGCCCTTTCCTGGTGGGGGAAAGAACACAGTAAATGTTGTCAATGAACAGTCTTCACAGGACAGGACTGGCTGACAGGCTGGAAACTCAACAGTCATGGCCCAAAACATCACACTGATGCAGCCCGATCTGCCCTGTGTGCACTTTTTACCCCCCCACAGTCAGGCTGTGCTCCACTGCCCTGCAATTCTTGTTTGTGTGTGCAGCTCTCTGCTCCCAGCACAGCGGTCCCGGGCGGGTGTCCTCATTCAGGTACCAGCAGTGACAGCGCTTCTGCAGCTTAGGCAGCGTGCTGCAAGGTCAGCGTACACCTTGCAGATACACCCATCAGCTCTGGAGGCAGGAGGAGAGGAAGGGCGTGCAATGCTGGGGATACAGCCTTTACGCTTCTGTTACACCATCAGCCCTTACAAGAGCAGCCAGCACAGCCAGACACACAAAATGCAGAAGGACAATTAAAAAAAAAAAAAAGAAACAAAATAAAACCACCACCAAAAACAATAGAAACCAAAACCCACAAAAAAAAAACAGAAGGGAAAAAAAAAAAGAAAAGAAAGGGAAAGTGCTGGTGGTTGCCATTCCCATCAGAGATGGATACGACAGCCCCAGGCTTCGTGCAAGGAACTGTGCTCAATCTGACCACTATAAACACCCAGACTGTGCCCTCCACTGCCCTGCCACTCGGTGCTCTTTAGGGGCACGTGTGAATCAGGAGCAGGTAAAACCAAATGGAGAGAGACAGCCAAGACTGGTGTCTCAGTGCTGTCACCCAGGAGATGCCTCCTGCACAAGCACTTCCCTCTGGTTCTGCTCGGGTGTACCCAACCCACACCGTCTCCGGCAACGGGGCCGGCTGAGTTAACCTGGGAGCATCACAACTGCAGAGGCACGCGCACGTTCACAGGTACACACACACCAGGGCATCTCTGTATGGCAAGGAAAGCATCAGGCACATCATATGCTACAAGTCTCTGATGAAGAGAAATTGAGAGCATCAGAGGGTGCTCACTTGGGTTTAACACAAGTGTGAACACGTGTGCCTGCTCCGTACACCATATAAGCCAACACGCATAAAATGTACTCCCAGGCCCTATAGACTCACAGATTCATCTCTTTAGTTGGGCTGATTTTAGAGTTAAAACCTCTAGTGGTTTTCAGGAAGGTGTTAACCCCTCCTAAGATCAAATTGCTAAAGAAGCTGCACAAAAACATTCAAAAGAGTCTTTTTCTCCTACTAGAATGGGTCATTATCACACCTTCCTCACCTCTCTAGTGCCAGTGTGGCATCTGGGCTCAGTGTCACCTCCTCAGGGTATCTCTGACACAAATGCTCCCTAAAATTACTAAACTCAAATTTAATGCTGTTAAATTAGTAATATATATGCTAAAGAAAAAAATTAATGGATCCTTATTCCTGCAAAAACTAAAGACCTGGAAGATTTTTTAGGGCAGTGTTACTGTAGAGATTTCCTCTTTAAGGGGGAAAAGAGCAGCAAGAGCACATCACTGCCTGTGCTCTGCTCCACGCTTCAGATCTCAAACCCAGATGATCATTTTCCAATTCTGAAGTTTTCTAATTAGACGTTTGTTCATTAAATGGTGTTTGTTTCACAGTTTGACAGTTTCAAGCTTCAAATTGAGAAAAGGATAGTTGATTTAGATTACAAGGTACCCAAACAAGCCTAGCTTGTATTTTCTGGCATCACCTTACTGAACTAAGTGAAGTTTTTCAACCGTAAAGCGGAGATCATGTTTGTCCCTTTCTTCTGCATAAATCTGAAAGGGATTTTTTTCACTTCACTTTCCAAAACCAAGTATGTTCTGTAAGCTGAAGCCTGAAAAGTTTCATCTATTTTATAAGCAACTACAGAAAAACAGTTGCTTAGGGCAGGAGATGAAGCTTTCTCTCCGCATTTCTTACCCCAACTCGGCACCGGGTGTGAACAAGAACTGCACTGACCTACACACTCCACGAGCGTGATCTGGCGAGCCACTGTTCTTTGCACCAAGAAAGGAAGTCCAGAACCACTGCCAGACGTGCAGGAATGGTCCAGTAAGTCCTGTTCAAAAGGAAAAGCAGACGTTTACAACCTACAAGAATCAACCCCATCCCCTGATTAACCTGTCCTGCGAGGTGTGTACCTTCGTGGGGTTCAGTTAAAGCTCCCTGGTATCTCACGGGCTGTGGAGATGCCATTTGGCCACTCCGAATCAAGCCGTACCATTGCCATCATCCCAGAGATGGACAGAGAACGCTCTTCACAAGATTTCACCACTTCAAAGCACCTCCCATGGCCAGAAGAGACTGGTGGGGGAGATAAGGGCTCAGCATAATCACTTTCTGTTGGAAGTTTTACAAACAACACAACAAGGAACAGCAAACAAATCAGGAGCCTTTCCCTCTCTGATTTCTTGTTTTGTCTCTCTCTGGTATTTGGCATGACAGTATCACTTTGTTTGATAAATAAATGACAGCACACTCACTGCCCTGGCCCTGGGAGCTCACTCCCAGTGACAGCCTGCGAGCTGTCCTCTGTAGCTGAATTCCACCGTTTCCCAGCACCTTGTTCTCTCACTCAGCTTCTGCTCTCTCCATCCCCTGTGTCACATATTTCAAACAGTTAATCGCTACTTCCCCACCCCCAAAGTTTTGCAAACCACCTAAGAGACAAACTTACTTTCTCAGATTTCTATACTTAAAAACCTTCATCCCTCTACATTTGGCAGAAAGAAAACCAGCATTTACTTTGGAACATGCCTGCAGAGCTGTTCCCTTCTCCCCCGTTCCCAGTAGGGGTGACCGATGGGCACAGCGACACGAGCACCTTCTCACTAATCAGAGCCCAGGCCTGTCCCCGCCCCACCGGCCTGGGCTAGCGGACACTCAACAGCTCTTTTACAAAGCCCTACGGATAAACATGTATTAGAAACAGACATTCAGCACTTTGAGCTTTCTCCATTACTATAAACAGATGAAAGTTTCTAAGGGACACGGGCAGATCGATAAACCCAACCTATTCCTGCAGCACCACCTGCTTTTCCAGCACCCTTTTAACCCACACCACTGTGCTCAGCTGATGCTTTTGTCCCAAGCAGTATGGGGAGGGGAGTCAGGTTTGCTGGAAAAAAAGCAAAGCTTTGGGTGGGTGTTTTTTGGGCCCGTGTGAGCAGAGGGGAGAGCTGAGAGCTGGAACAGAGCCTTGGCTGGCAGCGAGCAGGAGGAAAGTGGCTGCAGCAACCCTCACTGCTGCAGCAACCCTCACTGCCGTGCTCCTGTGAGCCCCACACTGCTTTTGAGAGGACCACTGCTGAACTGCTGGTGACCCACACCCAGTGCTACCTGGGATGTCCTGGTGTACCTCGCTGACCCTCCAGACACCACCCCAGAGAAGAACAGGTACCCGAGAGGTCTTGCATCACACCCATCAGACTTGCACAGATGCCCTAAGAACCACAGAGCACCTTACTGTCACTAACCACCTCTGCTTTAGCCATCACGGCCCAAACATCACCCTGAAAAGTTAATTTAGTAAGTAACAGGGGAGAGAAACCAAATCATGCAATACTTTGCTGCTATGAAGGTGTCTTCCTGGGGAAGAGTGGCTGGAAAATTCCCAGTGGAAAAGGCCCTGAGGGGGTTGGTTGACAGCTGGCAGAAGATGAGCCAGAGAGTGCCCAGGTGGCCAAGAAGCCACCAGCATCCTGGCTCCTGTCAGCACTGGTGTGGCCAGCAGGACTAGGGCGGGGATCACTCCCCTGGACCAGGCACCAGGAAGGCCAGACTGGCCTCAAGATGCCCCAGAGGAGGTTCAGGTTGGAGCTGAGGAGCAATTTCTTCAACCCCTTGAGGGTTGTCCAGGGCTGTCCCAGGCTGCCCAGGGCAGTGGTGGAGTCCCCGTGATCCCTGGAGGGGTTTCCAAGCCCCCCATGGAGCTGTGGTGCTGAGGGCCAGGGGTCAGTGGTGCCCTGGCAGTGCTGGGGACACGGTTGGACTCCAGGAGCTTCAAGGTCACTTTCAATCCAAATAATTCTGTGATTCTGTGTTGCCTGGCTGGTAAAAACTTAATCCTGTGTTGTTTTCCCTGGCCATATAAGGGTTAAAATTATCAAATGAAACGGAAATATTTCCCCTGGATTCTACCAGCCAAAGCTACTCTCAACTCCTCCCAGGCTGTGGTCAGCCAGGACTGGTGTCACTGGGTCTGCACCCATGACATTTCCCATGTGCCACTCTCCCTCCTGCCTTTCCACCAGGGCTTTTTGCCTCCTGTCGGGTGCCTGTTTGGGGTGACAGCTCCTGGACATCACCTCGCTCCTTTTCAGTGGGGTCAGCTCCCTGCCTTGTGCTGGTCCATGGGCTACTTGCTGAAGGCTGGGTGTCCTGGCCAGGCTGGGTGTCCTGGCCAGGCTGGGTGTCCTGGCCAGGCTGGGTGACCATCCAGCCCTGTCAGTTTCCCACGGCCCAATGGGGACATCTAGTGACACATCACTGAGCACTCTGATGGCTCACGCTGATCTTTATGGTTGTTGAAGACTGAGCTTTTTCTTGGGGGAGAATATTCCCAGTTACCCTTTCTCTGTGGGGTCTGGTCTCCAGTTCGGGAGCTGTTGAACTTTTAGTGAGTCCCATTTTTCTTGTCCTGAATTAAAGGGCAGTGCCTCATCTCTTCCCTCCAGCAGACATGGCCCTTAGGCTCGGGGAGACTAATTTAGTTAGAAAATGTACAGAAAGCAACTTGAATTTTACCACACGTGTGTTTTGATTTGGGAGGAGACCCATGAATGTGAGATTTCTCTGTGCCCAGGAGTCCCGGGGCTGTTCAGCTGGAGAAGAGCAGCCTGAGAGGGGAGCTGAGCAATGCTGAGCAAGAGCTAAAGGGCCCCCAGAA
>WUAM01000341.1:5286705-5297027 GCA_024336885.1 Actenoides hombroni
GGTCTTAGAGCAATGAGGAGTGTGATGGCCAGATGCAAGCTGCTGCTGGGTTGAATGCTCACCAACAGTAGTAGGACTTTCATTAGGAGCTTCTAAGGTCTACCTCAACTGGACAAGTGTGCAGCTTCATGCCAACCTGGTTTGCCTGGTGACAAGGGACAGAGGTAACACCACAGCTCCTCAGCACAAGAGTCATGCTAACATGACTAGAGAACATGACTCCTACCATCACGAGCCCAGATGGCATTGCAAAAAATACAGCCAGTACCCACCTACAGACTCAAGTCCTCTCCGACCACTAGCCATGACCTCCCAGGATGACACTGTCTAGGAGGAGAGTGCTGGTGAAAGACATGGAGGGCAGGAACAGAGACCTGTTAACCCCTGCAGCAGGCACTGGTCTAACTTTTAGAGCCAGGCCTACAGTAAAGCTGGAGAGGGCCCATTTACAAGGGCATGGAGCAATAGGATGGGGGGAATGGTTTTAAACTAGAGAAGGGTGGATTTAGATTGGACATTAGTAAGAAGTTCTTTACTCTGAGAGTGGTGAGACATTGGAACAGGTTGCCTAGGAAGCTGGTGGAGGTCCCATCCCTGGAGACATTCAGGGTCAGACTGGATGAGGCTTTGAGCAACCTGCTCTAGTTGCAGATGTCCCTGCTCACTGCAGGGGGGTTGGACTAGATGAGCTTTGGAGGTCTTTTCCAACCTGGGGCATTCTATGATTCTGGAAAAGCAGAGAGGTTAGAGGAAGGTCACAAGGATGACTACAGAATTATGAAAATTAGGAAAACTTCCTTTGAAGAGAGGAGCAAAAGGCCTATTAACTAAAGAGAGATTAAGGACATGAGATGTGATGAAGACAGGGTTGATTTTATTACATTTAGTATATAGAGTCCACTAAACCTGTCATCTACAAAGTTCATATAAGATGACATCTGTCTATATAATATAAATCCAAAAGTGATGATGCTCTGGCAAAATTACAGAATTTACTTTCTCCAAACTCTCTTGAAATGTCACCTGTGAAATACTTTGTTATTGGCAATCAGCTTAACCCCAGACTAAAACCCTCCCAAACTCCACCACAGACCTGTGGTTCTACCCAAGGCAAAGCAAACATGATTCCACTGGCCCTGTGTCATCCTCTGCTTCATAATCACCACCACAGGTGAGAGAACATTCCCACAAACAAAACTATTGAACAATGTAGGATAGAATCATAGAATGGCTTGCTTTGGAAGGGACCTTCAAGATCATCTAGTTCCAAACTCGCCTGCCATGGGCAGGGATATCTTCAACTAGACCAGATTCTGCAAGGCCACATTCAACCTGGGCTTGAACACATCCAGTGATGGAACCTGTGTCAGTGTCTCACCACCCTCAGAGTGAAGAACTTCTTCCTATATTCTATTATGCAACATAAAAATTACAGGATAATGTAACAGAACAAAAAACTTCAGCTTTTTCCCCTCCTCACACCAATTTTTTCCATGGTGTTTTGTATCACTTGATACCAAGTGTAAAGAAGCTAAAAGTCCCTTCTATTTCTTTTCAATTTTACTGAAGTCTCACTGGAATTGAAAGGTTTTCTCTCTAAAAGCTTGGAATCTGTGGAAATTGTATTTTCCAAGAAAACAGTTGTAACAAAGAGTGCATCGGATTCTTAATAGCATCTCATCATGAGATCATGATCACGAGATGCTTAAGAGCATCTCCTCATCACATGCTCATGCATGTGTGCCAACAGCACATCCAATGAAATCCACGAGTTCAGAGCCAGCCAATGAGCTTCCAGGACTCAGAAGCTATTGCACAACCTCCAAAAGTGGTCACCCGTTGGTCAAAGCAAAGAATGAACATCTCTTACGAGGAAAGGCAGAGAGAACTGGGGCTGTTTAGTCTGGAGAAGCCTGAGAGTCATGTTCTCTAGTCATGTTTGCATGACTCCTGTGCTGAAGAGCTGTGGTGTTACCTCTGTCCCTCATCACCAGGCAAACCAGGTTGGCATGAAGCTGCACACTTGTCCAGTGAGGTAGACCTATGGGAAACTGCTGAAGCTCCTAATGAAAGTCCTACTACTGTTGGTGAGCATTCAACCCAGCAGCAGCTTGCTTCTGGCCATCACACTCCTCATTGCTCTAAGACCTGCTGAGGACCAACTTCTTGGAGAAGAGAAGCCTGAGAGGGGATCTTAGGAATGGTTACAAATACCTGCAGGGTGGTTGTCAAGGAGAAGGGGCCAGGCTCTTGTCAGTGGTGCCCTGGGAGAGGATGAGGGACAATGGTCACAAACTGGAACACAGGAAGTTCCATCTCAACTTAAGAAAAAACTTTGCTGTGAGGGTGGCAGAACTTGGAAGAGGCTTCCCAGAGAGGTTGTGGAGTCTCCTTCTTTGGAGCCTTTCCAGACCCCCCTGGATCTGTTCCTGTGTGGGCTGCCCTGGGTGACCCTGCTCTGGCAGGGGAGTTGGGCTCGATCTCCAGAGGTCCCTTCCAACCCCTACCATTCTATAATTCTATGTGATGCCTCAGTCTGCTTGAAAGCTGTTGAAGAGAATTTAAAGCAGGTCTATTTCCTAAGACCAGACCATAGAGAAAGAGCAACTTGGGCAGCCGTTGTATGTCAACGTTCCACAGATTAAATCTGTTTCCAGTGTCTCTCTCACCTAGAAATTACATCACAGCTAAAGATCATCTGTCTGTCACCCAGCACTGGTCCAGCGGTACAAAATAACCTTCTGCACTAGCAGAGAAGTTATTTTATTTCCCCCATTTCTTATGAAATGTGTACGTTCCTCAGCCTGTCCAAGGAAGGCACATTTGGATCTTAGGTCTGGCCCAGCACGAGAGCAATTCCTTTAATAAATTGCGTATTTTCACCGGCACAAATCGCCAACCGAGCCCTCTAACAAAACCCTGGATATTGCGTTTTATCCAGCTGCTGCTACATAGAGCCGAACAGATTATACATGACTGAAGAATAATTATGTTTTGGATAAAGCAGACTTTAAAAAACAGATTTTTCACTAGTGCTAGGAAGACATCAATAGAAGCCGACGCTTACTCCAGCAGTTAACCACATTCGTCTACAAAGAAATTGGGTCTAAATCCTGTTTGAATTTTTATCGCTTCAACTCCCCACTATTGGTTCTTTCCCTTTATACTTTATTAAGATGACTTTAGGTGCCAATATATCCTCACCAGGAAGTCACTTAAGGCAGATCAAGTCACCTTAATTTCTTTTTTTTTTTGATGGACTACAGAGATCGTGTTCCTGAGGTCTCTCACTGTAACACAGTTTGGGCAGTCCCAAGGCCATTCTGTGGATCTTCTCACCCTTTTCTGGCAATTTTTCAATGTTCTTTCAAAAAAAAAAAAAGAAGAAAAAAGGAAAAGAGTCATCACAACAAAGTGCTGTATCATAACATCAGTCAAACCAATGTCTACTTTTGAAGGATGAATTTCAATACAAAGGAGCAGGAGGGTTTTATGGTGCTTGGTTGAGCTTGAATTCCCACAGGATCACCCAAACTCAGGCAAAGGGTAAGGAAAAAAGAAGTCACCTCCAGTCTGACCTTCCCAATGAGGAATTGCTCAATATACAATAGCAATTTTCAAGACCTACAAAGACACACCAGAGTGGCAAGTGTTTTGCCAACAAGATGCCAAAGTTAGACCGTCCCTCAAAAGAAGTTCTAAGCCTTGGCAAAAGCCATCGACAAGCCAAAGGTTTTAGATGGCACTGCTAAAAAAAAGATGACTTTCTAAGAACGAATCAACATCACAACTGTGTGAAAAATAAGAAATAGCTTTCAAAGTTGACATCTAACCAACCAGACTTATCTTGATACTGCCCAATGTTGGTGTGGCTTTTCTTTTCATGCCCCAGAGTGATAATCCCCAGTTTCCTTTTAGGCCTACTCCTGCCTGGACAACATTTAAGACAGGACTATCGTTAAGCTGTGGATGCTCCATCCCTGGAAGTGTTCAAGCCCAGGTTGGACGGGGCTTTGAGAAACCTGGTCTAGTGGGAGGTGTCCCTGCCCATGGTAGGGGGGTTGGAACCATATGAGCTTGAAGGCCCCTTTCAACTCAAACCATTCTATGATTTGTGTTTTTAAATCAACTGAAAAAAAATACATACATTCAACAGTTCAATCACATCTATAAGCAATCACCTGTTTGTCACCCAACATATATATTTTTAAGAGGGAGCAACTGTACAGTTTATTATTCGGATGGAAATAGTAATTTCAGAAAAAAATTATTAAACCTATAATGGCACTTGGACTTTCCTGAAGTAGCACCTCAGTTAAAGGCAAGTGGTTTCTGCTATGGAAGTCAGATATCAAGTCATTCTCTTTATCAGATGTCATTCTCTTCATGTTGAGGAGGGGCAGGTGCCTAAACACTGGATTCACAACTCAAACTGAGTGGGGATTTTCACTAGGGAGAGGCTTCTGTCAACCAAGAAAGAAAAAAAACCCTAGAAGAAACTGTCTTTCACTCAATCTTAGATTGCTAATACTGGACTAGGTTTAGACAGCTCTTCCAGATAAAGATTCGGCCCAAAAACCCACTGCACTTACACATCAAAATCATCATATTTAGTTGCAGGCAAATGGCTCCTTCAGTTGCTGGAAAGGGAAATTTACAGTGACAGCAGATTAGAGAAAGGGGAAAAGGAAGTTTCTTTTCAGACGAAGAAGCTTTCTGGTTTCAATATAAAAAGCCTCCACCTATATCTGTCAAAGGCTTCAGAAATTCAGTGTTTCTTCAGATCACATGGAGTTGGACTGAATGGACTTCAATTTTTTATTATTTTTTTTACCTCCTGAGAAGTCCCAGTTTCCAAATTGTCCTTAACTAGCAAAGCAGTGCAATCTTGGAAGACTGGATGGAGAGCCACAAAGGGAGATGGACATCTGGTAATTGATTTCTGAAATGGAAGTCTAAGGGTGCATAAGAACCACAGAATCATTCTGATGGGGAGAGACCTTCAAGTCCAACAGTCAACCCAGCACTGCCAGCTCAGCATCACATCAACACAGCATTTCAATCCCTCCAGGGATCATGGGGACTCCAAAACTGCCCTGGGCAGCCTGGCACAGCTATGGACAACCCTCAAGGGGAACAAATTGTTCCTCAGCTCCAACCTAAACCTCCCCTGGGGCAACTTGAGGCTGGTTCCTCTTGTCCTGTCACTTATTTCTTTGGAGCAGAACACGACTCCACCTGACTCCAACCTCCTGACAGGGGCTTGTCGAGAGTGAAAGTAGAGACACCACGATGGGCTAAGTGCAACTATTTTAGCATTGCTGTAAAAAGTCAGAGTTCTTTCGAGCAAGAGATGGAGAATTACCAGCACTCCAGGCAGGATCTGAAGGGACAGGAGGGAAAGGAAGAAGCGCACCACGGGTTTGAAAGGAATGGGAAACACAAAGCTACGAAGATATCTCCCATCAAAAGACAGCAAAAGAAACTGTTTAAAATGATAAACAGCCAAGGAGACAGGGCTGGACATCACCCACATCTCTCCCCACCCATCAAGCCACAGTACCAGGAGGGTTAAAATTCCCCTCTCCCAGCATCAAGACCCCAAAACTGGAAAATACAGGAAGATACAACATTTGCATCCTCTGATATCTCTATAATTGGTAAATAGCCTTAATAGGATATAAGGAAGTCAGTTATTTATTTAAAGGAGAGTATTCGCCGCAGTGGTTGGCCACCAAAAGCCCAACGAAAACTCCTATTCCTCTCCAGCCACCGAGCCACAGGAACCAGGGAAGAATCTTTTAGTTTGGCTGTCGTAAGGAATAAACAGAGACTCTTTAATAATTACTGGCCTGGAAACTGCTCTATTAGGTGAGTTCAGCACAAGAACTCCCATTGCCAACCCCTCTGAGATGTCACCGTGGCTCACAGCCGACTCCAACCACAGGATGTCCAGGTCTCAACACCTTTTCCAGACCTTCAGAAAGATCAGTCTGATTGGATGCAACACCTAATTATACACAGGGCTCTCAGAATGGCACTTTCTCCATCACTCTGTTACACAATGTAAAGCTTGCTTTGTTCTCCCAAGAAAACTAGAGGTTGAGAAGACGATAAAGCAGTGGATACTGTAAATTAGGATCAATTAAGAGAAATCCTCAAGTGAGAGCATTTTCCAGAGAGGATGGTGTTTATCTGATGGGAAGTTGAACTCGCCTGCACCTCTGAACTGTAAACACAAGAGCACAAATTTATCTCGGGGAAAAATTACAGCACTAGTCCTTCCCAGAGAGCTGCAAGTCCAGTCCATTGAGCACCACCAGAGGAAGGTGGTTACTGCTCGTCAGAGGCAACATTTCATTACAACTGGATTTGAATTTCATTGAAGTAGTAAAGTTCTTTTTTTAAGAGTCACTGCTCTTAAAAAGAAGAAGAAAAGAAGAAAAACTGCATCGAAATTCAAATCACAGAATGTTAGTTAAGGGTTGGAAGGGACCTCTGAAGATCATCAAGTCTAACCCCCCTGCCAGAGCAGGACAAAACTAGAGCAGATCACTCAGAAATGCAACCAGACAGGTCTTGAAAGTCTCCAGAGGAGACTCCACAACCTCTCTGGGGAGTCTGTTCCAGTGCTCTGTAACCCTTACAGTGAAGTTCTTCCTCATGTTGAGGTGGAACTTCCTGTGCTTGAGCTCGAAACCATTGCCCCTCGTCCTACAAGGCATGAGTGAAAAGAGGCTGTCCCTGCCTTCTTGACACCCAGCCCTCATGGATTTATAGACATTAATTAGATATTTAGATTATTAAAGACCAGTGGGGAAAGGCAATTCCATTTTAATCCAGGCACAGGAGTGTTCAGTTCATGAGGTTCCTCTACAGAGGTCAACCACCAGGCAAACTCAAGTGAGACGCAATCAAAGTTCTCTCGGTGTTTGAAAATCAGTTTAAGGTGCAAACAAAACCAAGCCACAGTCACTGCGTGAACTTCTCCTGCTCTACCCAGAACCCAGGAAGTCAACCCTGGTGTCTCCAGGTCTTCCAGTTGCCACTAGGCACAGCAGCACAAACGTCCCTGTTCCAAGGGGAAAGGTAGTAGAGTTACGCACCCCAACGGCGCTTCTCAGGTTACCAAAAGCTTACAGCAAAATCCAGGTGGGAGAAGACAACGACAACAATGGACCATTCATATACCATTCATGGTATAGAAATCAGAAGAGGAAAAACTCTGGTAGCCACCACAGAAGGAAGAACCACTGCTGCGCCTCGTAGCAGAAAGAAATTCAACATTCAAAACTAAGTTCGCAGCCTTGGGATTGGAAACAAAAAAAAAAAATTAGAACTTTAACATGACCACGAACCTCCCTTTTCTTTCCAAAAAGCCTCCACCATGAGTGCACCCCCAAGTCCTACCTGCTTCATCGCCGTCTCCCCGATCTTGTCGGAGTGCTTACGGATGCTCTCCAGGAAATCCTTGAGGTCCGACATGGAAACTTCTTTGATCTCTTCGCGCAGCTTCGGAATATTGTCCACCATGATCTTGCAGAAGCGGTAGTGGCTCACTTGGGGGAGGTACGTGTGCTCGAGGTGCTCCAGGGTCTTCAGAGCTGGGTAGTGTCTGGGGAAAGGAAGGCAAGAGAGATGTGGAAACAAGAAGGAAGCAGGGCAGGTGTGGAAAGGAGAACGGTTATTTCCACCCCATTTCCCCTCCAAAGCGTGCATTGGTTGCCAGTAATTCCCTACATACAAAAATCTAAGCTCTGTTCAAAGGAACGTGGACCTCAGCAGCCAGGTAACCATAAAAGCATCATTTTGCTTTTGAAACAGAGAAGCAGAGGAACACAAAGGCAAGAAACAGCTCCTTCCTCAGAGCTCTAATGTGCAGACAAGGATCTGCTGGGTCACAAGTGGCCAGCATCAACTGAGGCCAGCAGCAATTCTCACCCACAGTAAAGCCATTTCATCCTCTCATGCAATCATTTAGGTTGGAAAAGACCTTCAAGATCATTGAGTCCAACCATTGAAGGCACCATAACACAGAGTGAAGGAAAACTCGGCAACCATGTGGACTACTGTCAGGTTCCATCAGGAAAAAGCTCAGCCCCGTGCACTCAGAGGAGCACAAAGACACAGTATCTCATAGGGGAACCCCAGAAAGACCCTACGCTGGTCTCCCCAGGAGAGCCATGAGTGCTGAGGATGGAGATGACACTCATCAAGGAGAGCAGGTCTCCAGAGCACCTCCCAGACCAAGCGGTTTCCATTATGTATTGAGCATGAGATGGAATGCAGGGGAAGAGCATTTTGGGGGATTCCATCTCTAAGCTTTTTCCTGGGTGCGGAGCTCTATTTTGGGTGCACATCACCTTTGTAGAATAGAATCAGAGTGGGTTGGGTTGGAAGGGACCTTCAAGATCATCTCATTCCAACCACCTTGCCATGGGCAGGGTCACCTCCCACTAGATCAGGCCGGGCATTGACACCATGGTACGAAAAACCATTTGCACTAAACCACAAACCTCTCTGGAGAGAAACTTGGGAGAATGGAGAACGCCAGGAATCAAACCAGAGGAATGAACTTTCTGGCCCAGCTCTGTCCCCCCAGGACCATGGTACCAGTGAAACCAGAATGCTTCCGAGTGGGGGAAGCAGGGTTTTGATAAAACCGAGTCAGAGATGGCTTTGGGGTTTGGTTTTTTTTGCAATTCCAAAGGCCCTGCTCAGGTGGGTCCAGGTCTGTGGAGGCTTCTTGGGGCCACAAGCAGGATGAAGCACTCTCAGTTAGAATCCCAGACTGGTTTGGGTGGGAAGGGACCTTTCAAGGTCATTTCATACAACCCCCCTGCACTGAGCAGGGACATCTGCAACTAGAGCAGGTTGCTCAGAGCATACTTCATGGATATAAGTGACCCAGGGGTAAAAAACAGCCTGATTCCCTCCAGAACCAGGAGGGATCTCTGGAGGTGGAGATGATTTTTTTCTCCTCATCACTTTCCAACAAGCCACTGAAGAAAACCTCTTCCTGTCCCTTCCTTAAATTCTGGCCAACAGCAAATGAAACATCTCTCTCCATCTCTTCTCTCTGCTGGTTGCAAAGTCACTCATCTGAGTTTGGCCTCCCAGTTCCCCAGCTTGTTTACAGCCACGGCTTCTGAAACTCCTGCAATTGGTTTCTGAGCATCACGGGGCAAACTACATGTAACTCATTTTATCTTCTCTGGAAGGGTTGTGTTTATTCACCCCAAATGCAACACCTACTACTCCTCTGAGACCATGTACTCACAACCCAAGACTCACCCCCTTGCTGGCTACCCTGAAGTGAGAGACCGGGTGCAGACACAGAAACATTCAGCGAATGAAACCATCAAACCCTGACAAAGAAAGAAGGAGGGAGGGGGGGGAGGAAGCCAAGAGTTCAGATTTTCCTTAAATGTGGCTTTCAACTTCTATTTGTTTTAAAATGAACCAAAGATGGAGGAAAAACAAAACAACCAAATAAAAAAGAGATGCGCTTGTTAGAAGCAGACCCTGGAAATGCTTTCCAGAGCGAGGGAACTGTGCATGTGGAGTCCCTTCAGAAGATCCCAGTGCTATGATCAGCTCCAGCTCCCCACTCCACATCTGTCAACGGATAAGCCTCTCGCTGCTCCTCCAGACAGACTGAAAACACTTGGACAAACCACCCATTCTGCACCCAGCCACCCTGAACACGGGAGGACGAGCATTGGGAGCGGCTGAAGAAACTCCCAACAACATCCTCCAGCTTTCAAAAGCAGCACTTCATAGTTTCCTCAAGGCTCCCAGGTCTGAGGACCACAAAGATGAGCGGAGGCAGGAGAGGAAGGGTAAAAATACACCCAACCCAACGAGTTATCGCCACATCGGAAGCATCTGGGGAATCTGGCGTTGTCACCGCGCTGGATGGTTGGGCGGGGACAGGGCATTCGATCCGGCTGCTCACCCTTGGGTGGCATCCTGCCAGAGCTCGCCGTGTCTTCAGCTGACCTCCTTGCTTCGTTCACCACCAAGGCTCCCAACATGCCTCCCAATGTCCCACGTCATCTAAACAAACCCCACGGAGCGCGGGCAGCACAGCGGCGACCTTCGTTAAACAGCTTAACACGGGACATAACAAGAGCCCCCCATTCTAGGCTCGGCTGCAGGAGGCTGAGCAAGAGGGGGGAAGATCATAGAATGGTAGGGGTTGGGAGGGACCTCTGGAGATCATTGAGTCCAACCCCCCTGCCAGAGCAGGGTCACCCAGGGCAGGTCACCCAGGAACAGATCCAGGTGAGGTTTGAAAGCCTCCAGAAAAGGAGGCTCCA
>WUAM01000343.1:9074-18929 GCA_024336885.1 Actenoides hombroni
AATTGTTATTGCTTCACATTTTTAAAGTTTACTTAGCAAAAGGCCCGGCTAACGTGAGCTGCTTGCAAGCTCGGAGAGAGACGAAAGGGCCTCGCCTTCAGCTACACTCTGCAAATGTGAAGGGATAGGGGCTTTTAGGGATGAGTTATACTGCAATCAGCTTAGTAAATCTGCATGCAGAAAGGATGCTAATTAGTCTTAATAGTCTACCAATATGCCCCAAGACTGGAGACACAACAACGTAAATCTGCTACCGATAAATATTTTTAATTGTTAAATTTACTGGAAAGAAAAGTGTATTTTCCGCAGCAAACGTGGAGGATGCGGCGCGGCCGGCCTGCAGCACGACACGCTCCACTCCTCGGAGGGGCCGGGGAGGAGGCAGAGCCCCCCCGCTCCCTCCGGCCGGTGGCCCCGGCCACCCCCGACCCTCCGCGCCCCTGTCCCCAAGCCCCCGGCCCGGCCCTGCCCGTCGGGAGGGAGGGGGAGCGCCTGCTTAGATTGTGCTTGGTGAAATTAGTGATGTATCACGTTAATTACCAGTGTGATCTTAAAATGGTTGCAGGCCCAAGGAAAATTAATGGAAATCCAAATTCTAATTATGTGGCTGGTGTTAAAGAGTTGAACTAAATACCCAGGAAGGGAAATTGGATGATAATGTGGAAATATGCTACATTTTCTGGCTGCTTCTGGTTATTGCATCATGAAACCTAATAAATGCATTAGCGGAGATACCGCTGGAGGATGAGCTTTGGGGAGACAAAGGGGGGTGTGGGGTGTGGCGAGGTCTGGGATAACTGCGAAAAACAGTGAAGAAATGCCGAGATCCGATAATTTTGCTCCATCCCTGCCACCCTCCCTCCGGGGAAGGCTTGCCCCTGCCCGACGGGTGCGGGCTCAGCCTTCTGTGCTGTGGTTGTGCAAGCAGGAGAGCCGAGAGCTCCGAGGTGGGATCGTGGAAGCCCCCGGAGCGGGGCTGCAGCAGCATCGCCGTGGGCCGACCTGCCCCCGCCACGCCTAGGGCGCTACCCCGCTGTCAGGTAGGGAAACTGAGGAACGGGCACTCTTCCCTCCGGGCTGTATCCCCCATGTCCCCCTCCCCTCGCCCTAGAGTCACCCAGCAATCACACATGGAGGACTAATTAATTATCACAATTAAGCTTTCGGGACTCGAGGCTGAAACCCGGGGATTTTCAGAGAAAAGGAGGGGGGGGACACAACACCGAGTGCGGCAATGTGTGTCGCGTCTGACCCACGGGTGTCCCAGGGGACGGGGGGCCCAAGCCACCTTCCCACAGGCTTAACCCTTCCTTTGCTGGCGGTCTCGGGGTCCCAGGTTTCAGCTCTTAGATCTCAGCCTCATCCATCACTGAGTTAAAAAAAAAAAAATAAAAAAAAATCAAGAGGGAAGCCAATACAGACAAACACATCAAGACTCAGGAGTGGCGACCCTTGGAAAAGGCAGGGTCCAACCAGATATGAATCATTTTTCTTTGCATACTTTAAAGGAATTACTAGTGATATGCACGGCTGTCACTGCAAACTACATTTATGGATTTGCAAGTCATTTCCATAAATCAGCTGCATTGGATCCATCAGAAGAGCAGAGCCCGGCGTCGGTGCGAAGATGATGGAGCTCTCTTTGAACGTATAATGAAGTGTTCCAAGGGCTGCAGTTATTTTTCTGCTTGTTAAGGATTTTTTTCTTTCTTTTTTTTTTTTTTTTTTTTTTTGAAGGGGAGGGGAGACTTTTCGAATTTGATTTTAAATTAAAACGTCTCCAAGAGATGTTTTATTGGTGATCACCCTTATGATAAATTTATGCTTCAATAATTACTTTTCACGGAATATCGATTTTCTCTGGCAAAAGCCTTTCTCCCTCCTCCCCAAACCCTGTCTCCCATTTCCCGAACAAGGCAGCACTCCCCCCCTCGCCCCCCATGGCGGCGGCTCCGCAGGGAAGAACACGGGTGGGAAACAACGTGGGGGCCTCCAAAAGTTCATGCGTGAGCCGCTGCAGCACAGCCCGGCTCAGGGGGAGCCCTACCCCCCCTTTCTCCCCCGGTTCAGTGGGGCCATAGATGGAGGAAGGAGGGGCTTCCCCTGATTTGGGGGGGTATGGGGTGTGTGTCCCTCAGAAGGATGCAGGCAACCTCCGAGGCTGCAGCAAACCTCCCCCGCTCTGAGTTGTCCTGACTACTGGGGACTTGGATTACTGCTCCACAGTCATCTGGCTCCCGCCCCCTCCCTCGCCTCCACCTCCCCCTAAATCAAGAGCAAACCTCCCCGTTAGAGTGTGCAGTCCATCCCAACAGTCCGTAAAACAGAGAAGTGTCTGTGTCCACTCCCTTGGTACCAGTGAAAGCTCGGTGAGTGACTGCCACCTCCCACTATGTCCCTCATGCTTGCCCTGCCTGTTTAGGAGCCCCCATGTCCCCGTCCTGGTGCGTGGACTGGGAAGGGGAGCAAGCAGGTCTGCACATGGCAAAGGGAAGGTCTTGCTTTACCAGGGCCATAACCCCCAGCATTACAAGTGCTTTGAACTGTGTCTCAATCTACACATGCACCGCCCCTTCCAGGGATCCAGCTGCCCCCTCCACACTAGCCACAGCAAGCCCTTACTTCCCAACCCCAGTCCCAGTTCTCTTTCCTTACATCCCTGCTAACCTGCTGTTGGAAACATGTTCAGGGCACTCAAGCAGATGCACGGGGTCTGTGACACGTACATAGCCCAAAGCAATGCCAAGGCCACCTGAACCAGGACCAGCTTGTTGCACAAATGCTCCTTACCTTCAAAAATATTATTATAACAACCAAACTGGAGTTTTCCAAGATGTCAAATTCATCCAAATAAATCACTTCTCATGTGTCCTTTCCTGACAAAGCCAATATTCTTCTCAACTCCCCCCCCACACACTCCATTTATTATGGAAATAACTTTCCCCTTGGAAGGGACTCAGTGCTCAGAGGACAGAGAAATGAGAACAGGACAGCTCAGGGCCAGTCACCACAGAAATTCCAAGACCATGGTGATTCCCCCCAAAGATCCATTCACAGGGTTTTCTTTTCTTACACACTATTAGCTGACAGATACTCTCCTTTCCTATTTTTTTTTTTCTTTAAAGTAAACATGGTCCTTTCCTTGGAAGCAGGAACATTATATTTGGTGGAAAAGTGATGTGACTGCAAGCGTGAGTCTTGCTGGCTGTGGGAAGGCCACTTGTCCCTAAATGCTGGGCTGTGCTCAGGAGTTTGCTGGTGTTGGCAATTTTTGTCCCAGATCCCATGGTAAAAATCGCAGGTACTAACACATGGGTGGATGGATCATCTTGTCCCATATTTTGTTATTTTAAAGCAGGGAATCAGAAGACTGCACAGTACTATCCACATCCCCAAACCCCAAATGCCAAACCCAAGGGCTCTGGCAGCTCTTCAGGGCAGGTTTCCCAAGGCCCATGCACGTTTCCCATGGTCTGGAGTGAGGGGAAGCCATTGAGCACAAACAGCAAAGCTGCAGTGGGAAGCCAGGGCATGAGCAGAGCTGGGGCACCCTGAACACTCCTGCCTTGCCCAGGCCTGACTTTGCAGTGAGGGTGGAGGCTGCAGCGTGCACACTGCAGGGGTACAGCCTTGGCCAGGGGCTCCTTCCAGATGGTTGTGGTATCACTGCTTATAGCTGCTATAGGGATTTTTTTTTCTTCCTCTGGAACATCCCCAGTAGATTGTAACTTTTAATGCAGCAGGGGCCAGTTCGTGCTCCCCAGATTCCTATACACTGCCAAAGATGCAGCAGCCACAGAACTAACATGGGCACAAGCTGGAGAACTCCAAATTCACCACAGAGATCTGGGCAAAATCTGGGTCCATGAGCATCTGGGGAGGACAAACAGGCTGTCCCATCTTACTCCTCTACCCTCAGCTCCTGGTATGTGCCAGTCTCTGCTCTTGGCACAACCCAAAATGCCACTGTTTTGCACCAGCCCTTGTTCACTTCCTTCCAGGTGCCTCCTCGTCAGGGCAAGCTGGGCCTCCAAGACCCCAGATTCAGTCTTCTTCCCTTTGTTATAGCACTTATTAGCCCAGGCTGCTAATTTTCCTGCTCTACCAATACCGTACTTCAAAGCCACCGCTTCCCCAGGCTCCCCTCACCACATCCCCCACGACAAACCCGTGGGCATCCCAAGACCACTTTCCTCCGGACAGCAGAGGAGGGAGCTGGGCCAGGAGGCTGTGGGAGGAGTTCCTGAACTCCCCGTCCCCCCCGTGCAGCTTTCCCCTTCCCCAGCGCGGCGGAGCCGGCTCGGCTCTGCCTCCCTGCCCGGCTCTCAAAGCTTAGGCGAGGGGGACCTCTGCAGGCTGCGGCGCAACCGCCGTCCCCCCAAGACATAGCTGCCCACCCCACCTTCTGGGACACGGCAGGGCATGCCGCTTCCTGCCAGCCGTTTTTCATAAGGGAAAACACCCTTTCTAAAGATAAAAATCTACAAAGCAGAAGGTTTTTCTGAGGAAAACGCACCGTAGTATCCCTTTTGCTATGTGAGCAGTCACTTCGTGTCCCACAGAGAAATCAAGTTGTGTTTTCTTGGAGCTTGTGATACGACTAATGGTAGACACTGTGTGAAGAAGAGTATTGCCCCCCCCGTGCCCCATACCAGGAGCTAGGAAGAAGGATGCTACTCCAGTAATGCAGGCTGAAGGGTGAAACGCATCCCCTGGTTCACAGTGATTTCCAAGAGGTTTGCTGCTAAAACTATGTTGACACCGGTGCCACAGATCTCAGGGACAGGAAGGAAGGTCAAAGCCAGGCATGAGGTTAGAGTAGACATGACTTGACCACTCTGAGAAACAGTGAAGTGGCAAGGTGGTCCTGTGTGCACATCAGGCATGCCCCTCAGTCCCTGTCCCCTCAAATTTAAATGTCTTGAATTTCAGCCAAAATGTGGCTAGAGACATGACAAGTACAGGAAATTTGGTCCCTGGATGTTTCGAATCCTGCTATCCTGGGAAGCTGGGCTTTGGAGAGCTCCCTGGTATGTGCACACAGCTCCTTTGCAGCCGAAGCCACCTGTAGCAGAAACTCTTCTGCCTCTTTTTTCACCTCCAGAAGACTTCACACCTGGAATGAGCGCTGTGACTCTCTTGTCTGTGGCCTGTCCCAAACCTGCCAGCTGCCTAAATGTTAGGAGATGCTTTATACTTCCACAGTTATAGCCACTTGCAGAACTGGTATGAACACACTACCCTGCTTGTCCTCAAGGCACAAAGCTGCCTTCCCAAGCGTCTTTGCCTTCCATTGGTACTGCCAGTCCATAGTTCCATGTACAGCAAGGTCTTTATAGGGCACCTGGACTGGGAACCCACCACATGGCTGCATTGGACTGTGTGCTCCCTGCTCTTCCAGTAGCATGCTGGCAGCTCCCCCAGGCGTCCTGTGCTTGCATGTCCCCTTGCACAAATACCCTCAGCCATGACAGGGATGCTTGGTGGGGTGTTAAAAAAGACAGAGCCAGACTCTTCTTATACTAGAGGGAAAGACTAAGGGGCAATGAACACAAGTTGCATCAAGGAAAACTCCGATTAGAAAACAGGAAAAGAAACTCCCCATACAATGGGTAGTCAGATACTGAACCAGGGATCAGACTTTTGGGTCACCAGCCTTGGAGACATTCAAAGGTTGACCAAACTGAGTGACCTGGCCATGCAGCAGTGAGCCCTGCTCAGAGAGAGGGCTGGATCAGAGACTTCCTGAGGCTGCTTCCAACCTGAATTACACTATGATTCAATTATGATGCAGACAAACTCCTGGCTGCTGCTCCTGAATCCCCCTCATCTATCAGTGCTTTCCAGCACAGCAAAATAAGCTGAAGCAGCCAAGCAACTTTCATGTCCATCAGCGCACACAGCAATGTAAAGCCGGTGTCACACAGTCCGTAATCAGCTGCTATTTCTCATTTTTTAAAATCATATTATTTTATGAGCCACTAATGCTTTTCCCAAATAGTCCCATTTGTTCTTTACCTAATTCAACCTTAGCCTTTAATTCTTTGATACTAATAGCTTCCATTTCTCTCACTTTCTTCTCTCTTTCTTTGCCCTGTGAGGGGAATCAGCCATGACAACCATGAGCAAGGCTGCAAAACAACTTCTGCCTTCATTCTTTGTGCCCTGCCCATCTGAGGGTGCAGAAACCATGGCCAAGGGAGGAGGGAACTTGCCCCATTTGATCCATGAGCATTTCAAGGGAAAGCAAAAGGATAGTGCTGCCAGATGTAAGGAACAGCTCAAAGTGAGATGAAATAACAATTAACTGATAACTTGGGGCTGCCACCAGGACCACCCACGCCATGTACCCAATGTGTGGAGTGAGACAGCCAGGGCTTGGCTCTGAAGCACCTTACTTTGGAGTGGTGACAAGCATTCCCCTCAAAACACTTTTGCAATGGGTTTGATGATAAGACAGTTGAAGACATGGTGGAGAAAGACTCTGTGAGGAAAGCTTTCCAGCTCCTCCTGCCCTCCGTTCTGCTGTGTCACAGCCCTTGATTTCAGTGCTTTCTTTAGGCTCCCATTTATGGCAGAAAGGATGAGAATATTCTTCCAGAGAAGGGGCTGGAAAGAAAGGAGTTTGTCAAGAAAACTTTAGACAAGGGAAATGGATTAGGTATTCCACTACCTGCAAGCATGGCTGGGCCCTGTGTGTATAGCATAGGTTCTTTCTTGCACCCCTCTTGGCTGATATCCCCAAAGCAAGGCACAAGAGCTTGGTGATGCTCCCTGAAAGATGCCCAATGCCTTGGCAGAAGCTGCTTGTGAAGTCCTCTCAGTGGCCTTGGCTGGCCTTGGGAGCCCCCAGGACTCAGTCAGAGGGAGTCCTGATGTTGCACAGCACACCGGCTAAGCTCAGTGCTGACTCACAACACCTTGGGTACTCACCTGGCTAGGATAGGGCCAGGGGAGTTCCATGTAGTTTCCTACAGGGTGTGGGTCTGGCATATGCTGGGCAAGGGACTCTATCCACAAATGCTGGCAAATGACTACCTAGATCTTTTTCTTTTTTTCCAAGCTGTGGCTCTCATCCAAGGCAGGAATCTTCCTTCAAAGGAATAATGGCCAAGAAAATCCATTTCTTAGACGGTGATCCAGAAGGCAAATAGCTCATGGCAGCCTCAAAGGTGATGGAGTTCACTCTCTACATCTCATATTCTTCTCCATCTGCAATGAATTAAAAAAAAAACAAACTCTGTTGGTCTGATTTTGATGGAGTACTCCACAGGTCTGCTAATTGTTTTCCCATTAATCCTTGCTTTTGAAAATAGAGCTGGATTTTAGTTGGAACCATTCTGAAAGTCTATCAGAGTCAAGAGGTGTAGCTTGCTAGCAGCAGAAAGGTGTAGAGGAATAGCTAGATGGGTATGTGTTAACTCTTCAGGTCACAGGAAAATGTCCCAGTGAAGTTTGTTGGCTGTTTGGGTTTTTTTGTTGGTTTTTTTTCACTTACCTCTCATCCCTGCTCCAGACACAAGCTCTAAATATCACTTCTCCCTGCCTGTCAGCAAGAGAGAGAAGCAGCAGCATCTGTTGGCAGCAGAGGGGCTGCAATCCAGAAGATGGGTGCTCACTGTCCCATGGAACTTCTCATTCAGTTCTGGTAGAATATCCCCAAAATTAACTAGTTCTAATTGATGAGAAGAGCAGAGAGTTTTGAAAAGCTGTGTCTTAATAAGAATGTTTCTTCTCTTTTTCCTTAAAATTAAGAAGGTGTCTGCCCTAACCAGGGCAGGTGGAGAAAGGTTTCTATGAGCAGGAGAGACAAAAAGGTCTGTCAGAAGAGGATTAGCTGGAGCAGAGCCTGCCTCCGAGCAAGACAGAGGGTGAGGCGACCTTGCAAAGCCTGTCTAGGCTATTTTCTAGAGCTCTGGGAGGAAGACTGTAAAGCCAGTAGTGACAGAGGAGACCTGCATTAAGAGAGGAAATTAATGTTGCTCTAATGCCTGCTGTTGCTGTTGCTTACGCAGCAATGAACAGGGGCTGCCTCTAGCCCTGAAATTCCCCATCTATCCCCAACCCCATCAAGCAAAAACAAGTCAAACAGAGGCTTTTTAATACCAAGAGTGTCATTGCTCTGTGGCCTACTGGCAAGTGTAGTTCAGTACCTGCATAGCCATTTAGAACCAGGCTTTGCTCCCTCTGTTTTGCAGAACCTGAGGGTCAGAGCAGGAAAGCTTGGAGAACAGAGTTGTGATGGCTCCTTAGTTCCATTTGTTGCTTACATCAATTGACCATCCCACTCTGGACTGCAGGACCATGAGATATTCCCTCCTGGCTGGGGGCCTGAGGAGAAGTGTTGCAGGATGCTCTTTCTGGCACACTGATCTGCAGCCCCAACAGGGAAAGAATATCTTAATAGCAAGGGACTTTCCAAATCCCACCCCCAGCAGAAATGAGGGTGGGTGCAAGCAAACAGGAGGCGTGGCTGGAAATAAGGACCTACACTGCAAGCATGTGGTTGGAGGCTGTCCCACATGGGGAATGAGTGTCCACGGCTGTCACAATGCAGGGCCACCCCAAGCTTGTGGTTCTGTGCCCTACTGTGTCAGGGTTGGTGGTGGTAGGATTGGTTCAACTTTCCCAAGGGAAGGGCTCACACTGACATGTCATCCATGGAAAGAAAAGTGAGCACAGTGCTTCAAACCCTGCATGCCAGGCTGGTGAGGAGAAGAGCAAGTAGTGTGAACCCGGGGTTCAAAGGCCCCAGAGATGCACAAAAAAAGCTGCAGGGAAAGAGGAAGGTAGGAAGGTCTTGGCCAGCCATCCACAGATGCTGGATATGACCATATGTCTAACCCTGGCAAAGCCATCAAAACCCCAGCACCTGGCAAAAAAAGAGATGGTTTCATGCACTTTGGAGTTTGGGGCAAATCTTGAAGAGTGTGAGACTGGCTGGGTTTGGGGTTTCTTCACCCAAATGGAAAATCTGAATTGTCTGCATTTCTTCCCTTGGCTTTTTTTATTCCCACCAAAGTTTTCTTTCTTTTAGTAAAGAGATGTGAGTTGCATTCAGACTGTACCTCCCCATTTTCCTCCTCAAAATAATAATAGCCTCATTTGCTAAAAGCACTATTAGGGTACTAAATGAAAATGAATTAAGTTTAATTCAATTGTTATTTTAGGAGCTTTGCCTCGTCAGGGTTTTGCAAAGCTTCATTCTTCCACTCGCTGGAGACTGGCTTTAACATGCCCCTGCTGAGTTGTTGCTGCAAGCCACAAACCCATCACACTGGGAGTTTTACTTAATGCTAAGGGTTGGATTTTATTTTTCTTAATGTCAGAGTCTGCCTGCCACACTAGTGGGGGAGAGGGGAAAGCCAGAGACTGGTTAGCTCAAGTCCATCATACTCGGCTTAGAAATACAACTGATTGTCTGGCTGATGATTTCTCAGGCAAAATCCCAGTGCTCATTTGTCCAGAAAGTACCACACCACTGTTCCCCTGCTTCAGTGAGGCTTCACCTGCTCATTGTATCACGTCTCATCTCCTGGATTTTCTCCATCTGCAGTGGTAAGCTTTGGACCACCACCACATGATAGTGGGGGCTGCCAGGGGTGGGTAGAGCTGGGGAGGGATTAGTCTACATCTGCACAGCCCTCATCTTACCTGTGCTTTGCTCTCTGAATTGACTTTAAATGCAACAGAACAGCCCCAAAGAGTATCACGGTCTCTCCTGGTTAGGAACCATTCCCTATTCCCAGGAAGGCATCAGCTCCACCCAAGTGTCACGGTTTAGGGTCAGGGCAGCCCCTTAGACCTGTAACAGATGCTCTCTGTTAACCCCCCTCCCTCCCCAAAGGGGAAGAG
>WUAM01000343.1:21243-42433 GCA_024336885.1 Actenoides hombroni
CCAGAGAGGTGGTGGAAGCCCCATCCTTGGAAGTTTTTAAGACCAGGCTGGATGGGGCTCTGAGCAACCTGATCTAGAGGGAGGTGTCCCTGCCCTTGGTAGGGGGGTTGGAACTGGATGTTCTTTAAGGTCCCTTCCAACCCTGACGATTCTATGATTCTATGACTGTGAGGGAGGGAAAAGGACAGAATGGACCCATGTTGCCAACATGCTTTCCAACAGCAACCAGTCTGCACTGATGTGTTTCAGGGGTGCCTCATTGCAGTACAAATGCACTAATGGACTCATAATTCATACATTTCCATCACTGTATTGTTGCAGACCTGAAGACACATTCCCCCAAAGAAACCTCCATGCTGTTCCCAGTTTCAGCATTGATGTAGTAGGTCATCTAGAAGGAATTCAGTTCGGTTTGTTAGTCTGCTGCCAGCAAATAACCCCAGCAATAAACTAACGCAAAGGAGCTGAGGCTCCCTTCCCCTGGGAAACCCACACCTTCCAGCTCCCTCATAACTACTCAAGGGCACCGAGCAAGGATATGGTCCCACCAGAGCATTGGGTGTTGCAGGCAACAGGCCAAGAGCAGACGAGACCATTTACAAGGAACTGGAATTGTTTGCTCTGATTTTGTAAAGAGATGGAAGGTCAACAGAGAGCAATAGCCTTTTTTGGTGGCTTTATGTCAGGACAGGGACTGCAGCTGTTTGCAATCACAGCTATTGTGGACACAAAGGATGTGAGAATTGATCTGATTTCTTCCTCCAGCAAAGATTTAAGCTATATGGGAACAAAACCCAATTCCACTGGAAGCTGCTGCTTTAATCTTGAAGAAACACAAAAAGCTTGATGAGAATCAGGATTTGACACAAAGCAATTTGGGGTTACAGTTGTAATTTTTAACCTTGTTTTAGTTTTGTAGGACTGGGATAGATGAGTAAGTTCTCCATCACAGGGTCCCTTTAGTCAAATGCTGACAACCCTCTAGGAGATTTGCTACAAGTCAAGAGGAAGGAGCAGCCTTAAGCACAAACTAAGGGGCAAAGGTGTTGTGTCCTGGATATCCAGTAGATCAGATGAATTGTAAGAAGGATCCACTGCAGTCACAGAACATAGTAATCTCTCACTCAAATGAGTCATTGGAACATTTCATTTTCCTACCTCCATTCCTGGATTACTTTCACCTTCTGGAGAGACCCATCAATGCTTGGCAATGTTGGTGCCTGCTTCAGTAGAGTGACTTGATCCTATTGCCTGGGTAGCATTCCCTGGGCTCTTTTGCAGGCACACAAGGAATCTCCTGAGGGCTGTGGCACCCAGCAGAGCACCAGAGAGCACTTGTGGAGGAGGTTGTCCTGCCACTGTTGCCGGATCCAGCGCAGGTCTACAAGCCCATGGCCCGATCAGGGCTACGGCTAGGCAAAGGCATTCTGCAGACAGCACTCTCTCATCCTCCTGGTTCCCCTCTTGGTGTTACTCATTCCTTTCCTTGTACCAGCAGCTGAGATTGCAGACATCCTGTTGAGGCCATCTCTTCAGCCTGTTAACACAAGATTTATGCCATGAGCAGTCTGACTCTTTAACTGCTGAGCCCTCTCTCTTGCACCTCCTCTGTGCTGGTGACATTTCTCTCCAAGAAACACAGATTGGTTGCAACTGAGCTGTCACTGTCCCCCTTGGTTCCCAGACCGCTCTGATGACTTACATGTGAAACTTCATTTTACCCTTACCTGAAGCAGGCAAATACACCTGAGAGGAGAAATTAGCTGCTTCAGTGACAGGGCTCAGTTGCTTCCCAGTGAGATTCCCAGTGCCTCCAGCACAACAGGCAAATGAAGCAGCTCACCCAGTGAGCATCTTCTCAGCAGAGCACGGCTCAGGGCAGACATGACAACAGCTCAGTGCTCTGCCTCCCCAGCCATCCCACCAGAATCGAAGACGGCATAAAGTGGGACTTGCTTGGGCTTTGTCCTACAGGGCTAATGTTTTCTCCTCACTGCAGGAAATGAAGCTGTGCATTCCCCTGCCCTCCTTCCTGCCAAACCCAAACAGTTTCTGGCTGTCCTGGTTTGAGTTAGATCAGAATCAATTCTGTTCAGTGATTTTACCTTTCAGTTATGTTTCTTCTAAGCAACTGCAGTTTATGAAGTTAATGGCAATATTTTTGCAGACAGTGTCTGCTTCTAGTAGTGATAATGCTTGATGTTTATAGTTACTACCAAAGGTTTTGTGTGTGCAGAAAGTTTCTTGCTTATACTTACTCCTATGGAGACCAAAGCTACTGCTGGATCTTGTGTACTATGTTGGGGTTGCAGAAAGTAAGAGGCCACACCTGCAGTGAGGAGCAGAAAGAACAGTTCTGCTGCTCCCCTGCATGCTCAGCCTCAAAACAGACCTTTTCTCCCTAACACTGACCAAAAAGTCTTTGTGGGACAAGGACAGCAGGGTCACCTGTGAGGACCCACTGATGGCATCCACCACTCATGTGTGGCAGGTGTGAAACCCACCTTCAAGTCTCCAGTCCAGGTTGTCAGGGACTGCTGCCAGCTCTCCTCTGCCCCAGGGAAATCCCATTTTGGGCAGGGTGGTGAGGAGGACACAGGCAGGAAGGCCAGAGCCCAGCCTGAGCTTGAGGAGGACCAAGGGAGTGGCCAAAATTGGACCAAAGAGGACAAAAAAATTATTAGACAAAGATGATAGACAAACAAACCCACAGACTCACCTGAATGTACTCACACATGCAAGTGCACTCAGAAGTCTTTCTTTTGTTTTTTTTTTAAACCAGTCTAAAAAAAAGGAAACAAAGAAGAGAAAGTTCACAGCTGGTAGACCATCCAGAGGATGTTTATACCAAATATCAGCATAACATTTTAGATCATGTTTCGGCCTCTGCCAAAATGGTACTCTTCTGGGTACCATTTCACTGCTAAATACATCATAGAATAAATGCCAAGTGGTTGTGGAACATGGGTTACCCCTTCTCAGAGAGAATTACTTTTCTGGAAAATACTGGGGAATAAATGCACCTTTAAAAAACAATAAGAGATGGACATGGCCACAGACATACAAGTAGACCCTATTGAAGTTATTTGATGTGAGCCAGAGAGAAGTGTCTCTAAATTGCATAATTATTATGAGAGACCAAGACACGTTTCCTTAAACTGGTTCAAATAACCTTTGGAGAGGGAGGAGAGAGGGTTTGTGTCTGCATCATTATGTGCTTTGATTTCCTGCAGCTTACCCTAGACTCTTCTTTTAATAACACTAAACATATGAATACGATAATAAAATACAGGTGGTTTCCTTCAGCTTTATTGACTTCCTATGGCACAAAGAGAAAATCACTGCTTCCTTGTTTACCTGTTCTAGCATTTCTTGGATTTATATTTTCTCTCTTTTGATAAAAGTGAGCAGCTTCTTGGCTGTCCTGGAGAGCTGCTGCAGCCACCTGCTTTGACCAAGGCTCATCCCTCTATGCTTAAAAAAAATCCCATCTGCTTGACCCCAGCACTTACTGCATATCATGAGCCAGGAGGTAGGGAGGTCTGCATGACAAGGAGACAGATGGAGCCAGACCCCTTTCTCTGTTTTACTGGAGTTCAGGGAGGCAGGGGCTCACAGGAGTCCCAGTTTTGCATCCTCAGCACAGCTGCAATCCCTGAGCAGTGGTCTTACTCACATTCACACACACACCATCCTGACACTGCCCAGTCCACCTAAGCATCTTTCAGACCTACCCATCACATGAAGTATCAGAAGACAGGACATCCCATGGGAAGTCTCACTTCTAAATGACAGTGGGGAATACTGAATTCAGTGGAATCCATGCCCTGAATTTCTCAGCGCTGGCTTTATCTGAGATCCCTTTGGGGACATGCTGGGCCCTAAAGGACACACTTGTGGCTGGGCTTGTCTGCCCTCCTATCATAGAATGTTTTGGATTGAAAGGGACCTTTAAAGGTCATCTAGTCCAATCCTTCCTGCAGTGAGCAGGGACATCTTCAACTAGAACAGTTTGCTCTGAGCCCCGTCCAACCTGACCTTGAATATTTCCAGGGATGGGACTTCTACCACCTCTCTGGACAACCTATCCCGGTATTTCACCACTCTTACGGGAAAAAAAAAAATAAAAAAATTCATTTTATCTGGTCTAAATCTATCCTCTTATAGTTGAAAACCATCACCCCTTTGTCCATCACAACAGGCCCTGCTAAAAAGATTGTCCCCGTCTTTCTTATAGGCCCCCTTTGCGAGCTGCCTTCCCAGTGTTCCCAGTCTGAGGCACTCCTTAGCCTGGGGGTCGGGTGTCCGTGAGCATCCCCACCTGTGTGGATGGGACGGGAGGGAAGGACGTGCGGCCAGTGCCACACGGGTGGGGACCCGTTGAGCTGCCGGCGCCGGGCTCTCTCCGGCCCCTAGATGGAGCTCGGAGCCCACCATTGGCTCCAGGATGGCCCGGGAGGGCTGGCGGCAACTGGGCAGGCGGGGATGCTCACTGGTAGCTTCCCCCCCCAGCCCTCCCAGCACAGAGCCGAGCAGAGGGGCAGGGTGTGCCCCCCGTGTCTAACTCGTCATGGGTGCGCACGCCTGGCCGGAGAGGTGGTCACCAGGCCACCGTGTCACTCCAGATGGTATGTGCCATCCTGCAGCTCTGGCCAGCTCCATACGGCACCCTGCACCAAGCTCACCCATGAAGGGATGGTGCCACACATCTGGGGGACAGCACCCATACCTTTGACCCCTATTTGTCTCAAGGCACTTGTGTGAAGGGTTGCCTTTTCCTAGACCACGTCCTTTGGGGGAAACCAGACAGACAGGCACCCTCTTTCCATCCAAGGGGTCTGAGGTTCCCTGGCTCTTATCCCAAAAACATGCATGGGCCCTTAAAATAAAGGCAAATAAGGAGGGGAGGGCTGCTGAGATTGAAATGGGGGAGGCATAAGGAAGGAAAGAAGGGTCATGGGGTCACAAGGCAGCATCTGTAGCACTGACAGGCGATATTCACCCAGTACCCACCCCGATCTCTTCTATGGCGGGGTCTCCATTCCCCCCATCCCACCAGGGCCAGTTTGGGCCAAGTTATCAGCCAAGGGGTTTCCTCTGGGAAAGCAAGCAGGGCTGGAGTCAGGACCTACCTCCTGTGATCCCACTTGTTAACAGGGAAGGGAGATAAACTCGTTTTCAAAACACAGGAGATGTTCAGCAACATGACACTACTTCTGGTTCCTCAATCCTCACAACTTCTGGCAGCATCTGTGACCACAAGCTCTCTCAGTAAACCCTTTTCACCAGATAACACTACAGGTGTGTCTCTGCCTGTCCCTGACCTTTCTCTGAAGTTGCTGTGGCGTGCTTCTGCAGGGGCTAGCACACACACGCATGCACCCTGGAATCCCAGTGTGGGCTCTGCGTTCCTTTGCCCAACAGCTACAAGCCTCGCTTCCACACGTGGTGTGCAGCATGGCTCTGCTCAAAGGGTATATGTACTCCAAGATCCAAAAAGGGCCAGGCCTGGATAGAGACTGTGTGGAATGGTTGTGGGTCCATCAATACATCTTTCTTGCATTGCTCCTCAGAGAGCATGGTCTGCTCTGTGTCCCACCTCCTGCCTCTGGATGCAGTGGTATGAGCCACAGCCAAGTCAGGTTTCAGACCTGTCATAACAGCCGATAAGGTTTCAACATTTGTTTTCACTCCATCCTGAAAAGAAAGCCAGTTCTCTTCAAGTGTTTCCACAAGGACAGAGGATGGTGGGTAATTCCCCCTCTGCTTGCCTGTGCAAATAACCATGTTGGTGGGCAGGGCACCTGGGACTCATTCCTCTGGTCACAGGGGTCCCTTCAGTGTCAGGAGAGCACAGCCTGGCAGTGGCAGAAACCCAACAGAGTCGTAAGTGCGTGTAAAACTTCCCGGAGCTTAATCCTGGAAGAAGGACAATGCCCTGGCTACCACCCAGCAGCTACTGCCGTGCTCCATGCCCGTGTCACCAGGGGATGCCATAGCCAGCACCTGCGTGTCAGCAGCAGCCTCCTGACGTGGCATCTTCATGCCCTGTGAGCCCCTCCAGTGGCACTCACAGTGGGACCAGACAGGCTGAGGATAGTCCCTGGTGGAGGACAGCCCTTCTCTGCCCAACTCTGGCTCCTGCTGGACTAGGATATCAAGTCCAGGTGTCCCGCATCCACTTGCCTCCATATCCCATGGTCCTGCAGACACTTGGCACCTTTTTTTTTCTGCAGCTTTCAAGAGAGCATCCTTCTGGTACATCACGGCTCCCAGGGACCTGCTGGCATTTGATCTCTATTCCCATTTGTTCCACCAGTCTGGCTTCAGAGGACCTGTTCTTCTCTCGCAGGCTTTTGGGGCTCTCCTGTGAAAACAGGACCTTCCCTGATCATCTGAGGAGGCTCTTACACATGGAGGGGAGGGACCTGTGCAGAGGCCTGGCACAACTCACTCCCTGACAATGACCCTGAGCAAGCCCTGCCTCACCTGTACCTTTATTTTCCCCTTCGCCACTTTGCACAGGGAGATCTTGGGGTCAAGCTATGCCTCTCAGCACGATTATGTCCAACACACAAGATAGCCCAGGTTCAGTCTTGCTCCCACTGATCACCAGAATCACAAAACAAATGCTTTCTAGATGAAAGCCCAGAGAGGAAGAGCCTGGCCAGCCCTGACACGTGTCCAAAAACTGAGCATTTGCAACAGCACGTACCAATCACTAAACAAATCAACTTTCCAAAAAGATTCCTTCTGCTGAAACAGGGAATTCCCCAGGAAACAGAGCTTTGCTTCATGTTTTCATCTATCCCTGTCATTGTACCACTTCCCAACTGTAGTTAAAATAAGTCTATATTGATTGATATTTTTTAAGCACTGCTTTGTTAATTTTAGGCAGCTGCAGTCTAGGAAAGACAGACAGTTAACTACAGCTCTCAGACCAGTGGGTTTACATTCTTTGCAGGCAATGAGAAAACGAGTTTTCTCAAGCCTTGCTCATTCCTGCTCAAAAATTAGAGAGAGGACTTCCATCTATTTCCGCTCATTTTATTTTTGCTCCAGAAGCAGAAAGGCAAAGGGCAGCTGAGCTGAGGGTAAGTACTGATTTTCCAGCCCCAAGGAAGCTCAGGTCGCGGGTTTGCAGCTCTCTGCAATGGGGAATTTGCACACTTTCAGTGGGCAGATTTTCAGCTAGAGGGTTGTCAGGTAATTACAGGTTACATAGCTAAGAGCTGCCAGAGCCAGCCCCTACCACCACTAGCTGCAAAAAGAAGGAAGCCAAAAATTAACTTATAGACTTGGAAAATCAAGATTTTTTTGCCGCCTCTGGAAAAAAAAAAATAAATTTCCTGAATATAATTTTAAGTTTGACTTGAATAAATGTAGAGGATACATTTAAAATTACCTAAATAACAAAGAGTTTCTGATCAATAGAAAGGAATAGCAGCAAAGAACCTCAGTCCTAATCTTGGACAAGCGCTGACATATCATATAGAAATTTTCTGTTTTAACAAAGACAAAAATAATAACAACAACAGAATTTTTAAAAAAATAAAAGTCCCAGTAAATTAATAAACAAAATATCTGCAAAAACAGATGATTTGGAGAATTTGAATCCAGAAGAAGCTTGTTGTGATAATCTATAGCTTTCTGTGTTTTTCTTCTTCCCTTAATATTTTTTTAAAAAACCCACCTTTTTAAATCTAATTTTTCTTCATAAATTCAGAGCTTTTAATTTACAAAATTTTCAGCCAGGATGTTTTGGTAATTCCAATTCTTATTTCACAAACATTTGCAAATAAGAAACCATCAGAGCTCACCGTTGCACAAAGAAATCAGTGTCGCTCAGCCAGCCTGCTTCTGGCAGGGGAAAAGAAAAAAAAACCCCACGATTAATTCAAAAAGTTCCAGCTGTCCCAGAACCCCCAGACAGAGATGGATTTATACTGTAACCCAAACAGTTTTCAGCAAAGCCACTTTCAGTTTTGTCAGTGAGTCAGCTTTGGTTTTCCACCCCACCCAGCCAAGGAGTGCATAGCATCTGTGCTCGGCAGTGAGGAGGGGGCTGCCTCCACAGGGCTGGGCTCCCGCTGGCCCCATGCTGGGTCGGCAGCCCCAGTTTTAAGCTTTTTTTGGGTGTGCTAGTTAATTAGGAGCACATCCAACAACATGGATCTACAGTCCCAGTGAGGTGTTTGTTGGGTCAGAACCTCCTTTAATTATCAATTATACAAAACATATTAGATGACATACACACTCACCCGGGTCTTCTTCCAGCAAACACCACATACAGGCGATTCTCACAGAGGCTGCTGCAGGAAAAATAGCATTAAATATAAAACAAATACCCCATAGATGGGATAATGCAGCCCAAGAAGAGCTGCATGTGGTCTTTACAAGTACTCACACAAAAACTGGGACATGCATGTACTGCGAGGGGCCAAACATGCCAGCCTGCACCCAGGAAAAAGCACAACTGCAGGCTCTGTTCAAGGCGGGAGGCTCCAGCAAAGACCCTTCTGCCTTTCCCTAGGCCCATCGCTCCACAGAGATAAACCAACTGATCCTCGTTTGCATGACTCATGTGCTTAACTAATTGGCTAAATGGGGGCCAGACCTCTGGCTCCCTCCTGCCCACATAGTTTGCTGAGCTGGGACCAGACCCAGACAACCGCAGCCCGTCCAGCTGGGCTTCATCTCTTCCAGCTCCACACAGATGTTTTATACTCTGCTTACTTGTGCAAAGACGGTGCTTTTTCTCCCCTGATATGTTGCCTTCAAAAGCTCAGCACATCCATAACCAAGCTCTTGGTCCCTGACAGCACTGTGAGCAACAGAGATGTGCCCGACCACTGTGCACTCCTGCAATGCCCATGGGCCCTCAGCTGCGACTATCACACAGGTTTTTTTCGTCCAGCCCAAGTTCACTCTACCTTGGTCTGTATTTCCTAGATGCAGGCAAACAGTGGAAAAACATTTCTTCCTAACTTCCATTTCACATTTGGGATTTGTTATATTTTGAGATAGAAGGAAAGGGGGAATTACTTTAAAGGATTCTTAATACAATTTTATTCCTGTTCCCAAATAGGTATAACAGGAAAAATTAAATCAGACTTCAACATGGTATGAATGGCCCAGGATATGGCTGAGATGATGTCAGTCTACAAAACATATCATTATGTGTCATTGTTTCATGTCATTACTTATTGATTTAATTCCATCATATTTCAGACAACTTTTATTGTCTAGGTACAGATCGTCATATTAATAACTGGAAGCACATATGCAGATATCAAAAACACCTCCTGCCACTAAACCAATTTTCAAAATGAATACAGGAGAAATATTTTAACAGAAACCCCTTGCAGAAGCAATTGTTCCAGGGTCAAGAAAGACTGGACAAGTATTTCTCTGGTTCCAATGTTACACATACTGTAATTTCATACCAGGATTTCTTTTTTTTTTTTTTTTCTTGTGCCTTTTTTTTTTTTAACAGGAAAGATTGATAAGAAAAGGAGGAAGTCCACAGTTTTGAGAACAAGGTGTAGCTAAATGTTGTATCTAAACACATGCCCTCGGATGTACATTATCATACATTCAGCTTCGCTGGGGAACATTTTGGAATATGAACTGAATAATGTGGATATTATAAAATGGTTGTCTTGGAATTAAATTTTAAGATATTGATGTGTCATAATAATAAAATAGAAAACACTTTTAATATCAGCAGTGAGCTCCATCATCCTTTTATAAAATTATTTTGTGGTTTTCCTACACAGAAACCTTGAAAACCGAAATGTACACTGCATCAAACTGTAAAGCATTAAAGATTCGTACACAGCAATGCCTCCTGAAGGAGTAAGCCCTAAGCCCGGCATTATCTTTGTACCCAAATTTGGGCACATGTTAAATTTTTGCTTAATCGGTTCCTAAAAATCTGCCTATGGTATGAAACAGAATTCAAACAAAAGACTTCTGTGAAATTTATCTTGGAAAAAAATACAAGATATTTTATTTTAGCAGGTTTTTTGGGGGTATCTTTTAAAGATATTTCCAAAAAAAACGTTTTCTGTATTTGCTTAATTTCCTATGTTTTCTCTTTTTTTGGCTTCTCATCTCTCCATTACAGCAGACGTTTCTCTGTGTTGGACTGTAGGATGGGAAAATTTTCAGCCCAATCCTGTAATAATAAATTTTGGATAAAGCAGGCTATTCATACACTCCCTTAACAAGCCTCCAGCAGTGCTGCACCCAGAGAACCCAGCTTCCAGAAGTGTTATCAAATGCCAGATATGAAAGGCTTGGGGTGTTTTGTCACCCACGTCCCACACAGCAGCCTGTCCCCAGGGCCACGTCTGAGGGTCCCTGCTGGTGGCTTGTGACCCACTGCCATTTTCAGTTCTTTCCTCCAACACCCTTTACCTGGTAATTCTCAGTGCTGAATGGAAACACCAGGCTGAAGTCAACCCAGTTTCCCATAAGGAAAGTGATGAGAGTTTTGCCACTGGTTTGATTTTCCTCTGAGAAAGGCTTGCCTAGCTGGGGACAACGTCCCTGAACAAGGCTGAGCATGAATGGAAAACAGGGTCCCTAGAATAATTCCCTGCACGGTTGTTTCTAAAATGTACTCTTGCAGATTTCTTTGTACTAAAATTCCCCCTTCCCTGTGAAGTTTCCAACACAAATATTTCTAGACCTCCCCCCCCGTAGCCCAGGTGAGATGCCCATCCAAGGTCTCATTCAAGAAATTATTCAACACAAATTTAAGGCAAAGCCCTCGTGAGATTCCGGTCACCCCCTGCAAGCCCCCAGAAGGGCTACAATTACAGCAGGTGCTAAATGCACTGCTGGGTTGAAGCCTGAAAATGTTTACAGGATCAGAGATTAAAATGCAGCAAATTACCTTTGAAGATTCCAAAGTCAAGCGGACCTGAGCAAAGTCAAAGGGAAACGCTAACTATATTTTCATTTTAAAAAAATAGCAGAGGCTTCAGCATTAACTGTGATACGCTGTCTGCTCTCAGGGAACTAATAGACAGGGAAGAGCAAGGCTTTAAATGATTTATTCAGTACCCTGGAGAATTATTTTTTTTATTTTCTTTTTCGTTTCCACATAAATTACACAAGCACTTTATAAAATGAATACACATAAAACACTTTATAAGTGCATAACTTAAAAGAACCAATTGAACGAATGCCTTTAAAAATCTCACTCAAAATATGTTTTCTGATAGCTTGCTTGTACTAGCTGCTTAAATTGGCAGTGCTGTTTTAGATTATAAGTAACTGAAAAATATATACTGTGTATATATATATATCTATATATTCCTGGCATTTGCTATAAGAAGTGCTTTGTTTAATTGTGTCTCATTCCCTCAGTACAATTAAAGAAACAACTAAGTTAAATGGTTGAGAGTGAAATCGATTTTTTTGCCGTCAGGAATTGCCTTCTAAAGGGAAACAGGCAAAATAAAACATCGGGCAACATTTTGCAAATGATATGGAAATAATCCACGGAAAGAAACTGCATCACCCCCGCAAACTGCCACCAAGGTCTTCTCGTTATTAAAATACACACTGACGGGCACGGAGTCTGTGGCAGTCGGGGACAGATTGGGCTCTTCATACAATTGAGATATCATATTTACCGTCCTCAGGAGTCTGTCAGATCCTTCTCTTATTCCCCCCTCACAAGAAAAAATTAATGAAAAAGGGGAGGAGAGATGGTGAGGTGAGATCCAAAGGGTTCCCATCTGGTGCAAGCAGAAATTGCTGCTGTTTCCTCCATTTGTTGCATCCTTGAATGTCTCCAGCACGGATGGCCCGAAGAGGCTCACAGCAGAGACGCGCTTTCCAAGCAGTCTCCTCCTTTTGTTTCAATCCATCAGTCCAAAGTGTACATATATATATATATATACACACACACTTTTTTTAATATACATATATATGTATGTACAGCTATATAAAGGTGACTCCAGGCTTTGCACTGCTGCCAGCAGAATCCAAAGGAAGTTTTCTCTCCCCCAGATGGGTGAACGCCGGCGGCTGTGTCTGTCAGGACTGGGCTTTTGTCTGGCAGCACGTCAGCAAGTTCACGGTCGGCACCGGAGACTTTCAAGAGAACAAAAGGGTTGTGGGGAGGAGAGACACCACTGCTCCAGCAACACCACAGGCAGGGAAAGTTTTTGGGGTGGTTTCCCTTTCTTTCAGTCCTCGTGGAGGGTATCCCCGGCCAGACACACGGGATGCACATATGTCCAGAGGATTGCAGGAAGCCAGCCTTCCCCAGGGAGAAACAGGGATACCACACGTCCCACCAGAGATGCCACATGTCCCTCCTGGGGACAGCCCCACTAGCAGAAGGTGCAGGTGCTGCCAGCGTGCCAGCCTTATTCGCAAGCAGAGGCAACAGTGGTGACACTGGTGATCTTGGCGGAGTCATCAGACCAAGGCTGGAGGTTCTGGAGTGCGAAGAGAGAGGAGTTGTGGACACAGATGGGGTCTGCTTGGATGGGCTGGTTGATGGTTTTCTGGAAGGCCTCTTGCTGCAGCTGCATAAGGATACGGTTCGCTTGCTGCCGCTCAGCTTCCCGCTCCTCCGCTGTCTGCCTCCTAGGAGAGAGGAGCAGTTAGGAGAGCAAGGGAGACAAAGGAGGGGTATCTCCAAAGAGAACAGGTTGCACTGGGTGCTTAGGGCTGTGGGTTTTTGGAAAAGAGGGTGCCTAGCCATGGTGTGGTCTCACATCCCCTGCACACACTGCCAGCACCTCACACAAACTAAGGACTGGGGCTATCTATCTTACTCGCCCCAGCAAAAATTGCTCTGATCAATGAACCGGGAGCAGCCCACAGCTCTGGTTGTTTTTCTGCCCATGAGAAAAATCCAAGCAGAGCCAAAACACCCAAAGGGGCATGAAACAAGATTACAAAAGGTGCAATTCCCTGTAAACATGCTTTGTGCCCAGCTGCGAGAGCCAAGTGCACAACTTCACAGTGAGGAGCATGGGGTAGGAGCAAGATGAGACATGACTGAGTGGCAGTGCCACACTGCAGGGAGACGGGCAGCATCACCCCAGGCACCCCCTTCCCAGCACCCAGACCTGCCATCTCCTCTGCCAGGCTGTGGTGGACTGTTGTCAAGAGCCGATGAAGACAAAACCATACCCATGTCAGGCAGGACAAAAATCAGCAAACACGAAACCCACAATTTTAGCACTGAAAAGAATGAAAGCCCAGAATAAACTGTCTGGGCAGGGTGAAGGAGGGTGTTTTTAAGAACAGGTTGAACATGCATCTGTCTGGAATGACACCAGCAGAGCTGATCCTGCTGAGGGGGGATTAGGGGGCCTGCAGGGATCCTTTCCTGCAGGTCCCAGCTCTGGACTGTCTGTGAAGAAGGGATGGGATAGGTGGAAATGGCATGAACACACTTAAAATCCACAATGAAAATCCCACCCCTCCTCGCTTGGTGGGTCAGTCTGGAGGCTGCAGTCACCTCTGCTTTTACTGGTGAACATCACCCGGCACCTCCAGTGACACTGCTGGGAAAACCTGGAGGCAGCTCACAGTGCTGGTGCCAGGATGATCTCCAAAGCACCCTCTCCCTCGTTCGCACCCCCAGGCCCTGCTGATGCTCTCCCAGCAGCTTCAGTCCATCAGTGACAAGGGAAACAGCAGCTTTTTTATTTAGCAACTCAACAGGGACATGAGATGTCTCATCTTTGGCTGCAGGTATTGGAAGTAGCAGCTCTGAGCTCTGTAGTGACATCTTGGAACACAGGACAGAGGGTCCCTGCCCCACCCCTGGGAAGGTGGGCAAGGCGTGGATGTGGCCCCCAGGCCTCTGGGCACCCGAGCCTCCAGGCATGTGGCCAGGGCTCCCACCTGGGAGCAGGTAGGTCCGGGCTCAGTCCCTGCTTTAATCACTGTGTCAACATCTCACATCAGACATCCTGGGGAGAAGGGGCTCAAAGCAGCACATCTCTGTCTCTGCTTCCATGAATATTTAATGACTGCTTGCACATTGAAGAGATGCTCCCCGAGGAGGGAGGGAGCCCCATGTCCAGGGCGATCAGAAGCACAGTGACTTTGAACACCCAGCTCCCAAATATGATAGTCCTCCAAGCAGCTGGCCCATTCATGCATTCATGTCAGGCTGGGATTTGCAGGTTCCAATCTGCCAAACCTTGATGCCCATGTCTCAAGCAAGAGCCCAAATCTGGGGAAGGGATCACACAGACACCTCACTCCCGCAGAGACACCCAGACAAGAAGTGGAAGCAGGACTCCCCCCTCCTAGTTTGCATTTATTTAAGCAGTTAAGTCCTTCAGAGGGCTTAAAGAAACTCTTTTCTCACACTATTTCCCACTGCCAAACTCAGACAGCGCCTGCAAGCAGCTCCTTCCAGCACACAGTGCTCCAGGCACCGCTCAGAGCCCACTAAGCTGCACAGGGGCCCAGGGCAGCAAGCCAGGTGTGCTATCAGCCAGGGGCACCCATGTTTTCATCACAACACTCAACATGCATGGATGCAAACAAGCAGAGATTACATGTCCGTGTCCCTCTGGCTCAGGCCAGTGGGGATTCTCCCATGTCTAATACTACAGCTGAGGTCAGGCTGCAGCCT
Source organism: Actenoides hombroni (assembly GCA_024336885.1). Lineage (NCBI taxonomy): Eukaryota > Metazoa > Chordata > Aves > Coraciiformes > Alcedinidae > Actenoides > Actenoides hombroni. The sequence goes on from WUAM01000343.1 coordinate 35,870, forward strand.
TTCCCTTGGGCAGAACCAGGATTTTGTTTCTCTTTACCAAGCTATTTTTCTTGAAACGTATGAATAGGTTCCTACACTCTGCTCCTCTGCCAAAGAGGGCTGAACTTAGCCAACAGACGCAAAGAGTATTGACAGACAAATAGAGAGCCAGCCAAGACACATTTGCCTCACTTCCTTAGGAAACCAGGTTAGAAGACACAGCTGACCTCGTTTCACAGGCCACAGCAGGACTGTTACTCCTCCAGGACACTGCTCCTGGCTAACAGAGATCACTCCAGCTGGAGACTTCCTGGCACTTGGGGAGCTTCTCTTCCATTGGCTCTTTAGGGAAGGACTCACTGATGGTGGATTCACCCATAACCCTGATTTCAAGTTCCTTGTGCCCTATTTCTTATCCAACCCAAGTACCCCCAGGCAATCACTGTCTCCATTTATCCTCGAGGAAGCCCTTTTCCCCTGTATTAAGAAGTTCCTGCCTAGCTGCGCCCTAGCACCCAGTGCTTGGCACCCAGCAACACCCCCCTTCCCTGCCCCCCCTCCCCACTGCAGGGTGCCTGTGCCAGGCTCTATGGAGCAGAGTGGGGGCTGCTCCCAGAACTGGGTTGCTCCCCCAGGGACACCCCGGGAAGCTGCAGCCTGGGAGGGACAGGGTCACCCGGGAGGTTCCCTGTGAGCCCGGCATCCTGTTCCTCTCCTGCCCAGCAGAAGGAAGAGGGGAAAAGAAAAAAGGGAGGATTTAAAAAAAAAAAAAAAAAAGAGCTTTTTGTCAGGCGATGCGGTAACCCACCGGGGGTGAAAATTTGCGCGTTATGCAGAGCCCGATATGCCAGCAGCCCCGGGTGGGGGATCCGGCCCGAGCCGTGCTCCACGCTGGGCTGCCGTTCTGCCCTGGTGCCGGACGGTGCCCCTACCCCTGCACCGGCGGGTCCGGCTCCTCGGCTCCTGCTCGCTCCCCGCCGTCCCCCCCCCCTCCCCGGGGCTCGCTGCTGGGCCGGGACGAGGGCTCTCCCTCGCTGCTGCCGGGCACAGGGGCACTGAAGCCACTGGGCATTTGCTGCTACCGTCTGCGCCCCCTGCACACCACCCCCCGCACAGCACACCGTGCACACGTGTGTGCACACATGCTTTCATCCATGCTGCATACGTGCACACCTACTTGCAGGCAGACCTATTGTGCTCACGCAGCACACACACACACACGGAACGCGTGCTGCCTGCACGCACAGTTCACACGCACCCATACGCAGGCGTCTGGTTTGCACGCACACCCCTGTGCGTGCTCACACTCGGGCACACTCACACACACTCTCGGTGTGGGCACTGTGGCCTTCACCCGAAGGCATTCATTCACACGCACGGTGCAGAGGTCTACAAGCACGCCCTGCTGCATGCACCCACCCCCGCAGGTGCGCACACGCACGCTGCACACATGCAGAGTCATGTGCACACGTGGCTTACACGCACAGGCATGTGCACAGGCGCTGCATACAGCTGTGCACACACGCACACATGCATTCCCGCTCAAGCGTACGCACACATACACGCACACGCGTGGCTCCCCACTGCCTGGGCTCACAGCCCCACGCGCTGCCCCCAGTGCTCCCCCTCCTCTCGCAGGGCTGCCCCAGCGCATACCCCCCGGGTTCTCCAAGCCTCCCAGTCCCTCACCTCCACTTAGTGCGCCGGTTCTGGAACCAGGTCTTCACCTGGGCGTCCGTCATCTTGAGGGCCTTGGCCAGGGCAGCGCGCTCGGCCGAAGCCAGGTACTTCTGCCGGTGGAAGCGCTTCTCCAGCTCGCAGATCTGCAGGCGGGTGAAGGAGGTGCGCGGCTTCTTCTTCTTGGGGGGCGTGCGGTTCTGGTAGGGGTGACCTATACGGCGTGTTACAGTGAAGGGTGAGAGGGCCACTGGGGGGGACACGGGAGGAGGGGGGATGAGAGGCAAAGAAGCAAGCAGCGACACATCAGCAGAGGGGCTCCCGACTCCCCGGCGCTGAGCTGGGGACCCCCTCCCGCTGCGAAGCCATCGCTTTTCCCCGCCGACGGGCTGCAAAACCGCGGAGGCGACCCCGGCGCATTTCCCGGGTGCTTCGGGCAGCAGCCGGACACCGCTCGGCTTTGGCGGCGGAGAAGGCGGCCGCTTGACCAGAGAAGTGCCGGGGGGGGGGGGCGGGCAGGCAGGCACGGGGCTCCGTGTACGGTGCAAAAGGGATCCGGTTTAATTTCGTTTGGGCGCCGTGGAACTGCCGCCGTGCTCGGCCTCGGCGTTTCGTACGCGGGAAATAACTTCCCAGCCTGGAGTTGCGATTCGTTGTTGTTTGGTTTGGGTTTTTTTTGTTGTTGTTGTTGTAGGTCTTGTTTGTTCTGTTTTGTTGGTTTGGTTTTGTTTTTTAAAATAAATTGTTTTTTCTTCCCCCTACCTCCGAAAGAATAATTGGGGAAAACTTTCAGAGTGTCTCAGCAGGGTCGGGCCCGGAAGGGGCTCCGTGAAATCCATCCCTGTGCCTGCCAGCGGAACGGCCCGTTCGCCCGCGGCCGTGCCCGCGCCGAGCGCCATGGGGCCGAAATTAAACATGAACTTGCAAAAATTTGGCCTCGGTTTCCGCGCCCGGGAAGAGGGCCCGGTGCGGGCGCTGTAGGAACAGGGACCGATTTTTTTCCCCCCGTTGCAATTTCCTTGGGATTTTCTGATTGTTTGTTTTAAATTATTATTATTTTCGTTGTTCCAGTTTCTGCTTTGTTAGAGCTGAAAGACGAGCCCAAATACACCTGGAAACGGCGGCGGTTCCGGGAAGCGGATCCAACCTGAGCCCGGCTCTATTCAGGGGTGCAAATAGTCCCTTTTGAAGCGGGAAAGGCTGAACTCGCAGCCGGGGAAAAATAGCCCTACGAGCGGCCGACAACGGGCCGGCCTTCCGGCCGGGCGAGAGCCAGAGAGGCCGGGCTCCCTTCCCATCTGGCCGGGCTGTGCCTCCGAAATAACCCTGTTTGAAAGGCAACCTTCCCCGGGTGTTAAGTCGGGTGGCGGGGAGCGGGCAACCGTGCCCAGGGCTTGCTGAAGGTGTGCGGAGTTTGCCGTTTTACCGCTTCCTTCCTGACGGCCTTTCTCGGGACGCATCCCAGAAAAAAAACCCAACAAAACAACAAAAAAAAACAACTCCAAACAAACCAAACCAAAACCAACCAACCAACCAGAAAGTAACAAAAACCCAAACAAACAAACAAAAACCCAAACCAAACAAACAAAAATTAAACAAAACAAAAAACCAACCAACAAAAAAAAAAACCAACCAAAACCACACAACACTTCAACTAAACGAACAAACAAAATCCCGAAGCCAAAACCACAAAAAACCAAACCAAAACCAAACAAACAAACCCCAGAACGTTAAAAAAAAAAATACAACCAAACCCAAAAAAACCACCCCACCAAACCAAGACCAAACCCAATGTGTTAGGGGGGACCAAATGCGCCTGATTTTCCACCCCTTCTAGCTTCGGGCCTCCTCCGGGATCGATTTCCCAGGGCGATCCGGGCAGCTCTCTCCACGGGGCAGGATCGTGCTTTCCTGGGCAGGCACCGACTACCGCGGTGGGGAAAGGAGCGAGACGGCGAGAGCAGGGAGGTAAGGTGGGGTCCCGGTAGCCCGACTCACCTGTGAACCTGTCTTTTGTGTACCGCCTGTTGCTCTCCATCCAGGGAAAGGTGAGCCCCGTGAGACTGTTCATGCCGTTCACCGCCGGCACGGCGGCGGAGAGGGGCTGGTGCACGCCGCCGGCTACCGGGCGATGGGCCGGGACGCGGATCACCCCCCCGGCCGAGCTCAAGCTGTTGCCGTTCATGCTCACCGCCATGTTCACGTTGTAGGAGCCGGGCAGGCCGCCCATGCTGCAGGAGGTGCCGGTATAGGCGCCGGCCGCCCCGCCGCTCGCCCCGTAGCCCCCCGTGACGGTGTTGTAGGCGCTGCCCACGATGCAGCCCAGCCCGTAGTCTGCCGAGTCCTGCAGCCGGGGGTGCGACACCATGCAGCTGCCCGGCTCCGACGTGTTGAGGATCTGGTCGATGCCGAAGCTGATGGGCTCGGCTTGGCCTTGGTGCAGGTGGTGAGCCCCGAGGTGCTCCATGGAGACGCCGCCCAACCCCGGCAGCGGAGCCGCGCACAACGCTCCGGGGCACCGGGGCCGGACCTCCGCCCCGGGCAGGGCAGCACAGCCCCGCACCGCCCTGAACCACGGCAGCGGAGCCGCGCACAGCCGGGTCACGCCGGCTACGCGCTCAGTCCCATACCACGATGGTCGCGCACCCCAAGACACCCCAGTAGAGCCACGCACAGACGGGACACGGCAGCCACACGCTCAGCCCGACCTGCCGGCAGCAGAGCCATGCGCGGCAGAGGCGCAGGAGCTAAAGAACCCGGCAGCCGAAGCACGAGAGCTGCACACTCGAGACACAACCGCACCACACACCCCCACGACAGCCTCCAGGAGCAAAGCCGCGACACCCAACCCACGCACACTGGTCCCGGTAAGACCCAGCACCCCCAAGCCGCCAAGACACAACCACCTCAAGCGAGGAGTCACTCACCCAAGACAAACACATACACACAGAGGAAAGTGCCCGGGGACCCCTCGCCTCCGCGGGCAGTGGACAGCCAGGAGCCCCGCGGAGCAGCACGGAGCAGAGCGTGGCGGAGTGCGAGTGCTAGAGCCCCGCTTGCCCATCAATCATGCTACCCAAGGCCTGCTGCTCCCAGGCCCTCACTCTCCATTGGTTGGATGCTGAAAGGAGCCGAGTGAATGACAGCAGAGTAAGAGCACACGAGAAAAGGAATTTCTTCTTCCCCAGCTCCCCCCCATGCCCCCCTAAAAAAGAAGAAAAAAAAAAAAAATCACCACCCGGTTCAGCCTTATAAAGTCAGCGCTGGGCATTGGGGTGGGCAAAGGAGCAGCAAGCAGCCGGCAGTGGAGGGTGTGTTTTGTCACGGACTTTGTGGCTGTGGGTTGCTGGAGAGGGGGGTCATGGCTGGCAGTCCCCTTGGGGGGGACTGTCAGTCCCTGGGCCGCAATCCTCATGGGCTGTCAGCTGATCCTGTGTGAGAGCTGATGCCAGGGTATCCCCCCCCGAAGTGGTCCCAGATCCACTGTGCCCCTTTTCCCTGGAGGAGTGTTCTCAATTTCAAAGGTCAGCACCTCTCAAGAAGTTGAGGAGGGGGCTCCTCCATATCCACACCCCAGAACAGGGGACACAGAGGTGGTCAGGAGGGCCTCCACATGTGCCCAGGCCCATGGAAGGGGATATCATGGGTGGAGATGATGGGTGCCTGGGACACACCTTTCCCCCAAACAATCGGGAGGGAGGCTCCTTCCACTGGTATGAGAGCTGAGCAGGACATCCGCTGCTGCTGGCCCCACCGGCCACCAACCACTCCCTCCCACGCCATAGTAATGGGTCTCGGAGTTGAGATGAGTGTTTTTGTTAAATAAATAAATAATATAAAAAAAGAAATCCGCTGCCGTAATTTTCTGCAAAACTTGCTTTGGCCCTGGCCCGTTGGTGCTCCCACTCTGCTCAGTTGGGAGTGGGAGCAGAGCTGCTACACTGGGGCGGGATCATGTCTGGCTCCTGCCTCCTCCCTCTGCTACTGCTGACCAGCTCTGCCCAGTGTGGCCCCACGCTCCTGGCTGCAGCGTTGAGAGTTTCCTCACCAGTTTGTGCTCTGCCAGCCTCAAGCAGCCCACCTCATCCTCCCTGCTCCTGGCTGGGGCCAGTCCAACTGGCCCCTCTTCTCCTTGGCAGGGGCAAATCCTGCTGTGGTTTAGTGCCCATGGGGGATTGTGGGGATCCTGCAGAACAGCCCACTCTAGGGCATCCCTCATGCAATAAAAACACACTGGCATAGAAAGTCATGCCCATGCACTCAGGTCCACCTCACTCACTGCCATACATAACACCCCAACCACATCCTCACCCCCGCCCCCCCCACTCATATGGCCTCACCCTCACAAAGATGCACACACGCTCACAAACACCCTTATGAGCTCACAGGCACCCATGCTGCCATGCAGCTCCACACACTCTCTTGCACACACACCGATATCTGTGTACACTTATTCACATGCCCCCCCAATCTCAGACGCTTACAACCCTCCCTGCACCCACACAAATTCACATGTACACACGTTCTTACAAACACCTTCACAACTGTATGCGTTAACACACACACATTCACTCCCAAAACACATGTTAATGCACCCCCTATATCTGTGCATTCAGACACCCCCAGACACACACACTCTGTGTCATGGGTTTGTGGGTGCGTGTGGGTTCCTGCAACCCCCACACCAGCTACAACTCTCTGGGTCTAAAGACCCACCACTTTCACCATACCCACCACCATGGCCCCACACTGGGGAGGCTGTAGAGACACAATGGGCAGCAGCAGTTCACAGCCATCCGTCTGCCCTATATCCAGCCCGTGCCCAGTCAGCCTGCCCCCCACCCCCACACCAATGCCCAGCCCTGCCTGCCCACCGGGGTCAGGTTTCCCCCCCTCCCCATACCTGCC
>WUAM01000343.1:50771-62381 GCA_024336885.1 Actenoides hombroni
GGCCACAAAACCAGCAAGTTTCAAACCTTGTCTGCTTGCATGAGCCTAGGGAGTGACATTTTCCTGATCCTGTCCCACCTGGTGACAGCCAGCACTGGGCATCTCTCCCTGTGTTCAGGATGCTACAGCTTGCTGTGGGGTGGCTGAGCCTGCCCTCAGCCCCACATTGTCTGCACAAAGACACCAAAGCCAAAACAAAGCAATCAATAGTAGCAAACAAGCAATATTAATAGTTATCAAATAATATTTATAGTAAAATGGTAAATTAAAGTACTTCTTATGGATACCAACACCAGTGCAGGGGTTAGGCTCTAAAGAAGCAGATGAGGGTTCTTAGCTCTTTCAGAGGAGACCATGCACCAGATGTCTGCGAGGAGATGGAGGACAGTCCCATCCCACTCTCTCCCAACAGCAAGGTACCCACTGCACTGCTGCATTCACTGCAAGGGGTGGAGACGGCTTCTGGGGGTCAGCCAAAGGCAGACACAAAAGAGGTTTCCTGGAAGGATCTGAGCACTGGGAGGGAAACGTGCCCTTTGCCTGGGTGTCCCGGCCTGGGTGTTTATTCAGGTCCAGCAGAACAATGTTGCAGCTAGAAGAACTGGCCTCCCCCTCCACAGGCGCAGCTAGAGGGGCCATGCATCCCCCCAGCTTGTCCCCAGGGTGGGTGAGTGGTGCCTTGGCTCACAGCCATGATGCTCATGTTTGTCACCACAGAAGCTTTTTTAAAAAAAAAATCTCTTTGTTTCTGTGCTCTTTCATTCCTTCAGAGAACAGGAAGGGGCAGCTTCTTGGAGAGAATGTTGAGGATTTGGGGAGTTTCATGGAAGGGAGGGAGCGTGAGCTCATCCATGCTGCATCCCCATCACAACTCTGTCCCAAAGCATCCTCCAGCAGCAGCAGAGCCAGCTGTAACCCAGCACGTGCTCCTGGGAGCCCGGTTGCACACAACATACCTCTGACCCAGGGAGATCTGCCTTTTGGACAACCAAGTCCCTGCTCTAGGGATCCTGGTGAGCTTCAAAGCTGTCTGCAGGTGAGATCAGATCAGGAAAGGGTTACTTCAGCCTGTGATGTGGTCTGTGGTCCAGCACCTAGACTTCCAGAAGACAGAGGCTTCCTGGGACACCTGCAGCCCAGGGATGGTGGGGTTTCAAGGCAACACTAAGGTAAGCTCTCACATTCCCTGCACAGACACCTTTTACTGGGCAGCCTGGAGAAATCAACCAAATGGGACTAGTGCCCTTGCTGAGGGTTATAGGGCCAAGGCTGCCCCAGGTGCTCAGCATTTAGCAGGATTAAACTCTCACAGTGGTGCAGAGTCCTTATCAGCTGGAGGATGTGGCAAGGCAGCACTCTGCCTCCTGGTTGAGTGCTCCTTGTGTTCCCTGAGTGAGATGTATTCCCCCTCTGATTGCCTTATAGGATGTGACAAGCCAGTCCCTACCAGGAAATTTGTGAGCCTGAAACACCTTGCCCATCCATCACCACCCCAATCAGCTACCTCATGCACTACCCACCTTGGCCACATACCCAGCGTTGCTAGTCACTGAAGGTCACTGACATCCTGGAAACTTAACATTTCAGGGACCTACTGCTGATGCCAGGCTGGCAAGGGGCCCAGGTCTCCATGGGGCCAGAACATCCCATCCCTGCTTGCACTGCAGCAGTGACTGTTTCTCCTGCTGATGCCTCACTCCCTCCAGGCTCCTGTGTCTGACCGGTGCTTGTTTTCCCTGCTTGTTGGCCACAGGAACTCCTGAGGCCATCATGGTCCTGAGTTCCAGGAGAGTGGGGAAATGCTCTGTGACTACCATCAAAGTCAAACCTTATCTTCAACAATGGAGCTGAAAATCAGAGCAGAAAACCTGGGAGGTTGGAGAAGTGTCTTTTCACTCAAACAGAGCAGTAGTTTGTGAAAAAAATGGAAGGAAAATGAGTGAAAATGGTTCTAGGCTACATCAGTGGAGAGAGCATCGTCCCAGGGCTGCATTTCCCAGACCAAGGGTGCAAGGGAGCACTTGCAAAATGCTAGCAAGTGGTAACAGTTTTTAGAAACTATGATAGTGGAGCTGGAAGGTCAAATGAATGAAGGCATTCCAACTCCTGAGGGCTGCCTGTGCTCCCCAGGGTCTGAGCCACGCATGCTGCCATACCAAAACTGGTACTTAATGTGCTCACAGCCTTGCAGAAGTTTTTATGAGACACTGGTGCACCATGACACATTTGCTCATGCTTGCAGCTTGCAAGGTGGATCCCCTGAAGATGCTGATGCATTTTGGGGCAGTGATGCTGAACACCTGATGCTTAGCAGCACGGTAGCAGTGAGAAGACAGTTCCCTGGGCTTGTGCCAGGTAAGCAGCCATCCTGCCTGGCACTGCAGCATCCCGCTCACATGTCCCACTGCATGCACATCTGGGGCTGGCGAGGAGCAGAGTGGTGTTGGAAGGTGGGGGAGATGGGAGTCCCCACCTGCCCAGAAGGAGATGACCTGGAGGGGATATTCCTGCTGAGAGCCTGGATGTGGCTCTGGGGAAGAGGACCAGGCTGATAGCAACTTCTCTTCTGCAGTAATGGGATTAGGGGAGCTGGGGAGCACTAAAACCCTGAAACCTGCCCAGCAAGGACTGGTGACAGCAGATGCAGGGAGTGAAGTAGTTTGTACAGCAGGAGAGGCCAAGCAAAGCTCCTGTGGGTCTTAATGGGGCCAGGGCATTTGCATCATCCTTCTGCACCTCCCCAGAATGTGCAAAGAATTTGGGCAGGAGGCAGCAGATTGGGTCCCAGGGATGGGGATGTCTGCAAATGGTTTCTGATGAGCTGCTTCTTTCCCTGAAAAATGGAATTTCATTAAATCAGCTTTGAAGTAGTGGGGAATTCCCACGTTGCACTTGCACTTTGCTTTGCCTCTATTGAATAATTATGAAAAAATACAGCTTTCCAAGTGTGTCACTTGTTCTTCTTCAACTTAAAAATTTCTCTTCCGCTTTGTTCTCCAGGCAGTATTTTTTACTTTATCTCAGTTGTGGGGAAAAAAAATAAATTAAATCTTCTGTTTCTTGTACTAAAATAATACATAGAGAAAAACTTTCCAGTTTAAAACTTTATTACCAAGAAAATAAGGATCAAGTGAAACACTTTTTCCCAACCATCGTTCTTCCACTTGAAAAAAATTCAAAAGATAAAAGCCACCAAAACACAAAAATTCAGTAGTTTCCTCCCTGAGCTGATGGAGATCTCTCTAGAGGAAATGTGTCTGATAAGCTAAAGTAAAGCCGCCTCCCCTGCTTTATCTCAAGCAGTGTCAGATGGGTATTTCTATCAGGATTTCTTCTGGACACTCAGAGCATCGAATTACTCTCTCATCCCATACTCCTCCACTGAACTGTTTCAGAGCTCTCAGATTGGTGCTCACCAGAGATGCTGAGCAGCCAGGCTGCTGTGGGATGTGGTCTGTGGCTGGAGGGAAGGGCTCTTGATGGTGGTAAACAAACATGCAACTCTGTCCTTCAACCCAGTTGTTTCACTGGAGAGGTCTGGAGATGCCCCCAGAGCTGCTCTCCATGCCATGCAGTGTGACTGGGAAGGACCCATTTCATCAGGGGTTTTTCAGTCTTAGGAAAGCTGCTTTGGTGCCTCAGTTTCCCCACTAAGCGCTGTCAAGCAGCCACCTCACCTCTGCCTTTCCTAAAGCAAGCATAGACCAGAAATATATTCAATTCCTGGCATTAGAGGCATCTCAATTCACCCATAAATCCAAAGCTAGCAGCCCTTGCTTTGGCCCCCCACTTGGGGTCACAGAGGGAACCAAATCCCTGAAAGCATCAAGGTCACAAAACACCCAATGACTCAGACTGGACACGTGCTGCTAGCCTGGCTGGGGCACAGGCAGCAGTGGTGAGCACAGGGCTGATCACCTCCTCACCCCAACTGGGTCCATTTTCCCCATCTTGGGGTTTGCTGTTGATATTCTCACTTGTCCAGGGAAATAACCCCCTCAGCTGCCATCACTAGGATCAACCTACTCTTCCATCCACCATCTCCTTCGGGGCTTTGCATCCACATGTTGTGTGGGGATGTCCATCCTTGCAGTGGAGAGAGGGACAAAAGGAGCCCAGATCAGAAACCCTGACCTAAAATGGGGCCAATTACCCATTAATTGATGCCGCTCGCTCCCCAGTGATTAATTGTCAAGAGAAACCATGTCACGTTTTGCAAGCCCAGACTCCAGCACAGCGACATCGTGGGTCCTTTATCAGCCCTGGGGCCAGCCGTGGCACCAGCCTGTCTGAGCCAGCCAGGTACCTCCATGTCTCAGGGACTGTTTGTTTTGGTGTAAGCCTGACTGTAATTGGGGCTAAAGAAAAATACCCACAGCAAAACAAACGTGGCGCCAATGATGGACACAGCCCTGCAGCCAACATGAAGACAGATGGGAGGAGAGCCTGTGCCGAGAAGCCCAGGTGGAGATGCTCGGAAAGTTCAACACATGGCTGTTGACCATGCAATTAATTTCCAGTGGCCTCTGTGAGAGTGAAGACCATGGCCAAGCATCTCCTGCATTCTGGATGTGTTCAGGGCCAGTGAGAGAGTCCCACTACATCCTGCTCTGCCCTCCCAGCCTGTGCCAGCCACAGGACTCTCTCACGGCTTTCTTGCCCCAGCTTTCCCCAGCACCACCCTGAATAATTCATGTACGAGACAGAGAAGAGGATAAATCACAAGCAATGATTAACATGAGTTATTTTATGTGCTGGGAAGATCTATCGTCCTGGCTCCACCAGGTTGCAGTGATTAATGCAGCGCTGCTCTCCTGGATAGAAGCCCTTACATTCAATTACAGATGCTGGGGGGCTCCCAGTCAGCAAGAAATCAAACAGAGACGAGACTGACTGGGGAGACCCCAGGCCACTGTAAGAGGATTTTCAGTGGATCCGACACATATTAGCCTCAATCAGGTTTAATGGGGTTCAGACAGGTTGCAAAACGAAGCACACACACATACAGGGCACACCCTGACTTCCCTGTGCATTTGTGATTTAGTGCAAAGCCATCAAAGCTGGTTCTTAGGTCACGTCCATCATGTGAGTCTGCAGGTTTATCAGGCCAGCCCTCTGATGCCCTGGGAGAAGACTAGCCCAGGGTGCAGAGGTTATTTTAAAAATAAATTTAAAAAATGAAACATCCTTGCTTGATTAATGTTAATTAATTAGCTAACAATTAATTAACAAACGGAGTGTTATTTTAATTCCTTGACAACAACTGACTCTGAATGCCCTTTTCACCCTGTCCAGGGCTGCCTCCTGTGACACACTTGTTTCCAGCCTAGCCTGGGAGCTTGGCTTTTTTGGGTCAGGATCCATCCTGTGCCCTGTGGGTACCAAGGCATTTGTTTCTCATGGCCAGCAGCCTTACAAGAGGTGCTTCTGCACCTGCTGGAGGGTCCAAAGTGGGGAAGCTCTGAGGGTTTGGAGCTGAGCCCTTACCAAACTCACAAGTGTCACATGTGATGTGATGCAGTTAGAATCCAGCTCCTGGGCTGACTCTGCACAGTGACTATTTTTTGCTGTTTGCTCTCTCTGCTCTAGTTATACCTGTCTCCTTCCTCCCATGTCATTTGCTTCCAAAACAAAATGCCTGCTTATTCAGATCTAGATCTTGTTAATCAATGCAACACTAAATTTAGGACCAGGAAAGCCACCACCGAGCCGTCTCCATGCAGTTAGACTATAACTACCTATTTTAGAGCCTTGATCACATCAGACATGCAGCACCCATTGAAAAGAAGGGGAAAGGCTGTGGCTGCACACCTCTTCGTGGCAAAGCCCCCTGCCCTGCTCTTCGATGTGCTTGGCTCCAGTTCCCTCTGCAGCCTGGCTGGGCTGTCGCTCCCCACCACACGGCACAGCGATCTGCCAGGGAGGAGCTATAGTAGCCCAAGCCATTAACACAGAAAGTTATTAGTAGGCTCTTGGGCAGAGTCTATTTTCATATTCATTTGGCTAATTAAATGTAAATCATTGCTCGGGATTACCATGAAAGATCCCAAGCCCCATTAGTTAGTCTGTATTCACAAGGGACAAGAGATGTCACCCTCATGAAGAGGTGATTCACGGTCACGCAGGACATGCCTGGTCTGCGGTGGCAATGAGTGGCTCTGTCACCCATGGGCAATGCCCAGTACCCAGGGGGTGATTTTAGTTATTTGGGCTCCAAGGAGCAGGAGCCACTTCTTTCCACCCAGTGACATCTGGCTGTAGCTCTCAGTGACGGCAGGGCTTGGAAGACGCTCCATGAGCATCCCAGCCATGATCAATATTTGGAGCCTGCTGGCACTGGCTGCTCTCCCCAGGGCCCAGCAGAGCATATGGGTGTTCCCAAGCTACCGGCTAGTGTTGCAGCAGCTTTTAAGATGTCACCGATCTCCTCACAGGGACCCTCTGCCAGTCTTATAGGCTGAAGCATTGGGAGAGTTCAGAGACCTCTCCAGGATCACATCACCAGCCTGGTCCCCGAGCCCGTGTTGGTACCTGGTGCATTGCACAACAATGCTACAAAATCACAACCAAATGGGATTTTCCACTCCAGACAAGACACTGAAGGGTTGTAGATTGAGATAGGAGGGACAGAGATGGATGCCCCGAGAAGCAGTGTGGAGACACTTCCCTGTGACCAAGGTATCTGCAAGAGGGACATGGTCTCTCTGGTGAATGCTGGCCTCCTGCCTCTCTTTACTGTGTCCCCTGTGTTTGGGTTGGGACCTTGCTGCAAACATCAGCATGGCTGGATCTGGTTTCACTCCTTTTCTCAAAGCAAACACAGACAGTGTCACCCACTGTGTTGGCCTAGGGGACACCAGGGCAGGCAGGCAGGCTTCATCCTCCCAGGGTTGCTGCACACAGCCAGCCCCAGGCTGGGCTAGGTGCTCCAGGCTGCACCTACAACATTCCCCCCACCTCAGTCCAGGACCCAGTTCCTCCTTCCATTCCACTGGTGGGAGAAGCCAGATTCTCTCTCCCCATGGCAGGGGGTCTCGAGGCTGCTGTGCCACTCATACAAGGATGATACCACTCTTTGTGTGGTACAGGCAGGACAGAAGTCAATGCCATGCATGTGTTCAGCAAACAGGGCTGCCTGGAGACCCACAAGCATGGTGCTGTGTCCACAAGGTGCTCAAGGGATGGGCAGAGAGAGTCAGGGCCAAGCTACAAAGTCAAGGTCAGGGGAACATGGAGGGGTCTTCACTGGGGGAAAGCATAGAGCAGAGCTGGTCTGGCCCTAATTCTTGGTGTCTGCATTTTGGTGCCCACGGCAAAATGCATCTGCCACTCAAATCAACCCTGCACCCACCTGCCCCGCAGCCTGGCCCCAGCTGCATGTCCTGACTGGTTGCAGATGGATGTGCTGGGAGCAGGCAAGGAGCTGGGAGGTAGTGGGGGCTTTGCCCCTCTTTGGGGCAGCTCGCAGGCAAAGCAAGCCTGGGCTGCCCGCATGCCACAGAGCTGCAGGGGAGGGCAGGTCCATGCTTTCTGACTCCAGCCCTGTCTCAAGGCTGGGCAGCAGCTGGGGCCAGTGCTGCCAACGGTCCCCTGGTACTCTCACTGCCCGGTGTCTGGGACATGGCTGTTTGCTGCAGACAGAGCTGCAGCATCACGCTCATCCTCTGAATTCCTTGTTTGGCATATACTGCCCAGCTCCCTGGAATCCAGCTTGGTGCTGGTAGCTGGCAGCATCGGCCAAGCCAGGCACACACCTACAATGAGCCCTGCAAGATGAGGAAAGTAGGGAATCATGTCTCTGGGAGTTCGGGGAAGACATCCTATGGGCAGCCTGTGCTGTGCTGCCTGAAGTCTCCCAAGCAGGGAAAGAGTGAGGGGCTCACTTTCCATCACCCACGGGTAGCTGGCAGCCCCCAGCCCCATAACCAGGCTGGTCCTACTTCTGCCTCTCAGAGCCCCACCACACACCTGTAACCACTGCCTCCTGTTATCAATTACTGAAATTCCACCTGTTTTGCCTGCTGTTTGTAGTAGTAGCCCTGTCCGTATTAACCTCTGACCCTGCCGAGCTGCTCTTTTCTTCTTTCGACAATTGTGTTTACCAAGTGCTGGGAGGTTGGCTTTTTTCTCCATGCCAGAGCTCAGCCATCCTGTCTCCAGCCCAAGATACTTCCTAGTCCTTCTCAGTTTGGATGGTCCATGGTAGCTGCAGCCTGGCACAGGGATGTTGCTCTTGCCAAGCCAGACGACAAGCCAAAGCAACCCCAGAATCCCTGAAAAGACTGGCAAAAAACATTGCTCACCTTTTAGTGGGAGATCTTTGGAAGAAGTCCCCCACCCTCTCTGTTCACTGTCCCCACCAAGTTCCCATGGGACTCCAGCTTTACCTGGTTACTGATGGGTAGGGTCCCAGCCTCACTCCTCCCAGGCCTGGCTGACCTGTGCTGCTGGCTGCCCCAGTGTCAGCTGGAGAAGTCAGACCTGCCTGGAACCTTGAGAGCAGAGAAGAGAGTTTAGGGGTGAAGGCCAAAGGCAGAGAGTGTGGGGTGGAAGAGCCTCTGCAAACCCCCACCAAACAAGCCCACCCCAGCCTCAGTGGACTTCCCTTCATCCTCCTCCCCAACTCACTCTTTCTTAATTATTCTTAATGGGAGAGATCATAAAAGCTTCTATTAACTTTATTACCAGATCAATTAGTGTCTTCTTTCCCCCCTCCTCCTCCTTCTGCGCTAATAATCCCATCAAATATGAAGACAGCATCCACACCAGTACTCAGCAACCTGGAGAAGGTGCTGGGAAATGCAGCCTAGCCTGAGCTCCAGCTGCTCTGTTGGGCACTTCCGAGATCGATGGATCCTCCCCAAGACGTGGCAAAGTGAGGAGGGGAGGGAGATTAATTGGAGAAAACTTTGGCAATGAATGGCTCCAAAATGTGCCGGTGTGAGCTGAGCAGGAGCAGCTTGGCACTAGGATGCGGCCCTCTTGCCTGCAGCCCTGTGAGTTGGCGAGGTCGGCACAGCTGGCAGAAGATACAGGTGTTTGTTGGCAGGTCCAGGGGAAGGAATCGTGGCATAAATCAGAGCTCTGCAGGACAGCAGGGATGGGGCCACTGGGACAGGAAATGGGGTAATGGCTGCAGCTATGTGCTCTGAGCAGAGTGGAGAAGGCACCTGCCCAGCACAGGAGTGAGAGCACCTCTGCTCCATTCTATGGGAGACATGAGGGAGGATGAGAATACCCCTGGGGCACACACGCCAGCCATCACAAAGAAGTCTCCAAGGAGCCCTACATTCCCTTTGGAGAGGGAGGGACACAGAGGACAAGTGCTGGCACTGAGCACATCATCCAGTAATCCATCCCCAGCCTCTGTCCCCTTTGGGGACCCACCCCAAACATGCCAAAGGCGAGTGCCCCCTCAGCCCTTGGCACAACCCTTGCATGCAGGCGTGTGCTGGACTCACAGAAATGGGAGCTGGCTGAAAGTTGCAGCTGTGCTGGATGCCCTGGCTCACAGTGGGACCATCGCAGTCCAATTGACAGCCCCTGAAGGGAATGTCCAGGGAAACTGTGGGAGAAAAAGGATTTTGAAATGTTTGACCAGGGCGCCTTGCTTGGAGAGCAGCTCCTCTTGCAGGGATGTCAGCTCCCACCCCAGAACACTCTCAGAGACCCCTTTGCCTCCCACACAGTTTGTTCCAGCCCGAAAGGACCCACTTGAGCATCCTGGAAAGGCCACAGTGTTCCCAGCAGCCCAGGCCACGTGTCCTTCTTGTGTCACACTGACAGCTTGCAGCTTTGGCACTTGGAAAGGACTTCAGGGCCACTGCAAAACACCAGCCTGCCCGGGTCACAGGGCAGTGCAGCTCAAAGCCAAAGGGCTACCAGCCCAGGGCCTCAGCATAGGCTCTCAGCCCCTTGGCCAGCCAGAAGGGCTGCAGAGCGGGGACAACTTGTGCCAGAGCCTTTTCATTAAATGAGCACTCACACTCAGATTTGGACCACATGACCACCAGGATAGAACCCTGCAGAGTCAGCTCCCAGTCTGCATGCATTCAGAACATGCTCTGCACTTGGGTTCAGAGCAAGGACCAGTAAAAACTGGTTCACCTGGACAGGTCCCCTCCCAGCTCCTGGAGGATGCCAGAGGGGACACCATGTGTTTGTCCTGGCAATAAAATCCCAACAGCTTTGGGTGGCTGCTCACAGTGACTTCTGCATGGAGACATTCTTCCGTGACTGCATGCCCTGAGAAGATGTCTGCAGACACAGCGGAATTAGCAAGGGATGGCATCTTGCTCTCCTAATGTAAGGAGGTCCCACTGCCTCCTAATACCACAGGTGGTTTGCTGCGAGAAGCTAGCAATTGGGTGCACACTTACACCCAATGATCCCATGGGGCACTGGGTGTGTCCCAGACCCACTGCAGTTCTGGCTGCTGTCTGAGCACCCTAAATTCCTTCTCCTTCTGTCCTCTTTTCAGCTGGCCCAAGTTTAGTTCCCTCTCAAAACAGCCTGTTCCTGGGGCCATGGCTGGACTTGCTCCTGCTCTCGCCTGCTCTCTCATCCTTCTCTCTGTGGAGCTGACCCAAGACTCTTTAGATTCTCAACCCTGAGCCTGTAGGACCTTCCTCATCCACTTCTGAGGATGGACTAGACAAGGTATCTGCACAACACCAGCCAGCACAGGGTTCCCCAAACTGTACAGTTAGAACCCTCCCCAGCTTCCTGCAGGGTTGTCACTCCTAAGGCTCAGGGCAAAGAGGGAGCTGCCCAGATCTCACCCCTCCTAATCTGCCAGAGTTCCTGGCTTTCATCCACTATGGGCTGTGCAGACTCAGCTTCAAGAAGCTCCACTTTGCAGCTGACCCAGAGTGTCTCAGTGGCTCTGCAACCCTTTAGGGACATGTGGGGACTGTGCCTGCCTGGGGGATGTCCTGGGATGAACATCACAAGCCTGGATCTAGTATCAGCCCAGGGCCCAACAATGTAGAATGACACCACTGCCACAGGTCTGGGAAGAGGAGAAAACCCAGCCTGTGTCTTCTTATTATCAGGCAGAAAACCCAGTATTGTCCCATTTGTCCCTAAATACTTCTAACTTTATTGCCAAGGGTTTCCCCTTTGCACGTGGAAATGGCAGGTGCATGAGGGGGAAAGCGATGCTCCACTTGGATGGAGCTATCACTGCCAGGGAGAGAGAAGGATAGAGCAAAGTGCTGCTGCCCCCCGCCGCCCTCAGCTCTTCCAAAGTAAACAGGCCTGGGAAATAATAGTCAATGTGAAAGGAATTAAAAAGGCTTCTGCATGTGTGCGTGTGTATGTGTATGCAAGTCCTGCCAGGTTAATACTGCTGCCTATTCGCCTGACAGCTCCAAGATTGATTACTCGCCTCAGCGCTCTTTATAACTTGATCAGTCGAATTAATCTCTGGCTGCGGGCCCATCTGATGCCAGGCATCACAAATTAAATTTGGAAGTGTACGGGATCTTTTATTCCTCCCCCCCACCCCCCCCCCCCCCCCCCCCCCCCCCCCCCCCCCCCCCCCCCCCCCCCCTCTCTCCCCCCACGCCTCCCCGGTCTCCCTCGCACCCCGCCCACGCCCCGGCCCGT
>WUAM01000343.1:70918-87702 GCA_024336885.1 Actenoides hombroni
GCAAAGCAAAACCGAACCTCAGGACCCTCTTGTTCCCCCAAACCCCATGAAAGCGGCACAACCCGCCTTTTTTTTTTTTCCCCCCCCCAGCCCCCCCCCCCCCCAGCTCTCCTGGCAAGGAAGACTGGCTCCAGCAGATGTCCCGAAGACATGCTGAGTAGCTGCCCCAGCCCTCCACCACATACAGCAACATGCAGCTGCAAAGCAGGAAGGGTGGATGGGAACATGGGGCTTGAGTATCGTTCCCCCCCCCCTTCTGCCTCAGAGAGGGAAGTTAAAAGAGGAGGGCTCAGGCTGTGCTTTGGATGTGGACATCCAGCCTAGTGAGTTTTTGGGGTTCTCACTACTCACTCAAAGCTGCTATCCCATGCTCCCCTCCCACATTCTCAAACTAGCTGAGCCCAGGCAGCCAGGGAGGGAGGCTGCTGATGGGTCCAAGCACTCCCCAGCCCACCAGTGCTCAGGGGCTGTTCTGCAAAGAGCCCATCACTCACACTTTCAGGCCTGCCAAGCCAAAGGCACAGTAATTGCAATCCAGATACTCCCCTACTTCCGAAACCATGTGCTCCAGCAGGGACCAGGCACAGGGGCTCCCATTTCCGACTGCCTCCAGCTGTTATGAAGCAGAGAAGTGACAGAGAGCAGCCCCGGGACAGAAAGGGTTGCGAGGAGAGACAGCAACCAGCACTCTGATAAGTCAGGTCCCTGCTGAGCAGCTCCTCCTTGCTTCCCAGATAACCCACTCCGGGCACTCTCCAAAGGGTACCTGTGCTCTCTGCAGGCTGTGCCCTGGGACTGGTTATTTGCCTGCTTCAGCTCATTCCCTCTCCCCACGGGATCAGGACCCGTGCAGAGGGGAAAGCCAGCTCAAGGGAAGCAGTGCTGGGCACAGGGAAAAGACCCAGGACACTCCACGCCTTCCCTATATACCAACAAGGCTGGTCTTTCCCCAGGCTGACCATACATGAAGGTCAAAAAGCCACCTGCATTGCAAGGAGACTCCACTCCATGTGAGAGTCCTCTGTGCCCTCCTTGGGGTGGTGCCATTCCCAATGGCCATGCACAGGGATCGTCACCTCAAGGGAAGACACCATGCCCCTTGGCCGGATCCACGTTAAACATCACACTCGCAGCCTCGGTAGTGGACACACAGTGTCACATCAGCAGACCTTGGTCTTTTAAAGCCAGAGGGAGTGGAGCTTTCAGCAAACACAGCTGAGAAAAAAAAAAGCATTATCAAGTTAAAGCCTTTTAAAGGCTCCACCAGGCACTCGTGCTGGCAGAATCTGGAGGGTGTTATCCAGCATCAAGTCCAGCATGAACCCTCTGCTGTCAACACGAGCTAAAGAGCCATGAATGCTGCCCCACGCAGAGGCCTGCCCGCACTTCATCCAAGCTGGAAGACAGAGGCTGCCTGTGTGGCTTTATCTGGCTGGAAAGCCCTCCTTAAGATAGCAGGTTGTTTGCTCTGCTGGAAGGAGCTGCAGGTGATCTGAAGCCCCTGGCTCAGCCCCGAGCTGTCATTTGGCTGGACTAGGACAAAGTTACCCATCTCCCACTGCCTTTGGGGAAGGGACTCTCTGTTGTCTAATACAGCATAAGCAAAGTTTGCATCCAGAAAACAGCCTTCCCTTGAGGCCACTCCCCCAAGCCAGAGCATGGGGTGGTCATACAAACCCCATTTCCACAGGGAAGAAGCCTGAACAGTCCCTGCACCTTCTCACCTCTCTTCCAGCCACTATGCTGGTCTCTGCAGGAGTGGGTATTGGAGTTTACTGGGACCCTTTCCAAACAGAAAGGGTGCTGCTGGAATGCAAAACCAAGGAGAGGAGTTGAAAAAGCCCCATTCTTAGGAGAAGTGTCAGCATTCAAGTGCCCAGGGAAGACCACAGCAGTGACAGTGAGAAAGTAGTGCCCAGCTCCCTGCTACGTAATAAATGTGGGATGCTGCCACCTGCTTCACCCTTTATCTGTGCACAGAGGTAGCTAGACCATCTATCTCACACCCACCTCCAACTTTCAGCTGAACCACCTCCCCACTGGAGCTCCTGCTTTTCACCAGCCCTTGACAGGACATACAGCTCAATAGGCAGCACACAGGCTTGCTACAGTGCTACCCACCAGCTCCCGTCCCCCACACCTCACCGCACCTCACCTTCTACAACCATACTGTTTCTAGGAGGCTCAGCTGCCCCTTCTGCCTGCTTTTAAAGGCAGCCCCAGGGCCTGTGAGGGTGGAGCAGGGCAGGGCTGCCCAGGTGGAGCTCAGTTAGGAAGGGATGCGGGTGAGAAAGTCTTGGGGGAGAGGGACTCAACCTAAGGCTTTAATCTGCCCTTGCAAGAGTGCTGTGATACCAGGACAGAGCTCTGCTGAAGCAAGGGTGTAGCAGGCAGGGTGCAGGCAGCATTTCATGCCTTACCCCTGTCCATGTAATAATCTCCATTTACCCCTAGTCTGGCTCACATCTCCATGCCCTGCCCAGGGTCCCTCTGGTCCCAGTTTGGGTGGCATATGACAAAGCAAACCCAGCTCTGCATGCCCCTGCAGCTAGCTCGGCCAGCCTCCCCCCACAGCTAGCACCCCGCTGCTTGCTGTGACTGATACAGGGATCCTGGTGCTTTTATTAAATTCTTTGCTTCCTGTTTTAAGCTTAATAATAAATTGCATGTCACATTACGGCTGTGTTTATTAAAACCCATTGGCGTGGGCTCTGCTCTGCAACAGCATTTGAATTATTGAAAGCAACCCCCCATGGAGACCTATTTGCTGCAAACGCAGGAGGATTTATTTCCATTTTGTTTATCAGATGGTGTAAGTGCTGGGTGGAGGCAGGGAAGCGGTCTTGCTCTTTTTATTTTCTCCCTGAGCCAGCACAGCAGAGCAAAGAGGTCCTGTGCAGAGGGCACTAGGGAAAATGCCACCACCTCCAGGGATGGAGACAGGTTGGGGACAGAAATCCTGGATGTAGCTGGCCGCTCTGCCCTGCTTGTCTCCCTGGCTCCCAGGTCGAGTTCTCCACACCTGATTGCTCTGTGCCTCAGTTTACCCATTAACAGAGCAAGGTTACAGCACTGCAAGGTTACAGCACTGCAAACTTCCATCCACGTGTGACCAGCGTTCAACTCAGGCTGGCCAAGACCTCTGCCAGAAGCCTTTGATCTCCCATGGGAGATACCCACAGTGCAGGGGGGACCAGTAAGGTGACCACAAGGAATTTTGACCCTTTTTCAGCCCCGGATTAAAGCACAGACCCAAGGACATTGGCTGAACATCTCCAAGCTCTGCACCATCCCAGCGTCAAGAGGATGCTCTGGCTTCTGTGAGGGACAATTTAGCACCCATGTCCTTTGGGATGGCATCAACCCTCCCAGAAAGGCAGAGCTGCTGCCAGGGGCAGGGGAAGGGCATGAAGCAGGAAGGGCTGGATCTGGGGGTTTGGGGTGTTCCAGGGGTGCCCAAGTGCCTTGGCCAGCCATCTAGCTCAGTGGCAGGGCTCGGCGTGGCCGGTGGCTTTGCCAGGAGATGGCACTGTTTCGCGGCTAATCACACCGGTGGCCCAAATCTGGACTCTAGGATGGAGGAGCAGATGTGCCTCCTGCCCGGGCCCAGGCGGGGGCAGGTGCCGGCACCCCTG
The DNA here is from genome assembly GCA_024336885.1 of Actenoides hombroni. NCBI lineage: Eukaryota > Metazoa > Chordata > Aves > Coraciiformes > Alcedinidae > Actenoides > Actenoides hombroni. Next base: position 74,554 of record WUAM01000343.1, read on the forward strand.
AGGGCGGGGATGGGACAGCGTGTATTCACTGCTGGATAGTATTTACCTGACAAACCTTGTGGAGTCTACCTGCAGACCACAAAACCCCGTGGCTGCTCAGGGTGCCTGCTGCCAGGAGAACTCTGGGCAGTGCTGGGAGGGTGCAAGGATGAGGGGGGGCACCAGGGGTGTCAGGTCAGCTGTATGGGGAGCAGGACACCTTGGCGTCAGTTCTGGGTCGGCTGCCAAACATCTCAAAATTCACAAAAATCACAGAATCTTTGGAGCCGGAACAGACCTTTAGAGATCATCTAGTCCACCCCCCACCCCAAAGCAGGTTTGCCTGGAGGACATTACACGGGATTGCATCCAGGCAGGTTTTGAGTATCTCCAGAGGAGACTCCACAACCTCCCTGGGCAGCCTGTTCCAGGCTCCATCACCCTCACAGAAAAGAAGTTTTCACTCATATTTAGATGGAACCTCCTGTGCTCCAGCTTGTGCACCTTGTCCTGTCACTGGGCATTACTGGAAAGAGTCTGGCTCCATCCTCCTTGCACCCACCCTTTAGATATTTTATAGACATTGATAAGGTCTCCTCTCAGTCTTCTCTTCTCCAGGGTAAATAGTCCCCTCTGAACCTTTCCTCCTAAGAGAGATGCTCCAGTCCTGCAACCACCTTTGTTTCCCTCTGCTGAACTCTCTCCAGTAATTCCGTGTCTCTCTTGAACTGGGGAGCCCAGAACTGGACACAATATTCCAGATGTGGCCACATCAGGACAAAATAGAGGGGGAGGATGACATCCCTTGACCTACTGGCCACACTCTTCTTAATGCACCCCAGGATACCATTGGCCTTTTTGGCAACAAGGGCACCTTGCTGGCTCATGGTTAACTTACCGTCTACCAGGACTCCAAGATCCTTCTCCTCAGGGCTGCTTTCAAGTAGGTCTACCCCTTGGTGCATGGGGTTGTTCCTCTCCAGACAAGGAGTCTTCATGACCTCCTGGTCCATGGTGGTCCCCAGAGTGGTCTAGGAACCTGGATAAGGCTGGAGTGGTGGGAAGAGCTGAGGTCCCAGCAGCAGCATGCAGGCAGGGGCTGGGTGCAACATGAACTGTATGTTTGGGGCAGAAGGCAGCTACTTTAGGGTGTGTGTGTGTGTGTGTGTTGGTTGCTTGAATTTCCCTCATAGAATCCAGTGCTGCAAGTACGCAGTATGGGTGGCCAAAACACTTGATGGTGGCAGAGTAGTGCCAGCCTTGTGTGCACCCCCCCAGAGACTGGGATCTGGTGGGATTTTAACTACAGTTTTGTCTCTATTATCGTGTGTCTTCAGGGCCTTTCTACTGTTAGCAGGACAAGCCCCACTTTCTTTGTCCACAGCCTCCCAGTGACCTCCAGTGCCTGGGGTACCCCACTCACCCCAGGCAGCACAGAGGTGCTGAGGCTGGTTCATACCCCAGAGCCGACGGCCACGTTAGCAGTTCCTGGTCCAGCTGACCCCATCCCTGACGTCAGCCTGACATCTGGACCGAGCTGCTGCTCTGAGTGCAGGCAGCTGGGCTGGCAAGAGTCAGGAGCTCGGTCCCCGCCACTCCCAGAAAGCAACTGCCCCAAAAATTGGCTGGCAAAGGGATTTGGTGCTGCATGCCATCAGGGAAGACTCTGTCCCCACGTTTGGCCAGGTCCCCAGAACTCTCCAAGTGCTCAGAGCCGAGAAGAGCATCTGCAGAGCCTGGGGGGACCTCCTCCTTGGGGCAGGGGCTGCAGGAACATCCAAGCAGCCAGTGGCAGAGCTGACCAAACATTTTTAGAGCCAACAAATAACCTCAATTAAGTTCTGTGGCAGTGACCGATTCCAGCTGTGCAGAGATATTGGCTCCTTTAATTTTTAAGTGGCTGGAAACAGCAAGACCGGGAGGTGGGGTCCCCTCTGTTCCCCTGGGGCTGCTCTGCTGCCCCTCATTTCAGGGGTAGCAAGAGCCCTGATACTGCCTGAGCTGCCAACCTGCAACTCAGCCCTCTCCCACACTGGGATCTGAGGAAACTGGGAGACACAGTGCCAAGTCCCTTGCCAAGGGCTCTTGCTCAAGCTCCCCCCTCAGCCACCAAATTTCCCTCCCTGCAGAGCAGGAGTGTGAGCTGACAGTATCCTCTGCCAGGTGCCTGTGGGGTACCACAGGGACCAGGTGTGGAGCTGAGGAGGGTGCAAGGACTGAGATCCCAATGCAGACGTCCACCCGAGCACATGGAGACCCAGGGATGGGGGTCCAGCCCACCCGCTCCCTACCCCCCCAGCTAGCCCAGTGCTTCACCCACACCCGGCACAACCTGGATTTGTGCCAACACGGGCAGGGGGGACCTGGCCCTGTGGAGGGTTGGCATGGTAGCCCTGGCCAGGGGCCAGCCTTGGGCACCGGCAGGGAGCCCAGCCAGCAGCTCTTGCCTGCTGAACCTCTGGGACACTCTCAGGTTTCAGGGCAGCAGCCTCAGCCTGAGCATGGCCCAGTTCCACCAGACAATTTGTGTGCAAAACAGGAAGGGGATCAGGTCAGGTGAAAACATCTTGCATTCTCTGAAAGCAGGTTTTGCATCCAAAAAAAACCCCAAATAAAAGCCAATGTCATGTTTCTGTCCCTGGTCCCTCCTGAACACCCTCCGATGCTGATGTATCAGCCCCAGGAGGATGCTAGCACACTGTTAGATGGAAGAAGAAACTGAGGCATGAGTAGATTTTGCATTTCCCCAGCCGAGAAGGGGTTTGCTGCCAGAAAGGACAGGCAGCCCAGCAGGCAGGGAAGCAACACTGCTGGCTGTGTCCTGTTAGGCTGCAGCACAGGGGCCAGGGCTGGCCCAGTCTCACCGTCTTCAGGAATTTTGCTCCATGGCCAACTCCAGACAAATCCCTTTTATTCGCTTGTTCAGGTTTCGATGCCGTAATTGCATCGTCTGAGCCAGCTCTTGAGAGAAAGAGGAAGAAAAGTAAAGAAAAGAAAAAACAAGGGAAGGAGAGCAGCACGGCGCCCGAGCCGCCAGCCTCGTCGCATCCTGCCTACTCCTGCCTGGGGACTGGCCAACTCCTTCCTCCTGGGGTCTGGCTTCCTGCCGCAGCTCCAGACCTCCCTGGAGCTAGGACTGAGTAACTAGGAGTGGTTTGGTCCATGGGGAGGTTTTGAGTCCCAGAAGTCCTGTAAATGCTTGTGGTTTGGGGGGGGCAAAGCACCCCTTGAGTGTGAGCTCAGCTGTGGAATACCCATGGGAAAAGGTCCTTCCAGCCCTCTCTGGGTGCAGAGAAGCACAGCACAGCTCTGGGCTTCCTTCCCACACTTCCCAAGTGACAGTTTGCTCTAAATCACCAGCTCTGGGAGGCAGGTGGGTTTTGGTTGGTTTTTTTTTTTCTGAATGGAGTATTTCCAGTGGAAATGGGAGCCTCTCTGGTCTTCCCCTGCCAAGCACAGAGCTGTTCTGCCCCCTCCATGCTGGCAGGGCCGTGGGCACAGGACCCCAAGATGAAGATGGGCAGAGGGGGGATGGGATCCAGACTGACAGGGGAGTAATGAGCCAGCTTGATGCATCCCCACTGCACAGGGGTGGTCTGCTGGGGACCACCATCCCCCTGTGGGGTGAGAGGGGCAGGACCCACACCAGGGCCACCTGTGAGCACTGGGATGGGCAGGAGGGCTCCTTGACCCAAGCACACCCACAATGGACAGGGTAGCATGCACTGTTTGCACCCTCCCTCACCCCCAGAATAATCCTTGTGGATGCAGGACAGGCAACTGATCTGTGTTGGTTTGGACCTTCACGTATATTTTAACTAACTTTAACTGAAATGGCAAAGAGCTGCATGGAAGGAAAAGCAGAAAGTCGGTCGAGAAAGGCCAAAGTGTTTCTGACCACATGAGCAGTTGGGCCAGAGAAAAGACAGCACTGCAAACCACAAGTATCCGGTTTCCTCAAATCACTACTTTCCTGGTTAAAAACAAAACAGAGGAGAAGGATGTTTTGGCAGCAGGTTCCTGAGGACTTGGGGAGAAGCCTGGCTGACCCTGTGCTTGTGGGATGCAGATCAGCTCCAGAGGTGACAAGCTGGGTGTCATGACCAGGTCCCAGAACCACTTTGGCTTCCCCAAAATGCTTTGCAGAGGGCAGAAATGTCTGCACCCTGGTCTCCCTCTCCCAGGGGGGCTGCCTCCACCCCCAGCACCAAGTCCTCATCACACAAGGCATGGCTGTCCCTACACAGTCCCACCTGCCATCACATCCCCACTCGGTGCCAGAGGACAGACCAACCCCACCCCAGGAGCCACTACCCCTGGTCCCAGCCCTGCATGTCCAACCAGCCAGTGTCCCCTTCCCGAGCATCCTAGCGAAGAGATGTGTCACTCTGTCCCCCACCCCAAAAAAGAGGCTGCTGTGCCAGGACTGTTCAGAGAAGTTTTGGGCTGGAAGGTGCTTGCTCCAGAGATGTCCCTGACCCCCAGGAACGGCCACCATGGGCAAGGTGGTCTCTGCAGCTGGACATCTCTGGGCTAGTAATAGTCCTCCTCGCTCTCCCCGTAGTCCTCAGGCGTCGTGCGGGGCTTCGGCAGGGAAAAGCCCGTCAGGTTGAGCTGGTCTGAAATGGCAGTGTGAGGACAATGTGACATTGCCCTGCCCCAGTGCCTATCCCCTTCCCCACCAGGACCAAAGTCAACCCATGCATGGCAGCTTGGTGGGGCATCCCTATGCTCCAGCAGCTCCCACCATATCTGTTGACCCTGACCAAACATCCCTTCCTTTGTGCCCATGACTGTGGGGACGAGGACGTGGTGCTCACCCGGAGTGAAGACAGTCAGGCTGGCTAACGCCACCACCTCCCCGACCCTGTTCCTGGCGAAGCAGCGGTAGGTGCCTTCGTCTGTCACTCGCACACCCTGGATCTGGAGCCAGCCCGTCACTTCATATTTCTGGGGGCCACCTCTGAACTGCAAGGCGGGGGGATTTCAGTTAGTGCAGGGGCCAGGAAAGCCCTCCATGGGGCTAGGATAGATAGGAAGGGGAGCATAAGCCCAGGGAAAATCTTTATCTCCCCAGTAAGTACCACACTGGGGGCAGGCCCAGACCCCTAGATTCTTTTCTCACTACTCAGTGGTGAATGGGCATCTTCTTGCCCTCAGAAGGGCCAGGGAGCCGTGCTTTGGGCAGGACCCTGCAGACACACCCAGACTCCCAACTGTGTCCCCAGTGCCACCGTAGTCCCCAGACAGCAGGATGCTCACATGGGTGCTCTGCAGGGTGGCAGAAGCAAGGGAGCATCTGTGCCACAGGCATGGCCAGCCCCGGACAGCCCAGAGGAGCCCCAGGTCCCCTGTTTTGGCAGGCAGCAAGGTCCTAGGATTGCTAGGGCGCCAACCATGCTATTTTCCATTTGTCCCCAGCAAGAAATAGGCTTTTTCTGACCCAGCTGGGCTGCAGCTGTGTTTGCAGGCTGCTATTATGGCGCAGTGGCTGGGGGTGGAGGACAGCTGGGTCTCCTCCAGCTAGGCAGGGTAGCCCTGCTTGGAATGAAGGTCCTCAGGCAGACCCTGTGACAGGCTATGGGGCAGTGTGAAGGGCAGAAAGATGGAAGGGGACCAGCACGTCACCCCACAACGGTGTCAGGTCCCACCTGCTCCCCTGGCTCCCTCCCTCCATCTCACCACAGCTTCCTCCCCACCAGTGCCAGGCTGCAGTGCACAGCCCTGTGTGTCTGCCCACACCCTCTAATAGCTGGGTACACCCTGCTGGGCACTATATTTGGGGCTGGCCACTGGCAGGATGCTGACACCTGGGCCTGCAGCTCTGGGAAGGGAGCCCTGCTTGGAGTAGCAGGCAGAAAAAGGCAGAGACTGCCTGAGTCTAGTGGTGGAACCACAGGATAACCTGGGCTGGAAGGTGCCTCAGGAGGTCCCCTGCTTCAGCCCTGCCAGCAGGGCTGTGAGTGAAGCCAGAAGGCAAAGCGAACTGAAGGCAGGGAGGAGGGAAACTCCATGCTGCAGGACTCTGTAAGTCCTAAAATATATTCACAAGTTCAAAAACTACTAGAGAAAATTGCAGATGAGAGCTATGTTGACAGCTCCTACCACCAAACCACCAGCCCTGGCTCAGACAGTTCTCATGGTGTGCAGGCTTCAGTCATCCCTTCTCACCCCCAGGCAGCTAGGCTTGGCCACCTGGGCTGGATCACACTGACGCCATGTCCAACACCCTAGACACATTGCTCACCTGGACAGATATGTGGGGATCATCTCCAGGCAGCAGCATCTCCATGCCATCTTTCCTCCACTCAATGGACGCCATGGGGTAGGCAAAGACTTCACAGCCAAAGATGACGTCCTGCCCGGTGATGTTCCATGTGTCATAGGGAGGAGAGGTGATCTGGGGCTCTGGGGAGGGGGGACAGGAGAGCAGGGTGGGCTCAGAAGTTGCCCCACCCTTGGCAGGTCCCATGGGCTCTCCTGGACTGGTGCCCTCTGGGGTGGACACTTTTGGCTCACTGACTGATGCTGGAACCCTTCCCATGCCCCTCTCCTCTCCCACCCATGGCAGATTCTCACCTTGCCCCAGGACACTGACCCTCCCCAAAGCTGGAACCGAGGGCTCCCCCTCAAAGACCCTCCAGCCCAGGGGGGGTTGCCATCCCTCCTGGCCTCACTTTCCCTGTCTGCGCAGTGATGCTCAGGGACACAGGGGCAACAGGAACCTTTCAGTAACAGCAACTCTACAAAGTGAAGGTCTCCTGTGCAATCAGAGCACACTTGTCCTGTGGGGTAAGGACAGAGAGGGACTGCTCCAGCTCAGGGTTGGTGGGCATGGATGAAGCGGATAAACTTCCAGTCGAACGAGGCCTCTGCTCTAGCAAGGGCTCATGGCAGCAATTAAGGGAGCCAACAGATCCCTGGATACTGTACGGAGCCAATACCTCCAGGTCCCGCATCCCTTCCTGGAAGAATGGAGTGAAGACTGCCTTTCCCACCCACACCTGCTCCAGGACATGGCCCAAAGCCAGAGGTCAAAGGAAGGCCTTCATTCCAAATATACTTGGGGAAAAACTCAAGGTGTAGTGATCATGATGATCTACAGAAAATAAAGTCACCCTGGACACTCCTCGGGCTGTGGTGACAGCACTGGGTGACCTGTGTCATGCTGGGGCACGGCCTGTCCCCCCAGCTGGATTTTAAATGGGAGATGGAAATCACACAGCCAAGTCAAACCGACCCAGGTTTCCATTTGCAGGAGGCAGCCGTATTTCTTGGGAGCGTTGGGCCAGCATGAAACCAGCACTGCCGCCAAGAATTCGCTAACAATTCCCTGGAACTTCCCCATCTGCTCCGGCAGAATTTGTTGCTTCCCATAAACCCTGCTCCCACTTGGCAAAGCTGCTCCCAGACCTCTCCAGGTGCCAGACCTTCCAGGACTGCCCCAGAGCAGCAGGATGAGGGGACTAGGGGGGACCTGTCACTGCACAGAGCAGCCCCCAGTGCTGCTGTGTCCCTGTGGACGCTGTGGGTTTGCTGCCAGATAAAACAGTTACACCAGACCCCCTTGCTTATACCTTCCTAACAAGTATGACCCTCCATCCCGCTGCCCACACAGCTGCTCCCAGAGCAGTACCTGACTCGCAGGGACCCTCATGGGCCACAGTGAGGTTGGCATTGGGGTGGGCACGGGCGACCTCCAGGAACCTGCAGATCTGGGCGTAGGTTTTGCCATCGGAGCCGCAGAGGGCCAGGTGGGAGAGGCAGACACACTGGGGCTCAGGCACCTCTCCATGCCGCAGATCCCCTGTGTCCAGCCGGCACTCCAGGTGCTCCCCACACTTGCCATAGAAGTGGTTGGTGTTGTCCAGGTCACAGATCTGTCCCTCCAGGTTGGCACACTCCCAGCAGCAGTCGCAGGCATCCCGCACTGTGCCAGCCAGGCACCCCCGTGGCACTGGGCACTCCTCTGGCCGGCACTCAGCACAGCCCTCCCCTTCCTCCAGCAGCCGCTGCCAGCCTCTCTGGAGGTAGTCAGAGGTGCTGGGAAAAGCCTGGCCCAGATGGAGTGAAGCCCAGTGCAAGGAAAGCAAGGAAAGCATGAGGCAAGAGTAGCTCAGGGTCTTGGCTTCAGACATCCTCGCGGCAGCTCCTCTAACCTGGTCCCACCATCACTTGGACAGGGATCTCCGGCACTGCTCTGGCCCTGGTGGCTAGATCCAAGAAGCCATCCTGGCATGCGAGGAGGGAGGATGTGTGTTACCAGTGCAGGGAGAGGCTCCCACCCCTCTGGCTCCCACCTGGCTTGCCCTCAGCATCAACACTGCATGATGCACAGGGAAGGGTCTGTCCCAGCCCCTCTCACCCCTAGCCTGGCAGCCATGTCCTCCCCACCCTAGGGCTCCCCAGCCAGCTCCTACCCCAAGATGCTAGGCATCCTCCAATGGGAGGGGGCTGTTGACCTCAGATCCACCAGGTTTCAACCTTCTTCCCTGGCAGCCCAGCAGTCAGATCCCAGCCTGCTCTGATCCCACCATGGCCCAAGGACCCACAGGGTTAGTGGGGGCTTGACAGGCTGCTTTACATTGTCATGGCTCAGCTGGCTTGTAGCCTGCTCCTTGTCTCCTCTCAAGAAGCCACTCTCAAGCCAGACGTCCCTTTCCTTTCCCCCTTGCTTTGCAAGAGTCACGAGCTCTTTTTTCCTTTCTCACCATCCAGACAAGCGCAGTGAAGCGGCTGATCCTGTAGACAAGGGGCTCTTTCCGTGCTGGAGGCAGCCAGCTGAAAGGAGCCAAGCCAGGAGATGCTCCCAATCATGCCTGGCTTTTGTCCTCCTCCCCTCCCTGCACTGTAACCCCTCTTTTTAGGCACCACCCACCTGAGCAGTAGAAGAAATACCTCCCTCTGAAGAAAGTTTTGTGACCCTCTCAGTTATCACACAGGCAACCAGGGCTGAGCCCAGGGGAACTCAACACACAAATGGGCAGTCAGTGGACTGGTAGCAGGCCCAGCATGGTCAGCCTGTATCAACACAGCAGGGTCCCTGTCCCCAGATCCAAAGTTTGCATTCCTCCCCACTCCCTGCCCAAGGAATGACTTACCCCAGCCTTTCTATCTCTGCTGGGGGCACACATGGGGCCTCAGAACCTGTCCCCAGAGGGGCAACAATGAACCGAACCCCTTTGCGAATACCCGCAGCCCCCAGTTCCACCCTGTCTGCCTTCCCTGAAATGGAGTACAATTACGGTCCCCTGCACCAGGGCCATCCAGGATGAGTGAGTGGGTCTAGGAAAGGGACCTGGACAGCCCGCCCCAGCTGCCCTAAAAACAGCACCAAAGGGCAGGATGCACTTCCCCAGCTGCACCCCACAGCCCTCCCACCCTCTGGGACTAAGGCAGCCCAGAGCATGTGGGTTGCACACACATGCACCACCTGGATGACTAACTGGTTTTACCCATTTACTGGAGACCACCGAGCCCCCCAGGGGTGGAAAAGGGAAGGGGGTGCTGGTGCCAGAGCCCCCCAGCCCTCCCTACCGCAGGCTGTACCTCAAGGCTCCAGCCCCTGATGGATGTCGGGGGCCAGGGAAGGGGAGGGATAGCTGCAAAGTTGGTTTCTATCTCCCCAGGTCGGGGGTGCAGGAGCTGGGGGTCCTGGCTGAGTCCTCGGAAGGGTCTCCCGGGAGCCACCCTGCTGTAAGCCGCCACTTACCGGAGGTGCCAGTGCCGGGGAGCGGCCGTTTCAGGGGCCGCAGAATGCGGGCAGGCGCGGGTGTGCAGTGGCCGCGGCGACGGGACTGCTGGCCCCCGGCTGCTCCGGCACCCGACGTGATGTCAGCGAAACGTGAGTCCCCCCGCCCCTCTCCGGGCCCGCGGCCCATCCCTGGACCGGGACCCGGCACCCCTTCCCTGCCGGGGTCTCGCCACCCACTGCACCCCCGTACCGGGACTCTGCCGCTCTGGCCCCCTGACACTGGCACCTCCCTCCAGGCTCCGACATTGGGGTCACCCCAAGCTCTGTGTTGGGAACTCGGCTGATGCTAAGGTGCATCCGTGGGGCAGGAGGGCACCAGGGTGGGGGGCAAAGACCAACGTTACAGGGGTAGAAGACAAGGGGATGGGAGGGAGAAAGCCGGGGCTGGGCACGGAAGTGGGCAAAAGCATCTCTCAACCTGTAATTTGGGTGGGAAACACAGAATGAAACACTGAGCAGCTGCTGTAATTAAACAGGGAGATAATTCCTGGGGGATCTCTGTGCTCACCCCACCCCAGAAGCCAGGTATGAAGGGGGGACTGGAGTGCAAGCAATGGCATTACTTTGGTTGGAATGGAGCTCTCTGAAGCAGTGGTGGAGCTGCTCCATATCACGGCAGTGCAAAGCCCACAAGCACAAGGCTCCAGAGCCCCCCAGCAAGCTGTTTTGCTGCTCCCTGCCTCTGTTTCCCGATTCCAAGGAGTGGGGGACCTCACCTGCCTTTGCAACACAAACATGCCATGCATTTGTATCTTGCTCCCACTGCTCTGATGTGTGGAACCCACAGCCTGGTCCCCTCCTCCAGGCGAGGAATTTGAGGGATTTGCTTCCTCAGTGAAGCTCAGGACCCCTCGGAAGATCTGGTTTCCCTCGCCACACTGCAAAAATCTGCTTTTGCTTTCCTTCCTGCAAATTCATTCCAGGCTCCGGGGCTTTCACTTAGTCACGTTGTGAACCCAGCCATGGCTAACGACAGAAAATGCGCCAGGCTTCAACCCCCCCTAAATCTACCTTTGCCAGCCAACACCCCCCACCCCACTCCCCCCCGGCCGCTGCAGACTGAGGTTTCCTGCCGGCTCTGCCTTCAGCTTCACAGCCCGCTTCCCCTCGGAGGCCCCCAGCCCCTTGGCTCAGGGCTGCCTCCCTCCCCGGTTCCCCTCAACCGGCCCATCGAGCACAATCCCAGCGTGCCGCAGGGTTTCGGGCCCCATATCCATGAGTCGCTGAGCAGCTGGGGCTGCAGCTACTTCGGGAGCAGGGAAAAAGTCAGGAGGGGCTGAGGTTTTCCTACAGGCGTGCCCAGAGCCAGTTCAGAGCCTGAGCAGGGAGGGGACAGGCTGAAGGTGACCCAGCCAGGGGTGCTGAGCCTCCTGGGCTGTCCCCACCATGCCTCACTTCCCTGCCTTGGGACAAAGCATTACCTGTGCATTTGGGTGTGCCTGCACTAAGCAGACCCTCACCTATTCCTGCTCTGTACAGCGGGCAAAGCAGTGGGGTGAGCCTGGCCCCAGATGCCACCTCCAGCCCACACAGCTGCTGCCTGACACAGAAATAGAGACAGTACTTAAACCCAGGTGCCACTGAAAAGTGGGGCCAGCAATGGTCCCTGGCTATTTGCTTCCCTGACAGGGGATCAAGGGGGACAGGCCCACAAATGAGGACCCCAGCCCTGACTCTTTCTTTCATGTGCCATAGCCTGGGCACCTGGCGTGTCCTGGTTCCCACAGCCTGGAGGTGGCTGGATTCATCCAAGCAGCACCTGCCATTTTTGAGGTGGAGAGAGACCACATTTCCAGATGGATACGCCCTGACCAGAGGCGAAATCAAACCACAGATCTGAGCAGGGAAAGCTCCAGACACAGTGCAACCCAGCTCAGCACCTGGAAGCCATAGGCAGCTCAGCTCAACAAGATAGAGCTCAAACCTGGCAGGTAATTAAACTTCCTGCTTAATGAGACTATTGAATGTGTTAATAAATAGTAGAAGCAGCTATGAATGAAGGGTGTAAGATCTAACCTGTGCTTAACAAGGAACTGTGCTCAATCACACCTCAATTCAACCACTGTGGCCCCTGGCTGCACCCAGAACTTGCAGCTTGAGCTGCTGGGAGCAGATATGGGGGGAAAAGCGTGGTCACAGCTTCACACAGACTGGCGCTGGGGTAAATCACATCCCTGGCTCCCTGTCCATGCCGGCCAGTTATCCCTCTGTTATCCTCACTTGCCTTGAGCCCAGTGCAACTCCTGAAATTGGGCTTTGAAGGTGCAGTGAGTCTCAAGCATCAAAGCCCCCTCCTCCCTCTGTGGCAGGTTGCTCCCCATCACCACTCCCCCCACTGATGGTCCCATTGCAGCCGAGTTTGTAGATGCTCCTGGCAGACCCACAGCCATGGCCTCCCTTCAGAGCTTCGTCATCAGGATATGCCCCTGATGGCATAGCCATCTTGGCCAGTCTGGGGTGCCCCACTGACTCCCCCCATGGCCTTGGGCTGATCTTCCAGACCACCCCGTGAGGATCTGGGGATTACAGCAGATGAGGCCAAGGAAAAAACTCACCCTGGAAAAAAAACCCCTGAGCCAAGTGACTTAATGCACATCGCGTCAGGGAGGGCTGGCAAGTAGCTTTGGGGCTGGCAGGGACCAGCATGCGGATTATGTCACGGCAGAAGCAAATGTCACCAGGACATTCTGGGATATGGTACACTGCCTGGGTCAGTGGAAGTCTCATTCTGATAATAAACCAAATCTCCCTCATTTCACCTCAAACCTACTACTGTTCCTCTCCATTTCCTACCATTTGGAGCAGTCTGACATAGCCAGGATCCAGCCAGCCCACTCCAAGGCCACGTGGCTGTCGGGGGTCCCAGGCACATCCTGGGGGTCTGCCTCAGGGACAAGGGACAGGTAGCACACAGATACCTCCCACTTGTGTGCCAGGAGGGACCTGCACTGGGAAACAGCCAGGCTCAGTTTTTTCCAGGCTCTTCCAGAGCAAATCCCTCCCTAAAACAAACCCATCAGCAAACTCTTGGAGAAACAGTTGCAGCTGTGAGCGGGAGGGACACGGGAACTCTCAGGTAGGCCCAGAGGAGCAAGGCAAGGGATGCTGCAGTTCCCAGGCTGCCACGGTGTCCCTGGCTGGAGACTGCCAGGCCCCTTCTCCCACACGAGCCGCGGCTCGGCCGGGCTGAATGCAGCTCGGCTCCTTCCCTGCAGGAATTCCCCCTCTTTCAGTGGGGTTTTTCCACCAGCCCCATCCAAGAAGCAGGTCGTATAACCCAGCGCCAGAAACCAAAGGGGCGGCGCGGGCTGCAGTCCAGGGATGCCCGCCCTCTGCCAGCCCGGCCCCCAGGATGACACGGCCATGCCAACTTTGACACCTTGGGGCCCGGACAGCACGGTTCCCACCACCCCGCG
>WUAM01000343.1:118458-129203 GCA_024336885.1 Actenoides hombroni
GCGCCATGACGGGCCGCGGGGCGCCGAGCCGCTTCCTCGCCGCCGTTCTGCACAACGGCGTGGGCCGCTACGTGCGGCAGCTGCAGCGGCTACAGCTCCTCTTCAGCCCTACCGCGGCCGACGCCCGCGGCGCCAGGTACCGCCCGAGGCACCCCCCACACCCCGCTGCCTCGGACCGCCGGGGGTGGGGGGGGGCAGAGCGGCCCGGTGACCCCTGACCTGGCTGGGGAGGGGCTTGCGAGGAGCGGCGGTGACCTCTGCCGGGGACGGGGGGCGGTGCCGGTCTGGCCGGCGGGGTAGAGGCGGGCTGTGACCCCGACTCTGAGGCGGGGAGAGCGGGCCTGGAAGGCAGCAGCGCTGACCTCTGACGCCGCCCCCCTTAGCGGCGGGCTGGCTGACGAGCTCGGGGCTCTGGCTGCTCGCCTCCGACCTCTGCACTGTGACCCTGCCCGTGGGCGGGGCACCCGCGGGGGGGTGACCCCGCCTGTGACCTTTGCCCCGGGACAGGGGCTGCGGTGACCTCTACCCTCTGACCCCGCCGGGGCTGACGCCCACCGCTCCCCGCCCCCACGCAGGCAGTTCGTGGAGGAGGCGGCGCTGGACTTCGCCCGGCAGCACCCCGATGTTGTCCTCTACGTCAGCCCCCGCTCCGGACGGGCCCCAGTGCTGCTGGCTGAGTACTGTGAGTGGTCGGGGCAGTGGGGTGGTGGGTTTGGGGGACAGGATGGGGCTCACTTCACCCTGCCCTAGCTCTGTGCTACCTCTGCCCTGTGCACAGTGCTGGGACCAGGCTGCCCTGCGGGACAGGGGAACAGCGCCTGTCCCCCAGGGGTGTGTTGTGGGTTGGGGGGTGGCCCCAACCTGACTCCCCTGTTCTGCCACAGTGAACGGGACAGTGCGGGAGGAGCTCATCGCCAGCAAGACCAGCGAGGAGATCGTGCAGCTGGCCACCAAACTGGCTGGCCAGTCTGGCCTGGACATCATCCGCATCCGCAAACCCTTCCACACTGATAATCCCAGCATCCAGGGCCAGTGGCACCCCCTCACCAACAAACCCTCTGCCCTGACTGTCCAGGGTCCCCGCCTGCAGCCCCAATAAAGCCTCTGCCCCCCACCCTGTGCCACCGCATCCATCTCTTCCTGCCTGCAGAGACGCAGCCGTGCCACATCCAGACAGAGCCACCTTTATTGCCAGGGGTGTTGGGGGTGTGAGACACAGAGGGCAATGCCCCTCCTCGGATGTGACGGGTGTGCTTCGGGGTGGCTTGTCTCCCCTTGCAGCAAAAGCAAGGGTTGGGGCAGGAGGGGAGAGCCCAGGCGTCTGGCTCTTGCCTTTTCCCACTAAGCCTTGCTCTTCTGGGGCAGGAGAGCCTGTGGTCCAGTCCATTAGGTACATCAGGGGCTACCCCCTTGATCCTCGCTCTCCTGCCTCCCCCCTGCAGGGCTGAATTCCAGGCAATGTCCTGATCCTGGAGGTGCCAGGAACATGAGGGATGCAGAGGGGAGGACATGTACCCCAGCAAGTCTGTCCCTCCAGCTTCTCCCGTGTTACTGTCCTGTCGCTGGGGTGTGAAGTGCTTTTGTCAACCCAGTCCCTTGGGTTGTCCCAGGAGGCAGCAGGAGCAGAGGTAGCTGGGAGGATTTAGGGACAGCGGTTGCCCCTGGAAAGTGCCACGAAGAGCAGGAGGTCCCACAGAGAGGACTTCTTCAGGGCTCTTCCTCAATGTGCAAGGCCATTTCCCCTTCCACATGTTCCAAGGAGGGCAGAAACATGGTGCCCCACGCTGTGGGGGTACTGCAGACGTCAGGGGGTATGTGGGTGCTGCACTGGTCCCTTGCCAAGGTGGTGGCTGCTGGTCCTGCTGCCAGTGCATCTTGCTGCCTGCTGCTGCATCCTCCTCTTCCCCTGCAGCGCCCTGGGGAGAAGGGGCAAAACCTTGTCAGGGTCGGAGGCCCTGGGGGTGCTGCCTCCCCAGGGCACCCAGCCCTGCACTTCACCTAGGGCCTCCTTGCAGTGGGCACCAGCTGCTCCACCAGCTGCTCCAGGGCATTCAGGACGTCAGCTTCTCACCCTGGCTCCATTCGCTGCCAAGCCATCCTCTCCTGGAGAGGAAATCCTGGGGAGGGCAGACGTGGGAGAGCGGGCAGTGGCTGGCAGCCACCGAGGACACCCCCGGCAATGCAAGATGTGCCCACAGCCCCTCTCTTGCCTGTGAGCAGGCAGCTGCCTGTTGTGGTTGTCATGGTGGATATTCTAGCTACTAAGGAGGAAAATTGGCTCTATCTCAGCCAAAACCAGGACACCGGGGGAAACCACTCCTGGCCCCATTCTGTGAAGGGACCTCGCACCCTGTGAGAGGGGCAGGCACCACCTGACAACCCTCAGCCCCCCCTCCCTGTTCCTCACCCACCTCTCTGTAGCCGTCCAGCTCCCATGCACTGAGGGAGGCCCAGTGGGGCAGGCCGAGTCCACACGTCCACAGCGGCATCTCTCACACCTAGATGGACGGACAGACAAGAAACTCCCTCCCCCAAAACATCCACCTTCAGCCAGGCACCAGCTCCTGCCTCCAGCTCGTGGCCGCCATTGCTGGGTTTTTATACATAAATAGAGCTCCCAAATTTAAATAGATTTCTTTTTTTCTGTACAGCAAGTCTCAAAAGTGAGTGAAAAGCCAAAGGGATGGCTGCGCCCAGGCCCAGCCCGGCTCTGCCATCCAGGAGGTAGTTTTGCCTGAGTCTTGAACACTGCTGACAGGGGGTGGGAGAAGGGGCCAGAGGGGAGGAGGGTCCCGCTGGTGGGACCCCCCTCCCCGCCCCCTACACAGAGCTCTCGTCCAGCTTCTCCACCAGCTGCGTGTGTTTGCGCTTCTCCAGGATCTTGCTGAGCTCCTCGGTGAAGGACGCGCTGTAGAGCGGTGAGGCCAGCGGCTCCTCCTGCTGCTGCAGCAGCATGTAGCTGTTGCCGTTCATCTTGCGGAGGACGTTGGGCAGAGCCCCCACGCCGTTGGTGAGCTCAGCGGGCAGCGGCGGTGGCGGCGGCAGTGGGGGCACTGCAGCCGGCAGCTCCTTGACCGGGGAGGTGGCAGCTGTGGGTGCCTCGCCAGGGATGATCCTCAGGCAGCCATCGGGGTAAGTGAGCTCTTCTTCCTCCTCCTCCACCTCCTCCCGACGGCTCTTGCGCAGGCAGTTGGCCGAGACGGTCTGCAGCTCCACGCTGGTTGGCCGTGGCTCCCCCAGCACGTACTTGCCCTTGCGCTTCTCCAGGCAGGACACGTAGAGGAGGATGGAGCTGAGCACGGCGCACAGCACCACCAAGGCAACGATGGCGGAGACATAAGCCACCTTCATGTCACCGGCCACCTGGCTGGCGGCGTGGGGCCGAGGGGAAGCCGTGGGGCCGCGGGGCAGCTCAGGCAGCACGGTGAGGCTGTAGGCGGCCAGCAGCGTCCGAAGACCCCGCTCCTCCCCATAGCAGCGGTACTCGCCGCTGTGCTGGGGCAGCGTGTCTGTCACCAACAGCCCATCCACTCCCACACGCAGCCGGTCCTGCCCCGCGCTGGGCACCTCGCTGCCGTTCAGCAGCCAGACGGCCCGCGCCAGGTTGGAGCGCTGGTCACAGGGCAGCAGCACGTCATCCCCTTGCAGCACCGTCCGATTCTTCCACGGCAGGGAGCCTGTGGGGACACACACCGCTTCACATCCGTCCCAGCCACCCTAAGGGACGCTGGTGCAGACCCTGTGGTCCTGAGGGGCAGCACAGACTCACCCCGCCCAGAACTGCTCCGGCATCCCTGATTGCCGCTCTGAATGTCCTGCACCAGCCCCGTGCTGCAAGACACAGGGGGCTTCAGCCGCACAGCGTCCGGGGGTCACAGCCACCGGCAGAGCCACCGCCGGATGCCAGACCCTTGTGGGTGGCACTGGGGCGACTGTGCCACAGAGTGATGCGTAACAGCAGGGGACAGGGCAGGCGGAAGGCTCATGGGGACCTCGCTGGGGACAGGCAGCCCATCCCTACCTGCGGGCGGTGGCGGTGGGGCGGCAGGCCCTGCCATCCCAGGCACAGTACGGGTCCCGGGCAAGGACGCAGTCGTAGCAGGAGGCATACTGGGCACAGGAGGCCAGGGGCAGCTGCAGGATCCCGCTGGCCGCCCCCACGTACAGACTCCTCTGGGAGGGAAAAGGCTGGCTCAGCACTGCCCTGACATTGTGCGGCTTGGCTGTGGTGTACCCCATGGTGCCTGGGGATCCCCCTCCTGAGCCCCAAAGCACAGCTCTCCTTTAGTGGGGGTGCACAGGGAAGGGCCCCCAGCTCTAGTCAGCGCTGATGGCTGCAGCTCGCACCTGGCAAGGAGGTGAGGGCCAGGATTGTCCCTTTCCCTGGGCTGCCCCACTAGGCTCTGGCACATATCCTGAGCTGGGGTGACCCAGGTGTCACGTGCCCCTTGTCCCCCAAACAACCAGATGGCAGCTTCACAGCACAAACATGCCCCATGTGTGGTGTTCCCCCACTTCTTCCACTCCTCACCTGGGTGTGGGAGATCACCAGGCTCTCCACAGGCTGTGGGTCCCTGAACACCTGCACCTCCTCCACAATGTGGATGCTGGAGCCCACCACCACAGCCTTGTGGATCCAGCCATCCCCTGAAGAGCAGAGCAGAGGGGTCAGGACAGAGTGTGGGTCATCACCCCCTGCCTAGCAGAGATCCATCAAGCTCATCCCACACTCACCTGTCCCCATGAAGAGCACATCGTAGGAGCGGCCGTCGAGGGCCCACACCCTGTCCACAGCCAGCTGACTGTATGCCACGCTCTTCTTCACCAGCAGTGGCTCCCCGCCAGCTGGTTTCACCTCCTCGAACATGAGAGGGTGCAGTTTAATGAAGTCCAGGACACTGTTGGGCAGGTCCTGCGAGGAGTTGTAGCCCCTCCTGCGGGAGTGGTCCGTGATGCACTGCCCAGGGGAGACGGGGGTCAGGAGGGGACATGGCTACCCCACACCCCACCATGCTCTGCACCCCCAGGCACTCACGGAGCCGGGCCGGGGCTCGGGCACCGCACCGTCATAGCGGGACCACTTGCGAGCCGAGTCCTGGTACTCCATGTAGGGACCCTCGAAGGCGTGCTGCACCGCCGAGATGCTGTAGCGGCACACGGCTGAGGCCTCCATGGTCCTCCTGGGGAGCAGAGCCCTGCCTGAGCCCAGGCAGACACAGGACTTCTCCCCACCACCCTGCCCCGAGGTGCTCAGCACCTGCCTGCGTGTCCCCTCAAACATCTCTGGTCCCACCCACACCGCAGACTTTTAGCCCCCACCGTTCTGGCCGCTGCCCCACTCACCACTGTGCCGAGAGTGTGAAGGCAGCATAGAAGACAGTGCTGGCCCAGCCACCACCATCCAGGCTGCAGACACTGCGCAGCACCTCGTAGTAGGGGATGTAGCAGACCAGGCGTGCCTTCATGAAGGACGTCCACTTGCGCTGCAGGATCTTCTTCCCCCCTACATCGCTCTGGGAGGGTGCAGGGAGCATTTCTGCACAAGCTGGTGGGGGTGGGTCCCCTCCTCGGCTCATGCTGCAGTTCCCCCCAGGGCCAGGTGGAGCAGCGCTTGGCTCCCCGTGGCTGGGGACATACCTACCTTGCAGACACGGGCCACCCGGGCCACTCGGGCCACCTGGCTCTTGTCGAAAAAGGATGTGGTCTCTTCACCTGCCCGCTCCGTGAAGAAGTAGTAGATTTTGTCATCATCGCCCACAGAGCTGTCCTTGCTCTCCTGGACCAGCACGGAGGCCACAAACTCAGCATCTGGGGGATGCGGAGCAAGAGGTGAAGATTGGGGACCCAACATGGGATGGAGAATCCCTCCATGCCTTGGTTTCCTCTCATGGCAAACCACAACAGACCCCAGCACTAACCCCCAGCCCTGCTCCACGCTCCCCAAGGCGATGCACAATGTTCCACAGCCTGTGACACCAGTCCCGGTGGGAAGGCAGGAACGTCTCACCGTTCAGCCAGTGCAGCGGGGACTCCTCCGTCTTCAGTGGTCGCTGGTGCAGGTTCCTCCGGATGTCAGGGAGGCTGCGAAACTCATAGCGCGTGGCCGTGTACAAGCCGCCGTCTGGGCAGGGTAGGTACCTGTCAGCCTGGCCCCCCACCACGGGCACAGCCCCAAAAGCCACCAGCATCCCCATCCCCCCAGCAGAGAAGGAGGAGAAGAAGGACCAAGTCTGGCTTGCTAAGGCCCCCCATACACACAGACCACCCAGCTGGAGACCCCCCACGGGGGTCTTGGGGTTGGGACCAGGGTCAGTGGCATCCTGCACATCCCCGACAGCCCTGGGAAAGGTGCCACTTACCCACGATGAGACCGGTGTAGCCACGGGAAGGGTCGTACGGGCATTTCTCCTTGCCTTCCTCAAAGTGGGATGGCAATATGAACCTGTCAGCATCCTTGAGGGAACAGGGGACCAGGTTAGACAGGAGGGGACAGACACGCCTCGCCTGCCAGCCCCAGGCTCAACGCAGAGGCTGTTAGGGGGCACAAATCTGTGCCCATGGCTGTGCCCGTTCCTGGGTGAGACAACCCCTCCCTGGCATCATCCAGCCCATCAGAAACCATACAGACAGCCAGAGCGCCCAGCCAAGACCAGGGAGAGGGCTCAGGAGGGAAGGGGAGCCCCAGCACCTCGGTTTGTCATCATGCGGACACCAGGCAGGAGCTGGCCACCACAGCTAATGTTCCTGGGCTGTGTCTGGCCAGCAGACACTGCCCAGCTGGGCTGGGTCCCCCCCAGGTAATGTCCCTGTCATGGCAGGAGTTATTTTCTTTTTGGTTTGCAGTTCAAAGAAAGTCAAATAATGATGGGCCCCTTCCAGCTTGGCAGCTTCTTTGCCTGACTCCCAGGGTGTGCAACGGCCAAACTGGTCAGTTGGCACAGCTGTGGGAAAGGGCACTGCCCCTCCAGGGCACCCTAGCCCCATGCTGGGGACAGTCCCAAGTCCCTTTACCCCCCAGCTCAAGGAGGGAGGTGGGCAAAGGGTGGCCGAGTCACCAAGGAGCCACTGCACAGGGGTGAAAGTCCCACTGCTGGAGGATGTGGCTGCCCCCGGCCACTCTGCCATGAATCATGGCCACGTGGGACCCCCCACCCTGGCACAGGAAATCCCTGAGGAGAGGCTGCTGAGTCAGCCTCATCACCGTCACCCTCCCTGCCCTGTCACCCTCTCCACGCATGCTTGCCACCCACCACCAGCCAGTCTGCAGCCCCTGCTTTGGGAAGGGACCCTGCAACAGCAGGGGCTGGGGACCAGCTCCAGTGCTGGCACATCCTGCCCTGCCAGTCCCGCTGAGCTCACACGTCACCCCCACAGCACCAATCCACCCCCTGGCCATCTCGTTATGGGGTCAAGAGTCCAAGCCGAGTGCCAGGGTGGGGACTTTGGGCATCTGCGTCACAGTAACTTTCCCCAAACCAGTTCACTCCAGCCTGGAGGTCACTCGCCTCCCCCCTGAGCCAGGGAGGGGCTGGAAGGGCGGGCAGAAAGGGAGCAGGGCTGCAGGTGGAGATGGTGGGAGAGGATGGGGCATGGTCCCCATGGGCAGCATGGTGGCGGGGGACAGGTGACAGCTGTGGGGCCGAGCGTACTCACAATGGCGGTGCAGAGCGGGTGGAAGGCATAGGTGCCACAGGAGTAGAGGTGGGTGCTGTTCAGCCGCTGCAGAAACCGCACGTGGTTGAAGCACTCGGTCTGCAGAGGGGGAGGACAGGCATCACCACCTGGGGAAAGCAGCGGCGGTCCCCCCAGCACCCACCCACCCACCCACCCACCAGCTCTACCTTGTTGTTTTTGCCCTTATGCAGGCAGTCCATCTGCTTCTCTGGAGAAGCTTCCCAGTGGATCTGCAAGGGAAAGAGGGACTGTCACTGTGTGACCCCCCCCCCATCACTGCGTTGTCCCCCCGTCACTGCAGACTCCAGCCTCTGCCAGAGCCATCAGAGATGCCCAAATCCTCTTTTATTTAGAGAGAGGATGGCTGCTCAGAGATGGTGCCCTGCCCACATCCTCGCAGCCCAAGGCAAGAGCGATCCCACCCCCTGGCCTGCAAGGCAGAGATGCTAGAGCACCCACAGGAGCCTGGAGGATTTTGGGCTGTCCTTCCTGGGGGGCAACAAAGGGGTGCGCTTCTCCCCTTGCTCCTTGTCCTTCTGGGGTGTCCCTGAAGCAGGCAGTTCTGAGCGTGGGGACATCTCCCACTGCTGTCCCCACACCGCCTGCCCACGGAGAACCAGGCACATAGAGGGGACCTGAGGACAGCACCTCCAGGAAAGACCTGAGATGGTGAGCAGGAGGATGAGCAGGGATAGGGTGGCCATGATTAGGGCAGGGACTGGGCAGCGTGGGACAGGAGGGGCCGAGCAGCTGGTGGTGGGCAGAGGCCGGGCCTCACCGTGCGGTGGGAGCCGTCAGCCACATCACTGGAGTTGAGGGCGAAGATGGCTCCCCTGGCGCCCACGTAGAGGATGCCTCGGTCGTCCTCCAGCAGCAGGGTGCTGTAGTTGAGGGTGCGTGCGCTGAAGCGCCGGATGCCCGATAGCTCTGCAAAGGGAATGGGGGGCTGAGGGAGGACCCCGGGGCAGGCACAGTGCGAACCACCAGGAAAAGAGAGGATGGAGCTGGGAGCAGGTGGGAAGGCACCCACCAAGCTTATCAGGCAGATAGTGCCAGGTGACAGCAGTTACAGCAGGAAAAAAGGAGCTGGGGAGGTTTGTTATCAGGCAAAAGGCATTAACGGGTCTCAGGCTCACAGGGGAAATTTCTCCCCGCTAATTAAAATGGTAGCTTAGGAGTGGGAGCTGCGACATCCATGCCCAGCACAGACCTGCCACGCTGTCTGGAGAACTGCTGGAGGAAAGGAACACATACTGGCAGCAAACCCAGCTCCAAACTGGACCCAGTCAGCCCAAATGGAAGGATGCAAAAAACCTAAACCAAAACTGCTGTGCAAGGGGAAGGCTCCTGCAGTGAGGCTGGGCACTCCGTGCCCACAGAGATGGAGAAACCATCCAACTGGGGGTGCTGAGTAGTGTAGGATGGGTCTCAGCCCTGAACAGAGGGACCCCAAGCCAGGTTCAGATCATCCCACTATGAGAGGAGAAAGTCCCAGGAGGTCTTGGGACCCCAAAGGCAGCTGGTAGGGAGTGACACCCCCAAAAGGAGGCATTGCTTGGGGAAAAAGGGGGGCTCCAGCTGCAAATGAAACCCTCTCCCTCCATCAACCACTGAGCTGGGCTTCACTATCAAGGTCAATGAAGCCACTTGTTGAACTGAGACATGGTGACACTGTGGAGGCCAAAAGCTCAGTAGCAATTAGAGAAAATCACAGAAGCTTCCTGACAAGTATTTGGGCCACAAGAGCCCAGCCCGGGGTGGGATGCCTGGCTCAGCACACTCCGCAAGGGCTGATGGCCAGGGCCAGGGCCAGGGGCTGTCACCCACAGCTATCAGGTAGATGCCACCAGGCTGGGCAGACCCAGAAAAGCCTTTGTCTTGCTCCATCTCTCAAGGCATGTAGACTCCAGGCAGTCAACATGAGACAGCTGTGCAGGGTGTGATTTCTGGAGCCCAGGGAACTGGAGAATCCCCCATAGCCACCCCGTCCCGTGCTCAGGCCCCCGCCCCAGCCAGCACCTCTGCAGGCACTGTCCCCCCTGCCCCCCGAGCTGGGGCTGGGCTGCCTGCTGCCCTCGCCTGCTGTACCCATCTGCTCTGTCCCAAAAGCGACCCCAATCACCCCGCAAGCCCTGGTTGGGGGGCGGAAGGGGGCAAGTTGCTGCCTGCAGGGACACGGCAGCCGTGCGCTGTGCTCGGGAGCGTGCAAAGCAACTGAACTGCCCAGGGTGGCTGGTGCTGCTGGTACGATGGAGCCTTCCCAAAGAGGACACGTCCCGTCCTGTCCTGTCCCGGGAGGGGTTGTGGAAGGCCAGAGAAGCCGTGAGATGGGTCCCTGGAGAGAGCAGCTCACATCTCCCCCTCTCCCGTCCCCCTGCAATCCGCTGATGTTGGCCAAGAGCAGAATTTTCCATCTGGGAAAGCTGTGCACGTCTCCGTGTGTGTGTGTGTGTGCGTGTGCACGCTGGGGGCTGTGCTGCACATGCAGACCCCTGGAGCTGTTTAACAGCATTAATGCGCCGGGACTGCTGCTGTGGTTTTACCCCCCCCCCGACCCACCCACACCCCCTGTGCTTCCACCATCAAAGACAAGGTGCCTGGATCTGCTAATTGCTGAGCTAAGTACCCTGGGCAGCTGGCGTCAAATTAAATCAATGAGCATTTTACTGGGAGCAAACAAATATTAGACAGGCATTAGAAGAGCAGGGCTGCAGGGACTGTGGGCCACTGAGCTACAAGGGACAAATCCGTGTGTCTGTCTGTCCTGTGTCAATCCATCCTCCCCTCCCTCTGCTTCTCATCCAGCCAGCCCCACACCTCGTCCCCTCTCTCCATTCATCCTTGTGCACCATCTTCATGGCTGTCCCTCCCCTCCTCTCCCTCCCCATTCCTTCTCCAACCATCCATCCCACTGGTTTCCCATTGCTCACAGTCCCTCCCTCCCCACCCTCTTCCCCCTACTCCATCAGTCACACACGTCCTGCTTTTAGCTGCCTCGTCCCCATCCATCCATCCATCCATCCATCCATCCATCCATCCATCCATCCATCCATCCATCCATCTCCTGCTGC
>WUAM01000343.1:129303-184900 GCA_024336885.1 Actenoides hombroni
GCCCCATCTCCCACGGCATCTCCACGCCCCGCCTCCAACATTAGACAGCTGTCTAGGGTGTGATTTCTTGAGCCCCGGGAACTGGAGAATCCCCCATCGCCCCCCCGTCCCGTGCTCAGGCCCCCGCTCCAGCCAGCACCGGAGCTGGCGAAGGCTGAACACGGTCACGATGCACCAAACCCAGCGTCGGCAAGATCTCAAACCCCACCACCACAACCCGCACCCGCTTACCCTCAAAGGTGACCGTTGTCCTGGGGGTGGCATCCAGGTCGGCGGCAGACCGCCGCGACGGGTAGCCCATCGCTGCCGCCACTGCCACGAGGAGAGCCGGCAGGAGACAGGCCGTGCCTCTGCTCATCTTCCCGCTCCCCCAGTCAGGGCAGCCGCCCAGCCTGCTGCCGCCGGCCCAGCACAGCCGATCCTCAGGACGAGCTCCCCAGCTCCCCGGCACGGTGCTGACTGTGAAACCCTCCTGAAACGCAGAGCACCCGGTCAGACACTCCCGCAACTCACGAGCAAGCAGGCACGGGAAGGAGCTGGCTGCACGCACGCATGGACGCTTGACCAGGCATGGCCTCAGCCCAGGGACGGCTTCAGGGAAAAGCAAAGGGGAAACTGAGGCACGGCACAAGGCGTTGAGCCTGCAGCCAGCACAGGGCAGGGAGGGGAGTTTGAGTAGAGTAACCCCCCCCAGCACCCCTCCAGCTCAGCATCTGCTCTGTTGCAGTGGCAGCAGTCACTTGCTTGGTTTGGTTGCTTGAAGGCTCATTTTTTCAGATCTGCTTCATACTCCTCCTTCCCTCGCTTACAGCCATTTCCTCTTGCAGCTCCCCCTGACTGAAGGACACGCTTCAGCAGAGCCAGCTGATCCCCCTTTGCATTTTCACACCCGAAAAGCAGGCACATTTATCCACAAAACCAGAGAGCGGGGCTCAGGGCTAAGACCCTCTGCAGGTCTCTTGGCACACTGGGGTACCCCAAGCCTCACTCCCCAAAGCAGCTGAGGCAGGACAGGTGGCAGAGGGATCCTGGGGAGCCCGAGGGCCCTGTTCCTCCCTGAAAGCATGGCTGGCCATCTCCTGCCATGCAAGACACTTGTCCTAAAAGTTTTGGCCCTCCTGAAACAACGAATCTCCCGAGGACAGAGGTGTGGGGAAGGATGCTGCAGGCACGCAGTGATGCAAGGCAGAGGAAAAGCCACACAGGAGCCACTTGGCATCTTCATCAAGTCTTTTCAAGCGAGAACAGTTTTTCCCCTGGTGTTTTTCCATAAGATTTCAGTTTCTCTTTCATCCCAAACTGCCTTGAAGCTCAGCATCTACCTCGACTCTCACTTTCATGCCTCTGATCCCTCATGAATAACCCCCCCGCCTCTCCTGGCTGCTTCAAGCAAAGCTACCGGTTCATTTCGCAGGCACCAAGGAGGAAGGAGACGATTTGCTATCTGCAAACAGGAGACCTCCCCATAAAGTGACCAGTACCTGTGTGTTTGCTTAGGGTTGGGGTTTTTTTACATATATAAACCAAATACCTGACCCTGTAGAGAAGCTGTTCAAACATGCTTGCTGCAGATGGTTTCCCTGAAGCAAATACCTCACTGGGTCTCAAGCAGAGGGGAGGTAAAACCAAAGTGAAACAAAAGTGAAAAGGGCTTTGGGGCTGAAAAGAAGTGAGGGTCTGGATGTGGGATCCAGCCATAGTCTTGGAGCCTCCGTTAAACTGCTGTTTCCTTCCATGGGAGTTCAGATCCAGATCCCAGGAATGCGGCAGAGGGGAGACGTTCCCCCTGTTTCCTCCTGCCTTGCTGTCTCCCACAGGAACCAGCCCAGTGCAGAGCACTTGTACAGCTCTGGGAGTGGGCAAAGTGCTGCCCACAGAGCTGAGCTCCCCAGGCAGCAGAGGACAGTGACCCAGAACATCCTCCCTCTAAGGAACTCCTGTTCCCAGGACAAGCCCTGTCCAGACTGAGGGTCTGCCTACAAGCGATGAGCCTGGCAGAGCAATGTGAGGCGGATGAGTGGGGATGGAGGTCAACAGGGAAGAATTTGCTTTGGTGGCACCGTGTCTGGCACAAGCCAAACCCACCAAACTGCAGGGTCACATCTGGAGCACCAAAGCACCCAAAAGCACTCTGGCCAGCCCTGTGCTGACACTTCTTCATCCCCCATGCTGACAGTGGGACGAGGGCCAGCCTGCTAGCTGCATGGACCCTTCCCCAGGCCTCTCTGCAAGGACACGACCCCAGAATCACATACAAGCCACAAGAACTGACACACCTAGGCTGGGAAAGCAGAGGGGAGGAGAAATCGTCTTGCAACAAGGCAAACAACAATCTCTAATAAATGAGTAACAGTCCTGCGAGCTGCCTGCGCGCTGCCAGGTGTCCTCGCCTTATCGCCCCCGAACAAACAAGCCCTGAACTTTGCCTGCTGCCTGGCTCCGGATGCGACGGGGACTGGAGCCAGGAGCACGGCCGGGCAGGGATGGTGCTTATCGCAGGGCAAGCGCCACTCTGCGAGCCAGCCCCAGCTAACATTTAACCAGTGTCAGCACCAAGCCAGCACAGGAGAGAAAAAATAAAAATAATTAATCTGTGGGGTTGCGCAGGGTTCCCAGCACGGCAGGGGCATTGGGAAGCAGTCTCCTCTGCTGTCAGGGCTGAGCTCCTCTGCTTTTCCCAGGGAAGCAACTATACCCATTTCCAAAGGCTCCTTTGCCTGAGATCAGAGATAACTTTGTCCTAAACTTAGCTGTAAGAGCCAGTTAATATTTTACCTGAAGGGAAGGGCTGCTCTGAGCTTCTCTATTTATTTTTTATTTTTCCTACCTAGGGTGGGAGAAAAAGAGCAAGAAGGAACTGAAACCATCCTTGGTCCTGCTCAGACTGTCACCCCAAGCTGAAGACACACCACCCCCCCAAACCCAACCCCCCTTGGCAGGGTGCCAGTTCAAAGCTCTGAATGGAGGTGAGGGCTGGGGGCCAGGCAGAAGGCAGAGGAGGTCTTGGTCCACGGGACTCACCGGTTGAACTGGGGGCTGCTGGATTGTTCAAGCCTGGCTCTTCGATGTGAAGTGGGGAAAAGCCAGGAGGGGAAATGCAACAGACAGCTTTCTCTGGGGGCGGGACACAAAAAGGGGAGAGGAAGAGGCTGAAAACAGCGGCAGTTCCAATGAAATACTGGGTTTAAGAGAAAAACTGCCCAAAAAAGCCCATCCCATCCCCAGGAGTGAGCTCCCAAGCCCTTCAGCACCTCACCTATTTCCCAGCGCAGGGGGGGCCGACATAGGACCCAAAATCCACCTCCCACCCTGGCTGGCAACACTGAAGAAGGGTGGTAGAGGCAGGATCCAGCTGTGGGGCTGATGGCTGCCTCAAGTGTGAGGCAAAGCCAGGAGCCAGCCACTCTAATCACAATGTGCAACGTCCAGCACTGCTGTGGGATGTGGCTCCGGCTCCCGGTGCTGGCTTCAGGTGGTGGGGTGGGTTTCCTGGTCCCCGGGAAACACCAGGAAAGCAGTGGGGCGGCAGAGGCAGGTAGGCAGGCAGGCAGGCAGGCAGGCAGGCATGCATGAGCGCGCAGGGGAGCAACTGAGCCCTGGTCAGGTCTGACTGGGTTTACTGGGTCACGACGGAAGCTGTGTGAGCATGACTGTGCTGGCCTCAGCCTCCCACCAGCAGCCAGCCGGCCCAGCACACCCAAACAAGCTGGCCCAGTTGGCACCTCCTTGAAATCCCCACGACCAGCGTCTCTGGAGGCACAAAAAGCTTTTGATGAGTGAATTTCCCAGCTGCAGGTCTCACGAACCTGGATCCGGCCAAAGAAACCGGCCAAAGTGCTGCACCACTCAATGGCTACTGCTCCAGGAGCTTCTGCTGTCCATAGTGGCCCCTTCCTGCTGCTCTGTGGTCCTAAAAGCCACGAGGCAGCAAAGCATGGGAGCAAGAGCTGGCTGCAAGCTGCAGTGCAGGGAAGCTGCACTGTCAGTGGGGCTGGCAAATATGGAGGGACCTCAGCCCAGATCTTATGGGTGTTTCCTTGGGGCATGGCCAAAAACAATGCCAGCTTTTTAATTTAAAGGCAACTAGGGAGAAAAAAAATGAGAAACCAGGTGGGAGAAGCCCTTCTCTGGCTCACCGCCAGTATTTGTCCTGGGTGGTGGGACAGAGATTTGCAGGGTGGCATTGGATGCTTCGTCATCCCACCACTCCGTGGACAGCTTGTGGTTGCTCCACCAAGCTCTAGTAAAGCCCAGGCAGGCTCATGCAACAGCTGCCAGACCTTCCCCCAACTCCTCATGAGATGCCCCTCTTGGCATCATGCATTCCTACGTGCAAGGGCTGCTGGCTTCCTGGTGGGGGCCATGATTTCCAGCAGGTCTCCTCCAGGTTATAGAGTTGCAAAACATCCTTAACAAAATCCCCGGCAGAGATGGCACCAGGAGGCACCACTTACACCTTGGTTTTTCACAGCAGCCCAGCCCGGGTGCTCCAAACCCGGCGCAACCAATTCAGCTTCACTCATCGGGGCCAAGCCTGGCATGTGACCCCCCTGCACCGCAGTCCCTTTGGCTCCCCCACCACTCACACCCCCAGCCGTATTCCCACTGGCCCAGAACAATTTTACCCCACCAGAGACCCACATGAGTTGCCCTCAGGTTCAGCCAAAACAGCCCGACTGGTTCCCCCGTAGAGGGGAAAGGCGCTTGCCCCAGGGGACGAGGTGGGGAGAGCTCCCAGCTCCCAGGCGTGGGAACAAGCCAGGGAATCACAGGCAAAGAGCCATCCAGCGAGAGGCAAGCCTGGCCCCTGCCTGGCTGCGAGCGCTTCGGGCCCCCCTTCCCCAGAGCCGGCAGACCTTGGGTGGGAAATCCTGCGAGATGTGGGAAGAGGAGCCGGGATGGAGGTTGCCAGGCAACTTTAATTCAGCCCTTGACGAACTTCCAGCACTTTGCTTCTCCTGCAGAGCCCAACCAGCAAATGATAAAACATCAGGTCCACCTTGAGCCTGTGGTGTTCATACATCTGTCTGTTCATCACATCTCTCTGCTCACGGTCCCGTGCCTGGGGTGCCCTGCAAGGCAATGGGACCCCCCTGGCAGCATCCCTGAAGGCCAGCTAGGGATGAGCTGCCCTTCCCAGCAGAGATTTGCAGGGACAGGATTTGACCCGTGGGACTGGGCTGACGCTGCTGCACGGATATTTCTCAACCAGCCAGGATTTTTGTCAACAACAGCAGGAAAAAAATGCTAACTTGCTGAAAGCCCTCCGGGAAGAAGGGATCTGTGTTGCGTTTGGGGGCTGGGGACAGGGAGGGAAGGAGCACAGTGACCTCTCAGGAGCCCCTCACCAAGTTTATTTTAGCTGCTTTCTTTAAACAAAACCACGTTTGACCCTGAGGTGCTTCAGCAGACATGCGTGAGAGCTTTGGTAATTCAGGAAGCAGATATATCCCTCCTTTACCCAAATTTGGG
Organism: Actenoides hombroni; assembly: GCA_024336885.1. Lineage (NCBI taxonomy): Eukaryota > Metazoa > Chordata > Aves > Coraciiformes > Alcedinidae > Actenoides > Actenoides hombroni. Next base: position 134,776 of record WUAM01000343.1, read on the forward strand.
ATTTGGTCACAGCACAGGGGAGGGAGAGCGGTGACAATGGCTCCTCTCAACGAGCATCCTACCCTGCTCCCACCACAAAGCCCCCACGCACAGCACAGGCGCCCCGGAGTCAGGGGGGCAGGCAGTGGCCAGCAGGCCATGGGAACAGGCTCCAAGTTCCCCTGGCACAGCACAGCCCCCATCTGCTGCCAGCAGAGCCTGGGGCATCCGGCAGAGGAGAGCACCCAGCTCCGATCCCACCAGCGTCATGGTGGGGAGGAGGCCTGTGAAGGAGCAAAGTGATGGATGAGACAGCAAGCAGGGCTGGCCAGGGCCGTGGGCCGCGGGCTGCTTTAAGGGGCACTAGTGCTGGCAGGAGCCAGACATCTAAATAACCCTGAAAAGACAAGCTGATCTGTCAGCCATAAAACTAATGACAGCCCAATTTCTGACAGATTTGGCCCGCTGGCCCCCCAGCACCATGGTTTTATCTCTGTCCTCCTGCAGCATCCCATCAGTGGATGCCATCTGCTCAGCCATGGTGTCCCCCTGCACAGCTGCAGGGATCAGGGTGTTTTAGCTTCTCCCCAGTTCTCATTTTCACTGTTCTTACAAGAACTTGTTCCTCTCCTCCATCAGGTCAGGTCTGATGTAGAGCAGGAGGTTCAAAGAGCTGCCAGACAGCAATGCAGCTCGCTGCCAAATCCCTGTGAGAGCTCTCCCAGCATTCCCATCCAAACCCACTCAAAAAAACCCGGACTGAGACAATAAGGAAAGCTGCTCCAGCTTGTGCCACGGGCAGACATCATCTGCTTGCAGTCACCTGCCAGGCACGGGGATGGCTCCTCTCCGGCAGTTCCCAGAGCACCACAAGCAGATGGCAAGAGCATGGTGCCTGGGACAGCAGGACAGAGCACTCCTCTGCTCCTCGTCCACATGGAAAACCCACCAATGTCGGCCATCAGTCAAGACAGCTCCTTGCCTGACGCCATCGCCCCAAAAACCTTGTTCAGAGCTGGCCCGGGAGGGAAGGATGCAAGGAGGGGAGGCTGAAGGTAAAACCCTTGCAGCTTTGTGGCAGCACCAGGAGCCATGCACAGCCTGGACCTGGCATCCCCAGGCAGAGCATCAAATCTCCCCTCACTGGAGCAATTCCCTGTATGTTGGAGGCCGTCTGGCTCTTGCAAGCTGGTGGTGCAGACACAATCCCTAAGGCTTTTCTCTCCTATCCAGCTCAGCACAGCAGTAGCTCTGGGCTGACCCTGTAGCCTAGGAACACCTGAGAACCCAGCCAGGAGCTGTGCAGGAACCGGGAAGTGAAACCGGAGGATGACAAGTCACAGTGGCTTGACCCTGACTTCACCCCGCCGCCAGCTACCCCCATATCCAGGCCATGGGGGAGGCAGAGAGTGGCTGCCAAGCCACAGGGTATGGGGTGCAGACCCCCAGGGCCCCCACCTCCTCCGTGCCAAGGAAGAGGCATGCTTGGCACTAGCAACATCCCCCCAAACCCTAACATTTACTATCCTTTCCTGCCTCATTTGCAGCATGCCAGGCTTCACGACTTGCCAGCAGCCCCTGGACAGCAAGGCCGGACAGCCGGACAGCTGGACAGACAACCCTCCACATCACAGCAAAGTTTTCCAGCAAGGGGGCATTCGCATCCAAGTGGCTCAGCGCTGGATGTCATCTGCAATTCAGCCTTCAAAGGCTTTGTGGCTGAAGCACTGTCTCCACAGCAGAAGCAGGAAAATAATTGTAAAATTAAATTCCCAGGAACAATTAGAAAGAAAACGAGAAAAAATCCCAACCCTGAATTTCAGAGACAGCAGATTTCAGGGCTTTTTTGATGCATTTGAATCCATTTGCTCGTCCCCGTGGCTTCACTGTGTTTCATTTCACTGGGCTTGTACAATGCAAGACAAGGAATTAACTCGGGTGTTTGTTTAGAGCCGGTTTGTCTTCCAGTTTTTTCCAAAGCCAGGTTTGAGTTTCAAAGACGTTTCTTGGCAATGCCTAAGGTTCCCACTATCGGTGCAGTGCAGGGTTTCCCTGAGGGGAAATTGAGGCTGAGAAGTCACATACGACCTGGGGTCCTCTCAGAGGCAGGGTCAAGAACTGAAGCACCCCTCAGCTGGCCTGACATGAACCTGGGGCTTTCCGCCCCAAGCCTGTCCCTCTCCCTTTTATTTATTCCAAAGATAAACTGTTTTCTTTTCAAAGTCCAGCAGAACCAGATGACAGAAGTTGGTTTTATGGCTTCTAGCTTTAACAACCTCTTCTTGTTTTCTCTGCTATCCCTACAACAAAGCTTCAAATCTGGGGGTCAAACTCAATTTGATATTTTACTTCGTGTTCAAAACTGCACGGCACAAGGCTGGAGCACCTGGCCTTTCCCACAACCATTTGCATACCACCAGCTTTACTCCCCCAGAATCAGCTGCCCACCTTATTTGCAAGGGCTGGGCTTTGCAACAGGCAAACAAGAGCCCTCCATCAGATAAGGGGAGATAGGGTCATACCTAAGGGGAGCTTTTAAGCAACAAGAACAGTGTAACCTGAAGCACTCCCTAAATCGCCAAGCTGCATCCCCTGCACCGGTGGGTAACATGGTGCCCAAAACCCTTGGCTTCATCTCCAAATGGCAAAGCTCGGGCCCCGGGAAGATGGAGGGAGGGTTGGAGATGACCTTGCTATGGCAAAGCCCTCATGCTGGTAAATGCCCAGGAGCAGTGGCATGGCCAGGAGGTGAAGGGTGGCAGCAACAAGACGTTTCCTCCTGAAATGTCAGCGAAGGAGCTCTCACCTTTAAAGGGGAGCAGGCACCTGCCCAGCACCTGCAGCAACAGCTGGCCACTGCCAGGGGGCTTTCACACAGAGGAACATAGAAAACACTTCCCGAGAGGCAGTGAGTCCCCTGTGACTGGCTCCCCCCCCCGCCAAACCGCCCATCGCATGAGCCGCTTCCCAACAAGTTCCATCAAGATGCCAGATGGAGCCGGCGGGCAAGCACAGGGAGGGAAATTCCCCGCATGCGGCCAGGCAAGGCTGGCACAGCGTCTCCACCGCACCCACTGCTGCCCTCCTGCAAGGGGTGCTGGCAGGGCCCCCCTCGCCAGCCCCGCTGAGCGCACCTGGATGCTTTTTCCCAGCACATGACCTGCCAGATTTGCTGAATAAACCTCCCAGCTCCAGCAAACCTGCTGCATTCCTGGTGGTGAAAGTGGTGAAAGGTTCAAATGGATGTTGGAGAAGGCAGGGGGGAGAACAAGCCTATGACACAAATCCCTCATCTGCAGGAACCGAAAGGGTTGTTGGGGTTTTGGGTTTTTTTTTCCCCTCGGGTTGCAACACAAAAACAAAGTCAAGATAGGGATCTTGACGTGCTGAAGGGGCAGTTCCCTGCCTCCTTTGGCAGATAGAGCCCGGCCAAATCAAGATTAATCAGAGACACACTGTGCGGGACACACTCAGCGTCACCGTGGCCATTCTGCCTGGGTTTGGGGTTCAGGTGGGGGGTGCCAGCAGAGGTAGCAAAGCAGCCGGAGCCCACAGGGGTCGGCCAACTAGCACAAAAGATGCCATCATTGTCATTAACAATTTTCCTGCCTCTGGGGGAATCTGTACTCCTCATCCATTTTGGGCAGTCTCTTTGTCTTTGGAGACTGTTTTTCTTGGCATCTGAGGAATCCTTTCACAGTTCCTTCTCCCACTTCACGTTCTTGGTTTTAAAGGCCAGGCACAAGCTATTGGGTCACTTGGGTACTGATCAGGAGGGCAAAGAGAGCCCCAAATCCCAATACTGCAGGTCTCTTCTACCTCTTCACCAGGGAAATGCAGCTCCACCCCAGTGCAGACAAACCCCCAGCATAAGCCAGTCCCCTCCAGCCAGGAGCATCTGCAGCCCCCACAGCAATGTATCCCAAGGAGCCGGGGCTCAGACAAGACACATCGTGCAGCCCTTCTCCTCCTGAGGGGAAGTGGGGGGGAGTCAGGGATTGCACTGCACCACCTGCATCAAGTTAGTATCTCATCCCAGCCGTCTGAAACATCAGCTGCCCCCAGGTAACACTCAGCCTCCCCAAATACTGCCAGCAGTCCCCATCCCCCCTACTGCCAGGATCTGGTGCCCCATCTGGTTGCAGTTCCTGCTATTATCTTCCCTCACACCCTCAGCATGTCCCCCTGTCATTCCTGCCCAGGTTCCCCCAGTCCCACCTCACCCCACAACCCAAACCTGTCCCCAAAGAAAGCTACCCGCGCTGTCACCAGATCTGTATATCACCACCTCACCTCCAGCTTGTCACACCCAAACCTTCATTCGCATCAGACCTCCCCTGAAACCCGCTCCATCCTCCCCCCTCAGCTCTGCCTGCTCCCCCCAAGGCATCATTCCCTGGACTTTGTCCCCACCAGATGAGACTACTTCTCCTCCTTTTCTGGACCCTGCCTGTGCACCCAGCACCTTCAGCCCTGCCTGTGCATGCAGCACCCACACCCAGCATCCCAGATCCTGCCTGTGGAGTCAGCACCCGGATCCAGCACCCCAAATGCTGCCTGCAGACCCCGACCCAGCACACCAAGCTCTATCATGGGATTCAACACACAGATGCAGCACCCCTGATCCTGCCTGTGGACTCACCACCCAGACTCAGCACCCTCGATCCTGACTGTGGACTCAGACTGAGACTCAGCACTTCAAAAACAGCTCCCCCAACCCTGCCTGTGGATTCAGAACTCAGACCCAGCACCCCCAACCCTGCCCTGCAGACTCAGCACCCAGCCCCAGCACCCAGGCCCTGCCTGTGCTTGCAGCACACGCACCCAGCACCCCAGGCCCTGCCCGTGCCTGCAGCACCCGCACCCAGCACCCCAGATCCTGCCTGTGGAATCAGCATCCGGATCCAGCACCCCAAACCCTACCTAACAGCCCAGGCCCTAACGTGGGACTCAACAAGCAGATCCAGCACCCCTGATCCTGCCTATGGACTCAGCACCCAGACCCAGCACCCGGACCCAGACCCAGCACCCCCAGCTCTAGGAAAGGACTCAACAACCACTGCCTGTGGACTCCACGCAGGGACACAGCGCTTCAAACCCACCCCCCTGTCCCTGCCTGCAGATTCAGCAGGCAGACCCAGCACCCCCGACACTGCCCTGCGGACTCAGCACCCAGACCCAGCAACCACATACAGCTTTCCGCATCCTGCCAGCGAACGTTGTGCGCAGACACAGCCCTCCCGGCACCGCCTGCAGACCCGGACCCAGCAGCTGGACCCAGCCCTCCCGGCCCAGCCCGCGGACCCGGACCCAGAACCCCGGACCCCAGTACCCGCCCAGAGACCGTCTCCACTCGCGTCTCCTCGGGACTTGCCTGGTGCGGTGCTGCTCGGCTCGGTGGCGCCGCAGGGGCGGGCAGCACGGTGGAGCACGGCACGGCTCGGTTCGGCTCGGCACTACCCGGCTGTGCGCGGCCCCGCCGCGCCGTACCGAGCCGCGCCGCCCGCGCTGTGCCGCCCCCTGCCGGCCGCACCGCGCCGCCGAGGCTCCGGAGGCCGCCGTGCGAAACCGCGGAGCCCCCCGGTCGCCTGCATGAGCCCGCGAAGGAGGGGGGCAGGAGCGGGGGCGGGCCGGGGCTGCGCCACCCCCGCCCGCACCGGCAGCGCTGGGCCCGCTCAGCCTGCGCCGGGTCTCCTCAGCCGGTGCCGGGAGGGAGGACGCAGCAACACCCTCAGCAGATCCCCCCCCAGCCCAGGGACTGTCAGCGCTTGGCACGTGGGGGGCTAGGGGGGAGTCGCTCAGCACGGGCAGTTGGGGTTATACAGCCCCAAAAGGTCTCTGGCAGAGGAGCCTGTGTTCAAGTGCTTTGCAAGGCCAGGGTGCCAAACGCCTTCTAGACTATAACAAAAAGCGTTGCCAAACGCAGATAAGCATCTTCCCGCTGTGCCAACGCAGCACATGCAGTGTCACCGCGCCACAGCCGCTGTGCCCGCCGAGGCTCCTCGCTCCCCAAACCCACCCCGGCTTCTTGCAGCCTGCATCGCGCACCTGGGCTGAGGCACCGTGCCCCGTCTCCTCTCCCTCCTACTAGCACGTGTCTCCCTGTTTAGTCTGCATTTACCCGTGGTGGAAGCTTGTTTGGAAACATGGGAAGGTAATGGTTTCTCTAGGGCCCTGTGCGGAGCCTTTTTTTGTCCTGGGTGGCTTCTGTGGCTCCTCCCCACAGGCAGGAGCTGCCAGCTTCAGGCCTGTGTTTGCTTTCCTTTCGCAAGCTTTCAACGCCTGGCCAACTCTCCCTCCTCGCCCGTCAGGGCAGCAGGCCTCCCGAGAGCTGTGTGTAATCAGCAGGTTGGATCTAGGGCAACTGGAAATCAGCTGGATCTGGAGATGGGGAGACTCTGTACCTGCGCACGCCACATTGCAGCTCCTGGAGCTGGAAGGGTGGCCAGGTGCTGCCAGCCCGTGGCTACAAAGACCTGTGGTGCCCAATCCTAGTACCCCCGAGCGCTGGCTCATCCCCTCCACTCCATACCAACCTCCACGAGGGGTGAGGCCTCCAGGAGGGGGACAAGGGCTACCCTGACCTCACACCCTGCAGACCTGGAGCTGGACCCATGCCAGGGTTTAACAGTGGGCAGGTTGTGCTGAAGTTGCTGAGCATTGTCTGGGAATGAGTGTCAGCCCCGGCTGAGCTCTCACCACCTGGACCTTTTAGGGTGGTAGGGGTGGCAGGGTACCCCCAAGCGCAGCCTAGTTAAAGATGTCCCTGCTCGCTTCAAAGGGGGTGGATTGTATGACTTTTAAAGCTCCAAACCAAAGCATTCTATGCTTCTAAAAAGGTTGTGGGTGGAAGGGAGAGCAGCAGAGGATTGAATCTCTCCACTCCCCATGCACTGATAATTCTTGGCCAAGGAGGGACCCATTGGGGCACTCCTGTGGACGGGGTGGCTCCCATCACCCTCATGCACGCTTACCAAGCGGCCACCATCCCCCCCAGCCAGCACAAGATGCCAAGACCCCTTCTCTGTCCCTACTCTCAGGGACCCCAGGAAAGCAGAGCAGAGATGCTACCCTCCTCCTCTAGTTCTCCTGCTCCTCCCACTCTCACCGCCTGTGTGCTCCACTGGTTAATTACCATTTTCTCCTGTCCTTGGGCAAAACCCCGGCGTCTCCTCCACACCTTGCAGTGCCTTGCCTTGCCTCTCCACCCACCTTGCGGAAGTGGGATGCCCGCACTCTGGGAGCCAGGTTCACCCGCAGCCCTGCCCAGCTGGACCTGGAGCACTGCACGGGCAGCAGGAGGACAAGCTGAGGCAGCAGGCGCTGCCTGTGAGGCGGGGATGCTTTTGGCCAGACTGTCTTACCCAGGGATGTAGAGTTTAGGTGCTGTGAGGCCACTGGCCCCCCACATCTGCTCTGAACCCCCTGCCCTACCTTAGCAGAGGCATGGCAGGGGGATGTCATGCCAGTTAGGGGGAGAACTGGTACCTGAGCACTGGGGAAAGGGGTGCCAGGGATAAGAAAGAGCTGCGCAAGGCTCCATTCCTCTTCAGGGTGCCATGTCCCACAGCAATACTCCCTGTCCGTGCAGGCAGACACCCTCCCACGTGGCTGCGAGCTGAACCCAGCACAAATTGGAGCTTCGTTAGCTACTGGCCTCGCAGTGGGGTAATTAGTGCATGAGCAAAGAGTGAGCAGAGCCTCGGCACTGTATATTTACAGGCCCAAGCTTGCGAGGCTTTAATTAATTAACACGAGTCATTGGCAGCTGGAAACAGATCTATTTTCAGAGCCTTCGCCGGCTCTGCTGCCCCCATGAGATTAACTGAAGGAATTCAGGGCCCCGCGAGGTTGAAGGCCAGGGCCTTGCTCTTATTTCCATGGCTTTCCCAAGAGGCAGAGCAGGACGCGGGTGGCAGCGGGGTGGGAGCCAAACCAGAGCTGCCCCTCTCTGGTGCCTGCATCCCTCTTCTTGGCAGCGTGGGGCTGCTGAACAGGGAGGTCTTGCTTGTGCTCCAACCTCAGCCCAGACCCCACAAGGCACTGGAAGGAGAATTTCCCATTGGAACAGTCTTGCAGCCCTTGTCCCAGCCCAGGGCACAGCCTGGAGCAGAGGCCCCTTTGGGCCATGCCACGGCACTTTGTGAAACCACCCTCCCCACGGCCATGCAAGATTTTACCCTTAATGCTCTCTCCTCATTAATCCAAGCAGCCTTTAGGAAAAGGAGATGCTTTAGTGCTCTGATCACCAGTATCTGATTACTGTTTAGTTTCTCGTTGTGACTTAAAATGTGTCCCACAGAGAGAGAGGTCTGGGCAGAGCAGGCTTGTCCCACATCACACTCCTGTCCTCACCAGAGTCAGCTGCCTTTTGCCTGTGCCAGCAGCTGCCCTTCATAGCACAGCCCCACTACGCTGGCACACAGCAATGCCAGGTGTATGCCCACCATGCCCATGCTCAGGTGGCATGTTTGCATTCACCCATCTCTGTCAGGTAACCGTACCCGCAGCAGAAGGTAGAAATGCCCACAGCCAGCCCTTTTTGCCCCTCCAACACCCAAAGAGCCAGGCTGAAGCAGCAGCAGCTCTCATGTTTCACTTGGCACCGCACCCCTGTCCCAGCCAGCATCCCAGATGATGGGAGGAATTATAACAGGGCCACAGTGCCGTGAAATATTGATGGGATTAGTGCGGATCAGCTCTCCCAGCACACACGCTGTGCTGGCCCAGAGGCTGGAGGCCAGCGACCTGTATGCACTCAGGCTGCAGCTCAGCACCCAGGGCAGCAGCACAGCTAGGTGCTCCCTGCTGAACCCCCCAGCCAGCGACATTCTCCAGCCACCACCAGCCAGTAGCCTTCCTGGAGGGGCAAGGGGCACCCTGTCACAGCACAAGGAAACATGCATTAAGTTGCTTAATGAACACCACCACTCTGCCTCAAGCTCTGCTGGAGATGAAGCGTTGTCTGGTTTGGTTGTAGCTCAGCACTCATTGCCACCCTGGGCCCCAAAGGACTCCCATGCTGACTGCAACCCAAAAACATGACAGATGCCAGGCTCCAGCCCCTCCAGCCCCCTTGCCCTTCTCAAGTTAATCCTGCACATACAGGACCACTGGGGGTGCCCCATGCTTGGGCATGTCCTGGGTGAGTGGTGGGAGACCCCCACCCTCCCTGCTGCTGTGTCCCCCTGCTCCCATTGCTGGGAACCAGGTTTGGCCTGGAAGAGGGTTTCATTATGGATCACAGCAGCATAAATACAAACAACTTAGAAGGACTGAATAACAGCCAGCATTAAATTAGAAATGTGCTGGCAGGGGTGCACACCATGGAAGCAGCAAGTTGCCAAGTCCCCAGTTACGGGTTTATGGTGCTGATGGGGTGTCAGTGCCTATCAAACCCATGGGACTGACCAGGAACAGCAGCTTTTAGTAGGAAACTGCTTCCTGGGGCAGGCCTGGCTCCTCCCCTGTAGTGCCTGGAGCCTGCCCTCTCCTCATCCTGAGCAAGATAAGCAAGATAGACCCCCAGTGCCTGGGATTTGCTTTGCCAGCCACTGCAGTCCGAAGGGCAGCAGGCAGCTGACCATTTCAAGCTGCTACCCAGGCTGGTTTGAAAGCCAGCTGGGAGTTACAAAATCACAGCACTGTAGCAGCTGGGGATTTATGAAACCCGCAAGACAGTTATGAAACTCACGCTAAGGCCGTGCCAGCCTGCACAGCATCAAGAGGTGTGTTAGAACATTAAAACCACCAGCGGAAAAATGGGTACCTTTCCCGTTCAACATGAGAAAGCAACAACGAGCAAACCAGCCTTTCCCTGGGCCCCTCCCCCCCTCAACTAGACTGTGAGACTGGCATCACTGTTTTGTCTGCCTCCATGGAAAAAAAGCCCAGTGGGGAGCACACCAACCCCATACCACAGGGGCGGTCTCAGTGCTCCAACACCCACCAACTCAGAGGTCCCCTCTGCCCACCCCAGGACCAGCCTGCTGAGGCTCAGGGCTGGTAGTGTTGCATGAAGCAGAGAAGCAGACAAGACCCACCAGCAATGCCTGGAGCCTGGCATTGGCATTTGGGGCTTCCCAGCAGCCAAGTGCATGTTTGCCAGGCTTGGCTTTGTTTCTTGAAAGCATCATGGTCTCCTCAAGCCAAGCGTGATGCTCCACAGATTAGCCCCAGGAAAAAAAAATATTCCAGAAGGCACAGAGCATGAAAAGCTCAGGATCGTCTTCCCTTCGAGTCATTGAGCAAACTTTCCAACCCACTGTTTCTTTGGGCTGAGAGCCAGCAAGGAAAATTACAATTGCAGAAGAATTTGTCTGAGAAAGTTATAGCAAGCTGGAAAAAGGCAGGGGCAGGCCAGAAGGCAGCCGAACAGCCCAGCCACTCCAGCCCAGGGCTCTGTTTCAGGTAGCGATGGGACATTTAACCCCAGCTCAGTACAGCAGCGGAACTGCTGCCCCGACTTCCCGCAAGATCAGATGGTGGATTTCTCCCCTGTAAGTGTTTGGCAGTGGAAATTGGGATGTTTTGCCCAAGGCCATTTGTTGACGAAGGCTGCCAGGTGCTGGCAGCCCCAGCCACAGAGCCGAGCATAGTGCCAGGGCAGATTTTCTCAGAGGAGAAGCAGCTGAGTCACAGCAGCCTCCGATCTGTTCCCACAAGCCCGGCTGCAAGAGACACACGGGAGTTCACAGAGGACAGGCGCTCGCATGGGGAGCTGGCGGAGTTTGATTTGCTTGTCTGCAAACCTCTCCGAACCGGTAGAAAGTACCTCCCTGGCTCGGGATCTGACGGCAGCACACCTGCTGGGAAGGGCTGGCGAGACTGCGGGAGGGCAGGCTCCTGACCTGCCTTTCAACCAGGCAGGTCTGCTTCAGGATGCTCCTGCAGCACAGGGGGCAAACACCAGCAGCCACAGGGAATCCCCTGGGAGAGGTGAGAGTGGCATTTCAGGGTGCAATGGGAGTCTCGTCCCAACTCTGGGGCAGGAGCAGGACCAAGGTGGCTGTAGATGCGGCAGAGCCACAGCTCTAGCTGCAGGAGAAGTGGCTGGCTCAGCTGGACAACAGTAACCCCTCTGCCCATCATCCCAGCTTCTCCCAGTAAAAACAGGCAGGCTCCTCAGGGAGCATGAGGTTCTCTCTCTCTGTTTCTACAGCTGGGGCACAGTCCCCCATGCTTTCCCCTGCATGGCAGGTCAGGTGTCTGCCACACACTGCCAAGAGCAGCAACACATGTCCCTGGGGTTGCACAGGGGCTCGGGACAACACAGATAGCTTTTAAGAGTTGCCCTTTTGGGTGACCTAAACTGCAACCCCCAGAGCCAAAGCCAGGAGGATGTAATGGCACCCAGCACCCACCCTCTGGTCTGAGCCCCCAGCCAGGATCACGTGGATAGCTTCACTTTTTGGCCATCTGAGCCTCTGTGCCCCAGCGACCTCTCTCCAGCCCTGCCTGCTCCAGTTCAAAGCTCATCTGCCCCATGGGCAGCCTGCCTCTCTTTCCCAGCCACCGAGCCCCAAAGCTGCCATTGCCACCAGCAAAGAAACAATCCAAGCAGTGCAGTAAATAACCCCCTGTGCACAGGCAGAGCACTGGCAAGCAGAGCTGGGCGCATCCATCACCCTCATGGTTTTTCTTCAGCTCTGACACTTTGATAGGGGCGAGGGGGTGGGGGAAGGAGAAGAGCTTCCAAAATTTATGAGCTTGGATATAAAAATATATCTCCTAGAAGCGCTGCAAAGCCCAGAGATGGTGAAGGCGAGTGGCTTAAAAGCTGCCTCAGGAACGAATGCGAAAGCTCTGCCTGCCTCAGAAAGAGGGATTTGGGAGACCTGCGTGGTTGATGTTGCAAACCATGTCCCCATTGGGATCATTTTGCAAGTCACAGCTCTCCGTGCTGTGCATTACAAGTGAAATGAAAGGTAAGGGTAGAAAATGAGAGGTTAAAATCCCTCCAGTCCTACGGTACTGTCAACCTTAGTGCAGCTAGGATCTGGAGTGTCACCTTCAATCTCCCAGAGTTTCTCCTCTACATCCCTGACCTCCCGCTGCTCCACGCATAGGCGGCCTCCCAGCCCCATTTGGAAACAGATCCCCTTATGCAAAGAAAAGAGCTTGTGACTGTAAATTTAAATGAAAACATCTCTACCACAGGGAATCTCGTATCAAATAATAAAGCCAAATGAATGTCAGGAAGAACAGAGTCCTTGGTCTTTACAGATGGACCATCTCCTAGCAGGGTGCCACAGAATGAACAGCTGAAAAATGTTACCCGGTCATTAAAAACATCTAAAAGTAATTTAGCCTGAGTGACAATGATGCTCAAAGCAAAGTTATTTGTCTGCTGAGGTAAAATGAGCTATTTCAAGCTTGCCTTTTGTTGTAGTTTTCTTTTAAAGACAGAAAGGACTGAAAAATGCTGAGCCGACAGCCTTGCCAGCAGAGCTCGGGCGCTGCGGCAGCAGCACAGCACAAGGAGCATCTCCGCGAGCTGCCCTGATCCCCTCTGCCATCGTGCTCCCACCTCCCCTGGAAGAATGCTCAGAATGGACTGTGAAGATGGTCCCTGGGGCCACCGCCGCATATCTGCTGAGATACAGTGCTATTTAGGATGATGGTTTTGCCATGGAAACATCTCCCTTCTAACAACTGATCATGAGCACACGTCCCAAAAGCAGCCCAGCATTTGTCACATGATAATTTTTGCTTCCTTGTGATGGAGGCCAGAGTTTTACCTTTCCCATGCTTTTCCTTTTCTTTTTGTCCTTTTAAGAAAAACAAAACCAAAACCAACAGAACAAAACCAAACAACCAAAAAAACCCCAAACACAAAAAGACACAACAACAACAACCAAAAAAGCCCACAAAAACCAAACCAAACAAACAAACAAAAACCAAAACCAACTAAACTTCTGGGCTAACCCATCAAAAGCATGGCATGAGCCCAAGGTTCCTCTAAAATCTCCTTGTGAGCAGATTTTTGGTGGGCTCTTTAGACACACAGAGCATTTCAAATGCCCAGTGTTAAATATTTCAGGTGAAACATAACTCCTCTAAGTGTTACAGCTCTTCTAAGCCAACCTTGCTCTGAAGCTCCAAGTCAGTGAAATTTCCCTGCAGCCTTCGGGAATCAATTTGCTTCTTGCTGGTACCTTCTCCCTGTACTGTTCAACTGAGTTAATGTATTCCAAATCTTGATTATTTTTTCTCTCCCCCTACGTAATCAGATTTTGGGAAGCTGCGGTGAGATGCCTTACAAGCAGTTTTTGCCCTCAGGTGTTTTCCGAGCAGGCTGCATCCATCGCATCCTGGTGCTTTAGCACATCTCTGTACAAAAGGTACATTCACGAGTCAGCATGAATCCTTTGATTCACGTTCCTGCATATCCATATAGCTAATTTACCTTTATTAAAGTAATAATAATAATAATAAAAAAAAAGAAGAAGAGGGAGCTATTAAGAAGGACAGTGTCAAGGCCAGCAGAGCGAGTGCCGGAGGGCTGGTTTAATGAGCTATGTGGGCGCTGCCGTCCGAGCACCCAGGCTGGCTGGAGCCAGAAGCTGCTGTCCCAGCAGGGCTGACTCAGTCCTTCATCAGGCAGTAACAGGCCGCAGCATCCTGAACCCCTCTTTCGGGTAGTCCCTATCCTCCAGGGTCCGTGGTTAACCCCACTCACTCCAGCCTCCTCCTCCTTTCCTGGGGAGGTTCCTCTGTGTGTTTTGTCTTGGGCCAAACCCCCTACCCACCTCCAGCTGCCTCCCTGCGCTCTGGGGAGGTGGTGAAACAGGAATGAGGATAAATCAGCCTGTCCTCACATTGCACGTGAAGGCTGCCCCTTACAACTCCCAAGGCTGGACAAGCACACGGCCTCCTCTTCTGCCTGCGCGGGCAATGTCACTGAGCTGCTCCCTTGCAAGGACGGTTCCAAGGCGAGGAAGCAGGGATTTGTAAGACACCCGTCACAATCGTTTATTCCTGTCATTTCTGACCCTCGGGGTAAGAAGAACACCAGAGCACTGCAGGCACAAAACAACAAGCTTTGTAGGTCATATCAGTGCATAAAGTACCATTAGGAACCACAGCACGAAACATGAATACTACTCTCTATTCCACTGGATACCTCAACGCCCTTTAAATAAATGGAAATGGTTATTCATGGACAGGGTTTGTATGAGATGCCTGCTCAGGAACATGGGGCTAAAATGGAGCTGGAGCAGTAAGTTTGCTCTCTCCCCTATATACAAGTCAGAACAACCACAGCACTATCTGATAGGCCCAGTGATAGTTCAATGGATCCCAGGCAAGAGAAGAGCAGGGAGGCCACTGTAAATCTTCCTCGCACAGGATTTATGCTCTATCCATTCAACCAGAGCTGCAAAACACATGCCCTTCCATGCCACCCTTCTCTCTGCCAAGGACCATAAGGCAGGAAAAACTTTGAAGGACTCCAAAGCCTGGAAAGGGACCTTCAAGAACTGATAGCATCATTTCTGGAAAGCTTCGAACAGTCAACCTTGACGGCTTTCCTCAAATCCTTTCAGCAAATAACGACCTCGATTGCCAAAACTGATCTGATAACGCAAAGGCAGGGAGAGATGTGCAGTGAGTCATCATCTCTCAAGCACATTGAACTCCCTTTTGTCTTTGCCGTGACAGAAGCCACACTCCCAGCTGGAGCAGGGTGAGGTTGCCCCCAAGAGGCAAATCTAACACAGCAACTAGAGAGGGAAAATGCTGAATTCTGTTCTGAAGGTACTACATAGAAAGGATTTATTTTTTTTTAAATCTCGTCTGCCCTTATTTTTACTTCTTCCTAGCTGAAACAGAAATCTATGGATGGGGTGGGAGGGAGGGGAGAGGAAGGAGGTCAGTTCTGGCATGTGGTTTGTTGGATGTTACCGAGTTCTGCTGGAGATCCTAAGCCACACAACTTGTTTTCCTAGTCTCCCTTGCAGTGTCATTAGAAAGATGAAAAATGTCACTGGGTTTTCTTCAGCCACGTGACACATTTGACCCCATACACCTCGCTAGGCTCCTTCAGAGCAAGGGCTGGCAGAACCTTCAACAGCAACTTCTGTCTCAGGAGCAGGAGGAGAGAGACAATTGTGGACATGACAGATAATTTGGAAACTGAGAGATGACACAATATAAAATCCCTTCACTGTTCATGTAAAGCATACAGGCAGCCCCCCATGCTAGACCAAAATCCTAGCTCCTTGCAAGGGGTACAGGGGCAGTATGAAGGCCTGGGGTACCCCCCACCACCCTCCAGGGATCAGCACCCTGCAGCTTTCTCAGCAAGGGATGGCCGCTTTGATTTCATAGACCCTGATGGATTTTTCTGCCGCAAAACCCTCTTTGAACCTCAAAGCTTTTAGCATCCACAACATCCTCAGGCAAGCAGATCCCCAGCTCCTGTTTGCTTTTGTTTGCTTTGAGCCTTCCTGCTAAAAAAAGAACTAGGGAGTCTGAAGCCAAATTACAGAGCACCGCTGAATAACTTTATTTACCCTTTTTTAGGCCATTTGATTGTCAAGCTCTACATCTTTGCAACATTAGAACTATTTCCGAGATGGAGAGATGCAGCTGAGTTAGGGCCACTGCAATTTATTCCTGTCCTATACACACACACACACACACAGATTCCCTCCCAAAGGGCTAAACCTGTGATATAACCCAGAACTTAACCAATCCTGGAGCTGCTTTTCAAGAGAACATGGTTTAAAGACCCCATCTGAGAGGTGTCCAGGGTACTCACTGCTCCTGTGCCAGGCTCCTCGTGGGTCCCCCTGCCCCACTCAGTCGGAGAACATCCCACATCCCCAGCACCGAGACCCTGCTGCAGCACCCCAGCTTACTGTTAGCTCCAAACTGGAAGCGTCATCTCCCAAAATGACTGTCGCGCTGGCTCCTGCCAGACTCTTAATTACGAGGAAGGCTGACACAGTTTCTCAGCAAACGGCATTCGCGTACTGCAGGGAAAAACAGAATGAGGGCAAGAGGAAAAATGGGCTAATAAGAGAAAATCTACTGGAGGGAAAAACACATTGTGCTGTGCAAACCTTATCATAACCATGTTGGAACCCAAAATACTGGAAAAAAAAAAAAAAAAAAGAAAAAGAAATAGGTTAGTACACAGGGGAGGCAAGCAGCGCTCCACAAATGTGGAGGAGAGCTGGTATGCAGTGTGGCATCTTGGCATCCTCATCTGCCAGGCCTCTCTGCCCAGCCTGAGTTAGGGCAAAGGGGACAGGTTCAGTTTCCAGCATGCAGAACAATGTGTCCAAGTGGCTGAACGATGCTGTCTGAAGAGCCCACAGCCACCCTGTGTGATTTATGCTGCCTTTATAAGAGCCTGTAGCATGAATAAAGCATGAAACTTAATGCCCAGCTCTCCTCTCCCCACCGCCGAGCCTGGCAGCTTTAAGCTATTATTTTTACTCCAGCTGCAGCCCGGTGATCAGCCCACAGAGGAAAGAGACCCCCAGGTCCCGCCTGCACTCCAAGAGGCAGGAATTTCATCTCCAAATAGGCTTTGAGAGAAGAGAGCCTGAGACCCAGAGGCAAAGCCACAAAGCCTGCACATTGAGCCCACAGCAGCTCACAGGACTCATTGCTCTGGTGAAGGACTCGCCAGGCAGTACAAAAGGAGCAAAAATATATTTACCCTTTCTTTGCTTTTCTCTGAGAGAGGAAAGGAGCATCATTCAGGCAGCTGTAGCAGTGAATGAAAACCCAAAGGGAAGCACTGGGAGAAGGGTGTGTGAAAATGGCCCCGTATCCTGTGGCCAGGAGCCCTACCCTAAACACCATACGGGCCAAACCTGCCTTGTAAAGCTTTAGGTCTCCCCCCAGGCTGATGGCAAAGACGCCTTGATGACAATGAAGGGAACAATTCCAGTCATAGGGGAGTTTCCATTCCCTCCCCTGTGACCTCCCTATAGGGAACTGGGAAGCTCGCGAGGTGAAACATTCACAGCAGCTCATCACAGAGATGGGGGAGGCATTCAAAAAAGTACAACATATCTGAACACTAATTAAATGTCACCTGAAATTACATTTTAACCAGCAGCCTGCAAGTACAGGGACCAGCTTTCAGCATCCAGACCAAAACACCCAGACTGGAAGATGCGAATGTTTTTCTTCTCTCACCACCCAGCCCTACGTTTGATACCAGATAAAAGATACCCTATCAAATTCCTTACTGCAAAGGCGAGGAACTGCTGGCTGAAAAAAGCAGCAGTCGGGCAAAACTAAAAGCACCTCTGCAAGCAAGAAGCCCTTTGAGGAATTTACTTCCTCTAGGATCCTCCCCATCAGCAGCCCACGGCCATTCCCCAGCACTGAAAGGCCTTTTCAACACTAGATAAGAAGGGGCCCCACCAGTAAAGCTGGGAAAACATCCACAAGGCAAAACATCAAGGTATTTCACAGCCCAGGGGGAAGATGGGAAAACGGCAATTTGAATGTCATTAAGAGCGTTCTGATAACTTAAACCGGGAGGAATGAGCTAAATCCACTAATGACTGTCTGGCCTCTCTGGGCAGCTCCTTTGGAGCTCAGAGCAGGGAACCTACAGTACCTGCCCTGGCTCATAGGGACTCACATCAAGCCTCTTCTCTGCCCCACTCCAGCCAGTCCAGTCCAGAGAGCCTTTTCTCTTTTTCAGGATGCAGAAACAAGCATCAAGTACGTCAGTGGCAACAGCTGACCCTCTGGTGCAGAGAGACGTTTTCCCACTGTGGAACCTCGGGCAAGAGCTCATAAGCGGAAGGAATGAGTCCCCAGAATTAGGAGAGTCATCTCCAGCAGCAGCCTGTCTGATTTGCCCCTTCCAGTGGAACAGTCACACAAACACCAGAAGCTAGTAGAAGAAAAACAAACAAACAGCCAATCAAAACACAAACCCAAGCCAGGGATGTTATGCTATACATACATTTCTCTTGGGAAAGAAGAAAAACAAACATACAAGCCCAGAGTTAATCCTGCGGTTTGAAGTGTTCCTGCTAGTGAGAGGGTCAGCAGCAGAAGCTTCTTTGTAGCCCAATTGTCTAGAAGTACTTGCTGGAACCTGCAAGAGACAGCTTGGCCTCTCTCACAGCCCACGTGCTATGTCCATCCCAGAGACCCAGAGCTGGCTGCTAGACCAAGCTAAGCACAGGCACCTACCTGGCTTGTCAGTGCACAGAAAATTAACACTGCAGTATTCATCCCTCATTATTAAAAGAAAGTCTTTTTCCACACTGAAATGCTACCTCAAAAATCCCATCACAAAGCAATCTCACCAGCGGCTCCACCAGTAATGACAGCACACTTCCCATTTGTTCCAGCCATCTGCTTTTCCCAAAGATACTCTCAACTATATCTGGGGACTTCAGAGAGTTCCTGCAGCCACTGCATCAATGACACGGATGTGTCCTACTGACCTTCAGCCAGACCTACCTGTAAGTCATTAATCACTTCTGAAATCCCCATCCATTACCCAGTTCCAAAGAGGAACAGTGAGAACATGAGTTGCACAAATAGTTGCACTGGCAGGTTTCTTCAATTTAAAGCCAGAAGTGATGTGTTTAAGCCATACAGAGGCTTGTCAGGGGAAAAAAAAAAGGGGGGGGGAAAAAAAGGCAAAGAGCCCTAAATGTGTATTTTATAGTCAGCCTTTAATTTTCTGTCTGTGGTTACTGCAATAAAGTGCTCCTAATTTCACATGAAATGAGATAACATGGCTCTTAATAAAGCCAACATAATATCAAAAGACAAACCTCAGTGCAAAATGCTTATCTGAAGACGACCAAAGCAGTTAAGACATCTACTGTGCAAACAGACTTTTCCAACGCACATAACTTCTGGCTGGGGGCCAGTAAATGAGTCGGCAAAACACAACGGCAGCAGGTTTGCTGTTTCCTTTCCAGAAGTCCTGAAGCAGTGCTCAGCCCAGCAGTCCCTTGTCAAGACTCTGCAGCAGTGCTTTGAGATCATCTCTGCAAGGATACCGATGAGCTCCAACTCAACCCACGTCTAGACTTAAGCAACTGGGGAATTACTACTCTGCTACAAAACAGATGGAAGAAGAAAGTCCACACAAAGCAGAAGGGGGAAGAGGGAAAATGCCAGAATGGATACAGAGGCATTAGGCATGGAAACACACGACTGGCTGAGCTGAGAATGATTTCAAAAGTTTCTCCATTTATAGTAAGCTAATCAGCTGGGAACCTAAGAATGACAACATGTGCTGCAAGACCAAAATAAGACCCACAGCCATTTTTTTGTGTGAAATGGAGCTGAGGCACGCCACCCATTCTGTCCAGGGACGGTGAATTAGAAAAACATGTCTGGTTTTATTTTTCATTGTTCTATTAAATAAAAGTAAATATCAAAGTGGTTATTTCATCTGGAAAAAAAATCCTCAGCAGTTTCAGTGTGCTTTGAACTGCAGTACAAAAGCTCCTCATCTAAACCCTTCCCCTTTCCTTCTCCAAAATATACAGGATGGCAAATTCAACTTTACATGGTAAGAAAATATATACACATTACATACAGTAAACATATTCTGCAAATTTTTAAACTTTATACAACATTAGTGAGAAAAAATATAAACATTAATAAAATTACATACAATATATTCAACAGAGTAAGCAATTCCTACCAGAGGGAAGGCTGATAAGCTATCCAAGCCAGGCAGAGCAAAGGATGGTGTTGCCACATCTATATGACACCACGTGAATTTTTTATTTTTTTAGCCTGAAGCAGGTCTATTGCCAAACTAAGATACCCTTTGAGGTAGATTCTTCCAATTCTTAAATAACATGTTAAGATTTAAAAAGGGGATTTGCCCCACCCCCCCACCAATGCCATGAGCGTAACTTTTGTTTGAACACAGATAAGCTGATTATCTTGTGAGGGCACAGAGACACTGTGGCTAAGTCTCCAATGCTTGAAATGAAAGACAAAACATTTAATATGAATTTGCAAGTAAAATACCTTCCCTATAAGACATGTGCCCATTTTATAGCAGTTCCTTTATATGTAACGTACATTACTGAAATTTGAAGGTTGCTTTTGTGTGAGGTTTAAGCCTCATTTTACATTCTCATCTTGGAAAGTTGTAGGGACCTTTTCATACAAGACAAAACAGAGTAATCTACAAAGATTAAAAGGAAACAGTATTATAAAATGCACACGTTGATATTATTAAAAATCTCACTTGTTAGGGGAACCCCAGTTGGTGCTTCTACCCAACACCTTAACTTTCTCCTCATATATACACACATCCCACAGAAAAACCACAGTGTAAGATTTAAATGATGGCATTTGCACAGAGAGCACAAAAGGAGATTGTGTCTTCCTTTGATTACTTCACAAACAGCTCCCAGGGCTCTGCGCACAGGTTGTGTGCATGCCAAGACTTCACACAAAGGAATTCAGACCTCATAGGACTTGCACAGTGTTTACATAGGTGGGCCAAATGCTCATCTCCTTAAGTCTCCACTGAGCTCAGAGTTTAGGATTCATATCTTCTCCCTTTAGAGAAAGGGATGAAGCCAGATAACCAATATAGATAGGTTTGTTTCTTAAAGAGCAGTAAAACAACACTACTGGTGTAATAAGTTCTCGTTTATAACTTGGTCCTATAGAAACACCTCCTGTGCAGTCACATTCACTGCACAAATCAACACTGAAGATGAGGAAGTTCAGTTAAAATGAATACATCACTGTAATAAATTCCATTTTGTTACTTGATGAAACACAGCCACAGAGCAAAGAAGCATCTACTTAACCTGTCTGGGCACAACCACTCTTAATCTGTGTCCACCCTCAAGTGAACAGGAGAGCAGTCACTTGTTCACACGCAACTGCTGTATTTTGTACTTTTTAGAGATGCTGGATGGCCACACAAATTGTGCTTTGCAGATGAAGATGTGCAGGCAATTCGGTTGCTCAGCCCAGTTCTGCACCAGCTCCTCACCTGCTCTCAACAGGTGAGGTTACCACTGTTTCTGAGCTCCCGTTCCATGTCACGGGGCAGCTCTGTCCCAGCCATCCTAAAACAGTGCTTGCAGGTGTGTGCTGCCAAGAAAACCAATACAGACAGCTTGCAAATACGTTTTGTGATTAACAGTGGAAAGGTGAAAACTTTCCTCAGCTTTCAATATGATCAAGTGTTTCAGGCCAATTCAGACGGGGCGACAGAGATAGCTGGGGGGGGTTTCAGTTTACCCACTTTGATTTTTCAGTAGTGTATTTGTAGTAAAAGCGATGTTAATCAAATTAGATCCTCATGTTTCTAGCATATGTCTGAATCAAGCTCAAGTTCTAACTCAGGGGACTGATTTCTTTAGTTCAGACAAAGGTGAAGGTCTATTCATTCTACATCTTCCTTGGTTTCAGTTTTTGTATTATTTTTCCTGGACTAGGCAAGATTTCATGAGTCTGGCTCCCAGAAGTCATGCAGTTTTCCCTAAAGAGTAAAAACAAGATAGTAAACAAGTCAGAAAACCAATGATAGAAGTAAAGAGCAGATTATACAAGTGTTTAGATAATCACAGTGTGTTGCAAGACCCTAGAATTTTCTTTGGGAACACTTGCCAGTTTCCTCATACGTGAATCAACCACGAGTATCTCTGCAAGGACTCTGAAAGAGCTGCATCACTATCAGCTTTCATCAACTGCTAAGTAGCTTCTGCAGCCATGCCTTACTGTCCAATTCTCTTCCCCCTCTATTAACAAGAAATGTCACACAAACTACAAACTATGTCATTATTTTTTACCGTTGCTGGGAGCAATTAATAATCTCTACATACAAATGGCTGATTATACAATTTCTAACTGAAATCAATACTAAGCATATATGTAGAATTTAGGTTTTATTTAAGCAATATACTACATTACTGGAAAGCTAAGCTTTTCCCAGACAGCTGGCTTTATATTCTAAGACAGGACTCCAACAAGTTGGTTTGATCACATTACAAAAGAAACCTTACAACCACAGACTGGAACAGGCAGCTCTGAACACCAGTAGAAATTATGCACCTATTCCACCAATGCCAGCAAGGAATCATGAAGGTAAATATTAACGAGACTAATCATGACAGAGCATGAAAGATTTTTCCTCATTATTGCACTAAATTTGACACAGTCAACAGGGGTGGAGTTATTAAGAGCCGTTAAACATATTTGGATAGAGACTCGAGTGGCCTTGAAGTCACACACTGCCAGACCACGGCAGGAAGTGCATCACTGCATTCCTGCCCTACACCCTTTTTGGAGCATCTGCTAATAACTATAATCAGAGACAGGCCCTGCGATTTGACTCAGCAGTAGCATTTTTGTGTATTACGCAAGCCATTTACAAAAGCAGCACTTTTTAAGGATAAAGATGAAATCTTGGTTTCATTCAAGCCAGCAAAGTACGAATTATTAATTCAAATCTGTTCCAACACATCTAAGTTTATTCCACAGCCATGCCATATATGAAGAAAAAAAGATCTCTTTAAAAGAATATGCTATTTGCAAATACTAAAAAATTAGTTCAATGCACCCTGCAATATGAAGAGAGAGGCAAACATTTTGTTACGGTACCTGAGTAGGCAGAGTGGTTTGTATCATATCTTGCCATTTGCCATATATCCTAGCAACTAAGTCTTTTACCTGCAAATTCAGATTGAATAGTTTAGCCATGTTATGTGAGAGAAGACAAAAATCATACCCCAGCCTCTCCCTGCCACCCCAAACCCACAAAAGCCCAGATAACCCAGCACTCTAGTTTTACTAGGAGGTTACAATTTTACAGCACAAAGTATCGCCGCCTCAACTCCAACCAGATCCCTGTCATTTGTGACTCTGAATTCAAAGTCGTGTACTCGGCAAAAACACCATTCTGGCACATGACTCCCCACGTTAAGTGTTGGGAATCAGCCTGCATGCCTCTGGCCTCCAAGAACCCACCTCATCCTTTGGGAGACTCAGGTTTGTTACACAAGCCTGACTGTACCTAGAAAAGGTGCCTGCAACTGCAGCCACAGAAGTCAGCTATGCAGCGCTGTCTGCTTGGGAAATGAACTCCTTACACATAAACCTGTGCTTTTCCAGAACCAGTCACAAGCAGGTGTTTAATCCAAGCTATTCAGAACTGAGATTTGCTTCATACGCTGTGTTAAAAACCAAGACAGTGGTGTCCTCTGCAACATGCTGTACTATTACACAAATGAAATGATGGGGAAAACCAGTAAGATTTTCCCCTCTCAGTGCAAGGGCAGTGGAAACAGAAGTGAAAATAACCCGAGATACAAAAATCCAAGGCAAGAGTAATTAACCTGTTAAAACAATTCATGCTCTACTAAGCTGGCTAAATAAAAAAAAAGGAAATTCTTCCTGGCAGGTAAAGATGCACCCAACTGCACGTTTGATTTAAAGCTGAAGAAGTCGAGCCTTTTCAAAGTTGGAGGTCAGTCACTTTATCACTAACCTGATTTAGCTTGCTACGACAGCATCCAAAGCATCAAAGTCACAAAATGAGGACTATTATTAGTAAGCCCCACAGCACAAAGCAAACGAAAGGCAATTAACTAAGCTTGATGCTACATCACATACACTGTTGGCTTAAATCCACAACATTTTTAACTAACTCATTAATTTGAAAATGGAACAGAGAAACATGCAAGATAGGCTAGTTTTTCAGTCCTCTGTATCCTGCCCTACATGTAGCCTCTGCTCTTAAAAGTAGAGTCAACTATGAGTGACTGCCAGGAAAAGAAATGGAGCAACTCTTTTGTGTGTAAAAGTCGAGACGCCTGGCAACAAGGACAACAAGATCACATTTTACAGTTATGAAGAGTCCTATCGTTAGCAAAAAGAGTATTTGCAGTGCATTAAAATGGGAATATATTCATGTGCCTGCTAAGACTAAATGCAGACAGAGAAACCATAAAAAAACCCAAACCCATGAGGAACTCTTAGAATTTGCAGGGCTGGGATGAGGGAACAACAGACATGGAGAACGCTAAAAACCACCCCAAAAGAAATCCCCAACTCATGTGTCTTACCTTAGTTCGATAAAACAGCCTTGCATCTTCCCTAATATCACATTTTATGTGCCTATCTAAGGCACCACAAAGCTTCAGTAAGTGTTGCTAAATAAAGACAAAAGTGTACAGCTATTTAAATCCTCCTTGTCAAAACTAAATCTTTCTTCAAATATTATTTCAATTTTAAAGTTATACACTTCAGATTGAATTTTTCCTCAGAAATACAAGGTAATGAAGGGGGAAGAAGAAAAGATCACAAAATTCTCTATCACTTACAGGTATGAATATGGTAACCCATGTCTGAGAGCTATAAAAATAGTTTCAAGGTATAGCAGAGCTATACATCACAAATGTTCAAGTTCCTGCTAGCTAGTTTGTAAATATTTTGTCCACAAAGTAGCAAGCACAGTGCCATTCAAATCTTTTATCGGAAAAAAGTTCTAACTATAAATAGCCATTTCAGTAATGATGATTCAGGTCTGGTTTGGTTTTAGTAGGAATTGGTTGAGCAGGTAGAACATATCCAAGGTTTATGCACTGATCTTTTATTTCTCTCTAAATTTCCCATTACTTTAACAAAGCAGTTTTGAAACTTCATGATCTCTTGATAATGGCTTCCAAGATCTTTCGCGTTCAGTAAGTTTCTGCATAAACTCCTGTTTTCAGGCCCTCACTGAACAGTTGCAAAGAGACTCTGCAGGACATGCTGAAATTCCACTTATAAATATATGCTACTGTCACAAGACCATAGCAATTTACCCCATCTAACTGGGAGAGGACCAGAAATGAAACAGTCCTATTGTTTTTACACAAAGTCTAGCCTGCACAATACTCAGCCACACACCCCTTGCCCCTTGATGGTGAACAGGTCAATGAACAACAGACTCTTCTTTAAGAAATACAGAGACATTAAGAAAAATATAAAAAAGATCAAATTTTCCAAAAATCTTCAGGAACGCAGTTGTAACAAACACATCTCAACAAATGATCACAAGAGAATTATTTTCTTTACCAAATAAGGTTTTGTTTCAGATTACACTCTGTGATTATCTTTTCACACTGAGTAGGAAATTGAGACACTTTAAGCCCTGAAATGTAACCAAACATTACTGCTTAACCTCTCTCAAACAGTTCATGTGATAGATTTCTTAAAAGCCAAGAGTGATTCCACAGGGCAGAAGGTGTACACAAACATCATGCAGCAAAAACTCACAGCAGATGATCACAGAAATCTGAATAAGATTACTGACAGGCTAAGCAGAAGGTATTACTTAACAGCTGTTCACATCACCTGGCACAAAGGAACTATCACTACAGAGAACAGAAGAGATACAGTCCTAGCTTTCACTTACTGCATGACTGCACTCCAGCCAGAGAAAACAGTGATGTGTTTGAACATATTTTATTGGATATTTTCAAAGTGGGTTTCTTTTAGACTGAAAAATTTCAACCCTACTTCAAAAGTTCATAGGAACATTGGACTTGTTAGAATTTCTGTGTTGAGTTAATCTCCAGTTACTTTCTGAAAAAGATTATCAAAATAAATGTCTGCAGATCCACAGCCTTAGGTTTTGAGGTAGTTCCATTTGCAGAAATGCAGGAGGTTTCTTTCTCTGCAGTAAGTGAAAAAAAATATAAAAAACTCTTCTGCATTTACTTTGCCCCAGAACAAAAGTTTCCCTCAGTGCTATTATCCACTGGTGATCTTCTATCACATGATAGCTCTTACCAAAACAGACCAAGTGTGCATGATTATTTAGTCTTTTACAATCTAACTGAAGTTACTTACCCTTTGATTAGAATTTACAACATCAAAGAAACTAGCTTCACTGACTAGATGAAGGAGGATGTAGATTAGGTAGTATGCCTGGAGAGAAATCGAAAGAGCTGTAGCAGTCAAAGCACAATCATAACTTTCACATCTAGGTACAACACTGTCTCTGCTTTCTGGAATGATTCCTCCAAGAGCTGGATCAATGAACCAGTATGCCTATACATTCACCTCAATAACCAACTTGAAACATTCATAGATTAGAAACATTTTAAACAGCATTGCACTGTTCTAAGTTACCTAAGTAACCTAAAAAACTTTCTGTAGCTTTAATTACTGAAAATTTTATTCAGCAGTTTGCTTTATTTTCCCTTCATCTACATCCAGATCAAAATATTTGCTAAGAGATTCCATGATAGACTCAAATCACCAAACTGATATTCCAATTTTTGTGTGGGTGGAGACAGTAAATCTTTCTAATACTTGTTTATGAGAAGAGATTCATAAAAGATTCATCAAACTTTCTGAAGCCTGCAGGTGAAGGTCTGGCTCAGCATCAAACAGTTTCCACTGATAACGTTAGAAGAGAGGGACAATCCTTTGATTACAGAAGACAGGACTCGAGACATCCACATGACTTTGCCATTCAGAAAATCTGACTATTTCCCTGTTTTATGAACAGCTCAATACAGCTTCCTCTGTCACACGCTACTTCTTTCTTTCCTCCATTGCTACAACCAAAACTGAACACGAGTACTATTTTAATTGTAGAGATAAACAGCAACAAAATAGTGTATGTACAGTTCTATGTACAGAACTGTCCTCAGTTAACAAATTAAAGACACATTCCCAAAATTATCGATGCGTAAAAAGAAAAATTAAACAAAAAACCTAAAACCAAACAAACAAAACCCCCCCAAAAAAGCAGCACTATCAGCTACATACCTCCTGTTCTAGTTCTGTATGAAGGTGATCTCCATCAGCATTCTGCTGCTTCAGTCCTTCTCTCATCTTCTCTAGTAGATGAGAAGGTTTCATGTACACCAGGAACTGATGCAGAAGAGACATCTACAGATACAAATATGAACAAATTGGGCTGGTTTGCTGGCGAGAGAAAACTGGAAACAAAGCGCCACTAAAATATTCTTTGTTCACCGAGACAAGAACATAAAGGTGATTTGTAATTAAAATGGCAGTTTTTATGCTTTGGGTAATTTTTGACTATTAACAAACTACAGTGTTTGTATATTGCCTCAATAAAAGATCAACCCTAAAAAAAACAGAGTGACTCTATGTGAACACAAAAGGAAGACTGAAAGAAGTGTAGACCTCTTTCCAACGCCCAAAATTTATGTTTAGGCACATAAACAATACTGCACTTAGAACCTGAAGAACATCCAGGTTATATAGATGTAATACCATGCACATATTACTAATACTAATCTCAACTAAAATTATTAGCTGGTCATTTTGCAAGGTTCTTGAAAATACGCTTGTAATATTAAAATATAAACCACAAACAATAATATACATGTTTGCTACATTTTCAAATTATACACACAACACACATATGCAGTACCTGCTTCTCCCTGTCATCAGGTATTTCTGTATGCTTTTTATTAAGAAGCTTTACAATTATCAATAGGCTAAGACGTCTTCTCACTTCCCTGAAAAACAATTAAAAAAAGAAAAAGTATTTCCCAGAGAATTTCTTAAATCCACACTGCTTCTACAAAGTATATGAGGCTATGTGTGGCTTCCCTAGACATAAACTTGCCTACAGCTATTAAATTGGATTTTCTGAATATAGGTGCTATTAAATTAGTAGAGGCTAGTAAAATATAAGTACCTTTCTTTCATTGCAGCCTTTCTCCTGCACACCTAAACACTGCTAGATGCTTGCCTCCAAGCCTGAAACCATGGACTCAATTCATTCTCCTTGCTCAGATACATTATAATTTATTAATTTCAAAGACACAGAACTCATAACAGATTGACACTTAAAGGCAACCATGAATCACCCAAAGAAAAACTAATGCCTATTGTATTTATCAGACTCTGAGCTATACAAATAAATTAGCTGTTAATGATAGTACATATTTCTGATGTTACAGTGTCATTACCGTCCACGTATTATCCAGCTGGGCACCAGCTGAACTAGCCACAGGAGATTATGGTGATGACTGGAGAGTTCACTCACTGCCAGGCAGAGCTCAGGCATCTTTAAAAGAACAACAACAACAAAAAATCCCAATACTGAAGAATGGATATGGTGGGCATGTGTTTTATTTGCAAAGGGGTACACATCTGCTCCCTAGAAACATGCACAGCACGGAAGTTAAAAGGAATTGATCTAATAAGAGATAAGGTACATAAAGATATTTCTGCATTGCACCTGTAATTTGCTAAATTTACCAGTAGGATAGTTGAGATCAGGTTGATTTTAATGACATTTTATCAGCTTAGTGCAATAATTTCTTCGTTCTTTCAGACAGCCATTTTAAACACACAGATCTTTTAGTTAATACAAGATTAAGTTCATCCCCTTTGCAGAAGAGGACAGGCAAGTGTAACGTCATGTGACAAAAACCTTCTCAGTATACCCACCCACTTCCTAAATCTCACACAAATCCAAAGCTCCCAATTTGTTCATACCACATTTTCAAGCAGCATTTCTCCCATGTCAACAAAAAAAATAAAACTTCAAAGTTACTTGAAAACTAAGTTGCCGTTTCATAAATCTAGTACAAGAAAATTATTTATGAAGTTACCTTTGTATCCCAGTCTTTTATACTTATCAGAAGCTTTATGAAAAGGCACTGAAAATCTATCAAAGGAACTTGCTTCAACTGTTTCTCCAAGCTTATTTTAAACAGCAATAGAAGCAGCAGCAGTATTTCTTGATCGGTGTAGCCACCCTGAATTACTGTTGTACAGAAACCTAGAAACTTTAAAAAAAATAAAAAGCATGAAAATCTTAAATTTGGTTTAGCTTGAAGTATTAGGAGAACTTAAGTTTTCCACCCTCAGATTAAAATGCACCTCAAATCATATGTTGTTCTTGCAGCACTTGTGTACTAGCATCTCCCATCTCCCAGTAACCGCACACTTTTTTTTTTTTCCTGTATCTGCTGGAGACTCAGCTTTTGAACACGGCAATAGTTCCTGGACATTACAGTAGTAGGGAAGATCTTTTTCCACTGCACAGATAATTCTCATCTAACTGAAAAACTGACAGACTTTTTAAATGTACACAAGTAATACTGAAAAAGTAAACCAAGAGATTTTCCCCACACAAGTATTATCACATGGATCATAATGGGATGTGTGCAAATGAGAACAGAAATTAATCAAGATACATGTATTCTGTTTCTAGCAGAGATGCTCCAAGTGCTTTCTCTTGAACTAAGTGATTTTATAGTTAAAAAGCTCTACAGAAATGATATGAGGAGGATTCAAATACTTCCACGAGGATCTCTGCAATCAGTTACAAAGTCAGTATTTTCACCACACAACCTTTAATCACAGTGAGGTGTGACCAGCACTCATTCAAGCCTCTGGTCTCCCGGGACACAGTGCAGGGACCGAACAGAACCACCACTCACAGCTCCACCTGCCCTCCGACAGCTGCACTAACACTGAGGCAGCATAACACATACCACTCAACATCACCTCCCCATTTCCACTGCAACACAGAAATGGAGAGTTTCTTCTACACGAGTGCGCAAAGACACTTGATAAAGTGTGGCAGCTGGAAAAATGAGGTGGCAGAAATATGCAGTTGTGAGTGAAGGCAATGGAAGTCCGGAAACTCTGAAGTTTGCAACAAGCCTGCAGTTAAATCTCTGCTCAAAGTAAAGCTAAAACCCCAGGATAGCATCTATTCACAAAATATACCCAGGATTAGATTAAGACACTGAGGGTTTTGCTAAAAAAAAAATGACACAAACCAAAACCTAAACCAAAACAACACCACCTCTCCTCAAAACAATAACAACAACGACACAAAGCACCAAACCAAAACCCAAAACTCTTCTACTCTAACTGGAGCTTTCTCACCTTAATCACATTAATTAAATTGTTTTCTGGTAGACTGGAGAAGGCTGGACTGGAAGAGGTTGGGTCTTCTCTTGACTGTTGTTTACTCACTGTTTCTTGCATCTGACTTCTAAAAAAAGAGACACTAACCTGAGCGAGAAATCAACAATTTAAAAGCCCACAAAGGCTTATCTGTATCAGCCTAAAGAAAAAAACAAAGCCAAACAAATACAAAACCCCCAACAAACTGCATGTTTTAAAATGCCTTTGAACCAAAACAATCCTCAGTTACAGAGCTATCTCAACTTGTAACCAATTACTTACAATTCTGCCCAGCTATTTAGGCAATAATTCTTGTAAACCTCCACTAGGAAGGTGCAGGACAAAAACCAATGGTCTGCTTTGCTGAATCCTTACCTGGCAGGGATTGTTTAAGTTCTGGTTTATTTACTCTTACTAAGACTTGAGAATTTAAAGAGTATGGTGTGGTGGAAGGGAGGAGAAAAAGGAGAACCTTCTGATTCTACATTCTAAGCACAAGGCTTCCTTTCACTAGATCCAAGCAATAAATACCAAGAGGAAAACACTTACAAAATATCACCCTCATTAAAGTCGGGCTGAAGATGCTGCAACGGAAAGAGAGCTCTAAAGGCAACCCCCATATTGACAATAACAGCTGACACATCAGCTACTGAAGGAATCCATGGCTTAGACTGCTCATCACTGATGGAAGCTACAAGTGAAAGACATGGAATGGATTAGTTTTACATTTCATTCCTAGCATTAGTTCCTTTTAAGGGAAACATTTAAGCTCAGCAGTCTGCATCAATTCTAACCCACCTCAGAAGAGCTGGTACACTGAATGATATGCTTATTTTCAGAATGAGGGGAAAATGTAGTCTAATACAGGATTTTATACCAGAGAAACATCTTTGCCTACATAATGGGTGAGTTACTTGAAAGTTCCACCCACTTTACCTCACAGTTCTCTTTCATCACAAACAGCAGAATAAGCAAAAAAGCCTTTTTTGTATTACTTTAAAGAAAATACATAAATTACTGTTCTGTGTAGGTACAGGAAAGAGGGTGTTATCATAGTAGGACTGGACCATAACACTTGAGGCACTGGAGATTCAGATCTCAGCCTTCAATTCAGTTAAAAAACCAACAAACACCACACACAAAAAACCCCAAACAAACAGACAAACAAAAAAACTCAAACCACCACTAACAAAAAAACCCAACAAACAAGCAAAAAACCAACCAACACCACATGAAAAAACAAAACAACAACAAAAAAAAGCAAACAAAAAAACAAAACAAAAACAAGGAACCTCCCCCAAAACCCAACAGAAAATACTCCTCCCTAGTGAAGCACCGGGACAGAATGTCTCAGAATGGTTTAAAGACTCTCCAGTTGGCAATTTTTAAGTAGTACAACAGCTTTCCAGGAACAACTGGAGCCTATATGATCCTGCTCTGAGGTCAGAGATCTGCTGGGATCTCTCCCAGCGTTAATTATTTGAATGCTCATTCACCAGCCTGTACTATTCACTCAGAACCAAGCTTAATGCCAGCAGAGCACAAAATAAAGGCTACATTCCCCCTCCACTCAGCTTGCAGTTTGATTTCGAACAAGATTCAAAATATGGGGTACACTTTGGACAGACCTGAGCAAGTACTTGAAGAGAACGACATTACTTTAACAATGCTAACTGTCAGGCTTAAAATAATTCATGACTTTTGATGGCTCTGAATAAAGTGAAGACATGGAGAACATACAAAGGAGCTTGTATTGGAGAAGCATTTGAGAGTACAGATGAAGACAGGCAAAAATACAAGAAACAAGCAGCAGTGTGGGCTGAAGCAGATCCCTGCAATTGTTTTTGTGCAGGTGTATAATTTTTTTCACTTCTGCCATTTATCTGAACAGTAAACTATGCAGTGTTACAGATGGGCTATGACTATGTGAAAAACACCCTGTAGTCCTTAAGCTAGGAAATTAATGTTTGCATCTTCCAAAGTAAAAGATGGAAAGGAGAGTAAACTTCTGAGCAGACTGGGCTCCTCTTCAGGTCAATTCTATTTGTGATAACAGAAGTGAGGAGTTTAAAAGGCTCTGTACTGGCTGCACTGCTTTGCAAATGACATGCCAGGACCACATGCTGTGGTACAGCCTGCACACACACAGTCAACACCAACCCCTAGCATTTGTGCATTACGTAAGGAACACAAGAGCCTAAATTCATGCCAGAACCACAGAGCAGTGCCTTTACTTCCTCCCTAATACCTTTCTATATTTAACATAAGGGAAATGCCTTCGTTCAGGTATTCAGTTTTCCATCCTTCAAATACTCACCATTTTTTAGTGTTATCTCCATCAATCTGTCTAAAATCTGTGTGGAAACACAATAGTCAGGATGAACAGACATCATCTGTGGAGAGAAAAGAAACTACATGTCAAACACTAAGTTGCATAATGGCATCAGTTTTCTTTTAATTGCAAAAAATAAGCCAACTCTGGTAAAATAAGAAACAGTAACAGGAAAAAAAAAAAACAACAAAAAAACAACCCCAAAACCTCTAAAGCAAGATACATCAAGCAGAACAGAATATAGTGAACTCTGATAATTTCAAGCAGTGCACAGATGCTACAAATACTTTAAAAGCAGTTACTTGCAATATAAGAATTCTGTAATCCCATGTTGAATCTGCTGCTTCATAACAAGGCAGTAAGGGTTAAGAGAATGGAAAGTATCAGGCATCCCTTTGAAACCCATTTGCACCTGTGATCAAATTGAACTCCTTGATCAAGAGCAGGGGCAACAGTTTTTTAGTTATGGACAGTTTTTTTTAGTTATGGGCAAGCTGAACATGTGCAATACTGAACCAAAACAGTAAATTCCTAATTTTTCATAGAACTCCGTACTACAAAAACATGACTGTAAAGTACAATTCAGGTTTCCTGGAGCACTTCACTAGCCCTGCAAAACACTCTTCTTTTTTCTCCCCCAGGTGCTGGACAGGATCCTGCTCCATACGTGAACTGAATTGGCTCAAACTTCCTCCTCCTTAGAGGAACACCAGGGCTCAGGGAAGGGATGGAAGGCAATTTTTTCTGGCTGGAGGGAAGGACATGGAGGAGCAAAACATTTCCCTTTTGGCAAAAGCAGAAAATCAGTCAACAGACCCAGGCTGCAATTTCATATCCAGTCCAGATTTCTTTCTTTTTTAGTGCACAGGTAAGACTGTGGTAACTCATAAAAGAATGGAGATTGGAGAGGAGCATTTTTGTGAGTAACAAAACAATGCACATTCCCGGGAATTTAGACACCAACACAGACATCTAGAAAATAGACGGCCAGCACATTTCCATTGAGAATAGCTCCAGAGTTCCTTCTGAGCCTGAGTCTTCTGAACCTGAGCATGTCAACCTTTTCCAAAGGAAAATTATCTGATAATACAGGTACCTCTGATTTAGAAAGCACTATATGCAGAAATGGTACTTTTGTGCTTTTGCATATTCCAGCACGTACTTGTGGGTTTGGTTTTTTTTGAAGGTGGAAGGAAATAAGATGAACATTTGCTTGTGATTTGGCCCACATGATTACATCCTGAAGTCTCTTCTCACCTAGCATGTACTGTGCCCTTTTCAAATGCAATAACATGTATCAAGATGGACAGGGATGTGTAGCTTTGCAGTCACTGAAAAAGTGTGGAGAAAAAGCTGTCCCTAGTGTTTTATCCCTAGGGACAATCAAAGTATTTCAGACTGGGGGCGGGGGGAAATCAGTACCCAGAATGAAAAATTTTTCATGTAAGAGTTGTGAATCTGTTGCATTAGGTTAACAAACTTGTTCTGATTATTCCTGCTACAGTTGGCTTCCAAGAAGAATATTATATTTGGATGGAGTATAACTGCATGAGCAATACAGTCTTACCTGGAAAAGCCACTTTAGAACTGGTATGGGACACAAGATACAACTGTAAGCAGAACTTAGGAAACCATTAATAACTAAAGAAAGCTGCTGTGTTACACCAGAACTGTAAGACAAAGATGGGAATGGGGAAAGAGGAGAAAAATCAATTAGTGGCTGAATGAGCACTTTCACAAAAGAATAAGAACTTCCCCACCCTCAGATCATCATCAACAGCAAACATCTGAACATCCAAAACAGATGTTATTCGTATGTTCTTACCTACATGAAATATTACAGTAATTAAGTCTTGTTATTTAGAACAAATATGTTTTTCTCCAGAATGCCATACTATATAATTTGAAAACATTTGTATTATTAGAGAATAATAGCTTCCAACAAACACTGATTTACACTGTAGCACTATGAAGCATTATGCCAGTCTATGCAATGCCTGTCTCTGCTCAGTGAGACCAGGGAATAAGATTTTTTTTTACTGTCCAATGATCTTTACCCACACTTTTAGAAGAAAAGAGAAAAAACTTTATTTGAAATTTTTAAAATAATCTTTTAAATAAAGACTCTGGAGGCAAACTAAAGCAATTAAAATCAAAGAGTCTAATCTCACTGTACAGATTTGTGAGGTGCAAAAAGTAGCCACTGGAAGAACAGAAAACATGTAATTTTTATTACAGAATTATTTTAGCTTTAGCCTTCTTTAGAAAATCAGGTATGTCATAAGCAGCTGAATTAACAAGAACCAGTTTCCCACATAAACTTCTTCAGGCTCCTCTTTCTCAGCATCTACTATAACAGGTAATTCTGTTGAGAGATCTGTGTCTTAACTTCTCCATATACCCTCTACCTGACTGAACAAATGGTTAGGAAGACATCCATGTGCCAACTGGACAGCCAGTACATCCCAGCTGTGCCAACTGGACATAAGCAATTAAATCACAATTGCTTTCTGCACAGGATGATTTGTTTAATTCTTATTCCTCCAGTCACTGATTTACAAGATATTTTTGAAGCTTATATCATTGTGATCTTCACAACAGATACATAGATAGGTCTGAAGCCAAAGGCTTCAAAACCATCACTTCCTCAATAGATGAGCCAAAGCCACCCTGCTCCTCTTCACACCCACAATACCACATACACATGTATAAAAAAATACTTCATGATTAAATGAATTCTCTGTTTCACCAAAACACGTTTGAAACAAAACGCTGACTGAAATAACCAGAATCCTTCAGGATTTGCACTTGTGGTATTAGGCAAGAATTTGTCCAGGTACTCATAGCCCGACACCCTCATAAATATAGAATACAAATCCCTGTGAGTTCCAGAACAGTTGTTTATATACACACAGACACGTTACTAGCTCAGTGACTGAATCTAGCAGGTGACAGAAATCATGACTTTCTGCAGTCCTCATTAGGTGAAGCCCTAAGTCCCAGGCCCATTCAGAACAAAACCACCTAAGGCTTTCAGCAGACATAACACAGCATTAGTAGGTCACAAATCATTTCACCACAAAGCTCCTCTTTCTGTCTTGGGAGAGTTAAGCTTTTGTTTGTTCTCACGTTTCACTTCTGCATTTATCTTCCACAAACTGGTCAGATTATCAATGATAGCCCAGCACAGTAGAAATATGGAAGAGACCAGAACACCCTTTTCATTTTTTTTTAATTTTTTTTTGCTATGTCTCATTTAAGATGCTTTTTGAGAATTCCAGAGGAATTAAAAAATGAAGCTTCAGGTTTCAGTTTTCTGGAAAGCAGAATTCCAGAGAAAGGCACTCAGACTTGCCTACTTACACAGTTCATCTGCAGGAAAAGATACTATTTTCTCTTTAAAACTGCTAACACTGAAGAAAATCCTACAGGTAAACACAACAGAAGAGGATATTTTTACCTAAGAAGAAGCTTTTCTATAGGATTTTGAGGGACGAAGTGAAAATTCCTCAAGTCAAGGTTATGTTGATTGAAGATTTTCCCCGAGACTGATAAATCAAATACATCTTCTCCAGGGTGGTAGTCAGGTATGGCGTGAGCTACTACTGAAAATCGCTTTATAAACACCCTGTAAAATTCAGAATGGCTTTTATGAACTTCAACATTGAGAGGCTATTTGATGGTTGAGACCATTTTCAGATTATGAACATCAGCCTTATGTGAAAGTTGAATTGTTAAAAGTACAATAATGTCCAAGAAAATGCACCTAACCCTGAAAGATGACAAAAGTGGTTCACATTAAACATATTAGCAACTACTGATGGAAAAAGAAAGAGATTAGAGGAGAAAAAAAAAAAAAAAAGGGCCAGGAAACTGAAGAACTAGATGTAATTGGTTTTGAAGTTGGAAGGACCTGTGTTCTTCCGAGAGATCTTCATCTCCACTGGCATTCTCTTCATCATCTCCATCTGAAGAACCAGTTTCCCCTCCTTCTATGTCTTCCTGTAAGCGCTTTTCTAGTTCATCTACCCTGAAATAACAGTAGCAGCAGAATATATCATCACCATTTCATATTTACAACAGAAGACAACAAAATTTAAGCTCTGAGCATGACCCCAGGAGCCAATAGCCAACGCAGGGCAAAAGCATGCGAGACATTGCATCTGTGTACAAAACAAGTACCTTGCTCTTTCAAGATACAAAGTGGATGTTTCCCAAAACCCAATGAATTTCCAACAGCACGATCAATCAGTCGTTTGTCAGAGACAAATGCACTCAACCAACTTCTGACAGATTTATTTTGTAATGCACAGAACTTTCAGTCTTCTGGATGAATTATTAGTTTAATGTCACGGGTGTATTTTATTTGTTAAATAGTATTAGCTACAGGAGTAGTCACTACTCCATAGTCAATCAGCCCACAGTTAATACAGTCAGACTCTTTAATCAAAACAGTTAATCACACATCTATACCCATCACTACCACTTGCCATTAATACATCTACCACGTTCCACTTTTTACTCAAAAGATAATTTGCAAGAACACTCATTAGTTCTGTTCACTGAACTGTGTTAACTGCTCAGATACCAAGTCTACACAACTTTGAAACCAAAACAGAGCTACAAACACCTCTGAAAAAAAACTCTACATAAATACTTCCATTTCATGCCTGACCAGCAGCTGCTGGCTGGCTCAGTGACCTATAACGAAGGCAAGAGTAAATTTAGTCTGGCTCTTGATGGGTAGATACACATCACAAATCACTCATCACTGCTTGGAAGGAGCCTGTCATTCAGCTTTTACAGTTAAGCTGCAGTTGTAGGTCCCATCAGATATATGTTGGTGGCATCAGAAGGCAAAGCTTATCTTGCTGCTACCCAAACTCCATCAGTTTCAGGGAAACAAGATCAATCTGAACTTCTACAAGTCCATCCCACATTTTTCAAAGTAGATTTAAGAAACAAACCTTTTAGATTCTTCCTTCTCCTTCAAGAGATGTTCTAGGCTGTTCACATACGACACCTGGCTAACAACAGGAGGCTTAGAAAGCTGCAAATGAAATAGTAAGAAATTTCAAAAAATATTTCAAGCTATCAATTCCTTCAGTATCAGCCAATAAACACCATTAAACCAGAAATCCCTTCCAATTTTAACAGTATTTTACCTGAAGATAGAAACTCAAAGGATACCCTTAAAACCAGGACAATGAACAGTTTAGGTTTCTCAGTCCATTCACAATTTTCTGTAATGGTCAAATCTCTCTCAGTGATTAATTTAGAAATAACTGCAAAGGAAGGCTTTGCTTCTCTCCCTGGGGCTGACCTCCAGCTAACCTTCACAGAGAGCATTAGCATCAGAAGCCTTTTACCTCACAGCTTTACTGTTATCATCCATCAAGACCTTGGGAATGCTCATTCTCAGGCATGAGCCCAGAAACTCCAAAAATGATTCAGTACCTCTGTCACCTTCAGGAGTCTGCAGATGGCAAAGCACCAGTGTTTGCTAAATGCCTTCCAGAATTACCAGACAAAACAAAGCTTCCAATCAAAATCCTACCACAAACCCAAATTAAGAAACTAATAAATAGAATTAGAAAGCAAAACAATAAACAAAGAAAGTCATAACTGCTAGCAATTTTTTTTTTCCAGTAACCAGTGTTTTATCCAGCTAGTGGCAGACAACACAGATTTGAAATATTTTATGGCCATGGACAAGCAGTGCACTTCTGACACCACCTTGAACTGCACAAGCCTCTTACTAGTGACAAAACTTCTTCCTGTGAGCTCTTTCATTTCAGAACACAACTCAGTAAAAGCATACGCACTCATTGGGGATCTTCTATTGCCCAAAGGTAACAGAAGTTAGTTTAAGAGGTTAGTGTCCACTTGCTAATAAACAAGCCAATTAATAAAGCATTAGTTTTTGGTATTCAGAGATATCCTTCAAATGTAACA
The DNA here is from genome assembly GCA_024336885.1 of Actenoides hombroni. Classification (NCBI taxonomy): domain Eukaryota; kingdom Metazoa; phylum Chordata; class Aves; order Coraciiformes; family Alcedinidae; genus Actenoides; species Actenoides hombroni. The sequence continues at coordinate 172,922 of WUAM01000343.1, forward strand.
AGCAGCATGGAGGAGATCTTATGGGAAAGCTGAAGACCTCCTATTTTATATCTGGTTAATATGTCTAAACTGACTGTTCAACAACTAAAGAATTGGGACTTTATTCAAATGTGCACACAAAAACCCCCTCTTACAAGACAGGAGAAAGCTACAATATGCAAAAAAACCCCACAGTAACGGGAATTTTGGGACAGTTCTTAACTGTTTTGACTTGGCTAGTAATTATGCAGAAACAGGATAGGCCAAATGTAGTGGTTACATACATGTTCCACAGACATTTAATCTAGGCTGCTTCTGGTTATCAGTCTTAACCATTAAGCAAACATGTTCGTTAAGATTGTGGAATGCATTTGTAACCACAGAAGTCTGATCTATAATGTGCTTGCATAATGAATTGTAAGGAGGGATAAAATAATTATGGCTGTTCAACATCTGCCTACAGAGACAGTACATCGGTCAACAAATAAACTGTTGCAGAGGTTTTAAAACAGGAGCAGAGGAGGATGAGAGTATTTCTGCAGGTATTCTGCTGTTTGTTTTCTACTGTAGAAAATAGTGGTGGGCTGACCCCAGCCAGCAGCTGAGCACCACACAGCTTGGGCATTTCCCCGCCCTGTGCTGCAGGGCAGTGAGAAGAGCAAAAGCAAAAAACCTCATGGGTGGAGATAAAGACAGTTTACTAAGTGAAGGAAGAGGAGATAAGAAGTGATGCAAAGGCAATCCATGGCACCTCCCGCAAGCAGAAAGGTGCCCAGCCTCTGGCTCCATGCCAGACCAACTCCCTCTGCTTGTTTTTATCACTGAGCATGACACTACGTGGCATGAAATATGTCCCCTTGGTCATCTGGGGTCAGCTGTCCAGGCTCTGTACCCTCCCAGCTTTGTGTTCACTTCAGCCTACTCGCTGAGGGGGCAAGAAGTGGGAAGAAAAGAAAGCCTTGATACTGTGCAAGTGCTGCCCCACAATAGCCAGAAGATTGGTCTCTTACCAACACTGGTTTTGACCGAACCACACAGCACCATAAAGCTGTTACAAAGAAAATTTAACTCCAACCCAGCCTGAGTCAGTACAAAGTCTTTTTATTCAACTGCAGCCATCTCCTACCTGCACCAACTTTGTCAGGAATACCACTCTAAGTCCTACTGAATGATCTTCCCAATTAAAACTATATTTTATAATAAAACTTCCAAATCACTACTTATTTGACAAGTTGATATTGAACAAATAGGCTAGCTTTTAAAAGCAGAGATCAATTCATCACCATAATGTCCTGTAAACTGGGATTCAAATACTTTATCTCTTGTGAGAAGTCATTTAGCTCCCTGAAATCCTTTCTAAAATACTTCCAATTTCTATGAAATTCAACATTAAAGAAAACACACAGACTAAGAATGCATACACAGATTTCTGACAGTCACAGCCTGTGACAAGGGTATGTGACTGAAGTCTAGCACAAAGATCTCTCAAAGTCTAGATCAATTCCCCCTAGTTAACTTCAACTCACAAAAATCTTATCTGATCAGAAAAATTAAAACATTAGACCCCACACATCTTCTAATTGTAACCTTCTGCCTTTTTCTTTAGGAGGAAAAAAAAGCATAAACCAGAACTCCTAAAAGACCCCAAAAGGCATACAGCTAATGCAGCCTGGCTGCACAAACCATCTTTCAGCCACTCCAAAGACAAGTTCAGTAACAAGCACATCCTTCCTTTAACCACACTGCACAGCACAGTACCCTTAAGCCGAGTAACCAGTTTTACAGGCAAATAACTGAGTTTTCATGCGTTATGAATAAAGGGAAAAAAAAAAAAATCATACAAAAATGCAACATAATAAAGCTGACACAATGGTTTTTTGTTTGTTTGTTTTTTAGCCACTTACATGAAGCTTCAGTAATGGAGTCACAGTGTCCTGGCAAAAACTGTCAAGGCACGATTCTTCCAGGGTTCCTGCCTGTGGCTTGGGACTTGAAGAGAGAATTTCTTGCAGTGGCACAAATACTTCCTCATCACTGTCATCATCATCATCTAGACTGCATTCCAAACTCTCATCTTCACTGTCAAAGCTGCTTTTTGATTTTCCATTCAACTTGGACTTGTCAATACAGGTGCTTTCAACTTGTAATTTTCCTGAGAGTTGTGAAGACACGTGGCCATTGTCGACGCACTCTTCTTTCTCAGACAACAAACAGGGAACACTTTTACCAGTCTCTTCCAAGGGTGCATGTTTCCCAGAATCTGCCACTGAACAAGAATCAGAAGTATTTTCTGAAGACTTGTCTTTTGTTTTTGAAAGACTATTGCTGGGTTGAATACTGTAAGCTTTACTGTGTGCACATCTTTCTGGTCTTTTTCCATCTTGCTCTTTCTTAGTATCCGATACCTGAGATAAGTCAACATTCTGGAGATGAGATTTCACACCTTTTGTTTGAGTTAAGTGGTGGCGAGAAGGCAACGCAGTACTTTTTTCCTGAGAAAAAGGAAGGGATTTTTCCAAGAAAAAGTGTGAGTTAGCCACCTGCAACTGATTCTCTTTGGTATCCACAACAGAAACGTGGCTATTTTTACCAGGACTGTGTGCAGAATATGAAGATGACAAACCTACAGAGGAGCAATTATTTTTCTCCTTTTCATCATTTGAGTTGAGGTATTCCTTTGGAAGAACAGAATCATGTCTAGGTAGAACAGCAGCCTCCATTAGTTGCAGAACATCACCACAAGTAGACTTTAACAGGATATTTTTTACAAAGTCAGACCTCCTATTTTTGCATTTTGCAGATGATCTACTAAAAGCAGGGTCATTCAAACTGGACACTTCCGATTGATTTGAACCATCTGCATCCACACTCATGGCAGCATGTTTTCTTTTCCCAGAAGAGTCTATTTGTTTGGATCTCCCAGAAGACATCATAGATCTAAGGCAGCGTGAAGGAACAGACTGGCTCTTCCGCATACCAGCGGCCACCTCAGATGATGTTCTCAGTGCATTTGTAGAAGATGCCTCAATTTTTGAAACCTGCTTTGGCTTTGGTTGACATGGGTCATCTGTGAAGTGTTTAAGAAAAAAGTAAACCACTGTTGTCATGTTTATAAACAACAAAAAAAAGAACAACATAGAGTATCAAAACTGTAAGAGCTTACCCTTTAAAAAACTACTACTTCTGGTTTTAAAAGTCAACTATGACTGAAATTTTTATCAGAAACCACAGTACGTGCAGTCTGCTTGAACCCAGGGGACCACAATTAAGATTTAGCTGATACTGTACTGGTAAATTATTACTGCAACTAACTTGGAAATGAAATGGAACCCTTTTATCTTAAAGCAGTTCAGTACCCACCAAAGAACACTTCTCCTATACATGAGAATCAATCAATCTTTGGAAACGGACAATAGCTCAGCTGAGGTGCGAGACTGGAAGAAAGTTTCTGTAATTACACATTAAGGTTATAAATAATGAATGGTATGAAAAGTATTTTGGAAATACTGCAATAATTTTAACAGCGGTCATAAAAAAAACCCATTCAGGATATGAAGAAATCTGTTTTCAGGCTATGGTTCTATGCCACCAGAGGCCACCTTCCTCACCATGCCTTTTTGCTTCCTGCCTTAAGATAGCACCAGCACCTGGACACTTGATAGCAAGCCACTTCACAGAGCATCCCAACTCAATTTCCAGCCAGACCAGCTCCTCACACTGCTGGCCAAGTCCCCGTGTTAGCATAGGTGGAGAGTGAAGCACAGCAGCAGAATCTTATGGGTTTACATGGCCATGGACCCACAGCGCTCCTCGTTTTGGGTTGTTGTGTGTGTGTTGTCATCCCTCCCCCCTCCCTCTCCCCCCCTTTTTTTTTTGTGTAAATCATCCTACTGACCTAGCTCAAGCTTCTATTCATGTGAGCTTTTTACAGTCAGTTATACCTATGGTGGAACAAAATTATGTGGTTAAAAGGGACAAAACGGAAGAACACCAGCTAAACTTTAGTGTTCGGTTCAACAAAAATGTCTTTTTGGATTAAGCTTAAAGGTAAAAGTTTAACCACCACAGTGAAAGTGGATTTTCCAAAATGTAAAAGAAACCACTAAAATAATCAGGGATTAAGACAAAGAAATACCATGACTTCTAATGAAGTTACAATCTGGTTTTCATCAAAATCCCAAATTACTTTTAATCTCTTAAAGCTTGTCATGTATTAAAAAGAACCATGAATAAACAGCAGTAATTTCTTTTGAGAGAGAGAAAACAGAAAAACAAAACTTCAAGAAAAAAATAAAAATAGATGCAAAGTGATGAATCTGATTAATTAATTCCATATTATCAGCACTGCTTCTACCTGAGGCAGTCTCCCTTGAACGAGAATGTGGTATTTTTCTTAAAGGACATCCGTTTCCCTAAAAATAGAGACAGAGAAAATAAAAAAGTTAATTGCATCATTTTTAAAGCCAGGATGTTGACATCTTGAGCTGAGTGTCGAATCCAGCACAGAGTTAGTTCCACACACTTGCAGATATATGGGAATATACTTAATTTCAAGACAAAGTTCAAACACAGCTGCAAAGATCTCAACAAAAGGACTCTCTACAACCTGAATTTTAGATCTTTTCTTCAGATTTGCCTCAGGTTCTAAATCTATCCACTTTTCTTTAGCCTGTGTCCCTGGGCTATACACAATACAGATGAGCTTGCTTTGCTCATAAAAGTCTTTAGGAACTTAAATAACAAATTGCAAGAAAGCACATACAAGTAAATACAGAGGGAGGGGTGCTAGGGAAAAAAGGAAACACAAGCTAAACAATCTTTTTCGTTCCATTCATAGCACATTATGGAGGCACACATAATGACCCTCCTTGCAAGGAGCACTCAACCTTTTAAAGGGTTTTCTTAGTTGGTAAAAAAGTGAATATAATTCAACTTGTAATGAAATACTACATACTTAAGGGACTACTCCCACCTCTATCTAAATACTGCATCTTAAGTGCATAAATCTGAACTGCTATTAACCACAACTTCAAAGTAGCAGAAATTTGCCAGACTCTTCCTACACTTCACTGTAAGAAAATACATGGTTTTAAGACATTTAAGATAAATACATTTTCCCTACAAAATACAATTTAAAGTTACAATTTCCATTGCATTTCCACGCTTGCATTTAATCCAAAATATCACCCTTGCTTTTAAACCAGGATTTTTCATTTATTGTAAAATAGTTACAAATCCCATCCTACATTGAAAAAGAAGAAAAAAAAAACCCAATGAAACAACCCTCCAACCAAAAAAAATAACCCCAAAAACCCACCAAATCAAACTAACCCAAACCAACCCAAAAAACAAACATGCATAACGGGTCACTGATTTCCACCTTTAAGGACCCTTTTAAACACACCTTATGTAATACACTTGTTCCTGAGAATGGCTTTATAAGATGTGGCTTAGTTTGTTTCATTCTATGTTTCTTGCACTTCCTTTCTCTGCGGAGAGCTTCCAGTGACAACCTAAATTCAGAGGCAGTTGGAGTGCAGGGCACTTTCCTGAAAAGACCTGGGTTTTGGCACAGAGATGTGTCGGTCGCAGTGCCATTAGTTCTAGCACAGGCTTTTCGAGTGTCAGCTTCCGATGATGAAACCCATTTGTTAGAGTCTGAACTAGTGTCTTCTAGATCCATACACTCAGTTTGCTGTTCCCAACTATTTCCACAAGACAATGGTGCTCTTGTTATGCCCCGACACTTGTCATTTCTTCCCTGTTCTGACTTGACACTTTTATCCTTTTTGGCCAAGAGATAGCTGTGAGACCCTGCGGTAACGCGGAGTTTTTGCATCACAACTCTTGGGTACAATGAACCCAGCGCCTTGCACGCTCTGCCATTCTCTAAAATGTTTACACTGTCCTTTTTCTCCTTAACTCCTCTGCCAAAGGCACCTACCACAGGACTTGTGTTTGGTGTTCGGTCTGGCATCTTTTTTCTTCTGACCTTCTTTGGAGAAGATATTTGCTTTCCAAACTGTTCAGCGCCTAAAATTGACAGTCCAATTCCCGTATCTTTTACATTTCCTCTGTCTGGTGAGCACAACACAGTTCTGTCTTTATGGCCAAGGTCTAAGAGAGAAAAGAGAAATTATTCACAACCACAATATTGGGCGGGGGGGGGGAGATAATCTTACTGGACTATATTATTTGATATTTTACCTCTCTCTCTCACATGCAATCCAAAATGAATTTACATATTCATTTTGTTTTGTTAGTGCCATGCAATCTATTTCATATCAAAGAATTGCATGGTCTATGTCACAGCTTCAGCTGTTCATACACAATCCAGCTTAAGCATGGGACAATCGCTTGAAATAATTACATCACTGCCTACAGAAATTAATAGGAAATTAACATTTTCTGTTACATTACTGGAAAAAATACAATGTGAGCATTGTGACATCACATATCCTATATAATTCATCTATTATGTCATTATATATGTCACATTATTAAACACTCATTATATTGCTGCTCCAATTTGGAATATGATTGGACTATACTTCTGCACCCTTATGTAATTAAAACTCATTTATCTTCCATGTAAAAAAATACATATTTACCTTGGTTTAAAACTGGTTTGAAGAACTCTGTAATGGTCTTGTTTCTGAAGAGAAAACAAACTTCATCTCTTTAAAAGAACAACACTTAAATGCCAACACAGTAAATACTGATAAAATTAAAATGCTGTAATTTATTTCTACAGATTCTGTTTTAATGCCAGAAGCCCTTCTTTCTGATAGATCAGAGAATGCATCACCATCCTCATCTCCTTCTGGCCTTCACTCTGCTTGGCTAATGAAGCCAACCTGACAGTTTCCTTGCTCAAACTATTACCTTTATCACCCTCGTAAGTCTTAACCACCCTTCCTGCTTAAACTAAGCCTTCTTAAATGGGACTAACCTCACCAGTACCTTATGTGATGGTGTTGACCACCTCCCCATCTCCACTGCCAACACTTTGAGCTGGTAACTCCTACTGTAGTTTTTGGGTTTTGTTTTTTCCAAGTGTTACAGTGGCAAGCAGCTGGCATGATCAATACCATCAGTGACCAAACCCTCTTCAATACATTATTAGTTGTAATCATGTCTAATTACAAAGTTCTATATCCAAGTTGTATAAAGTTCAACTAATCCTGTAAATGTCTTCCTCTTGCCTAAAGCCCTTTATGTACCATTGTTGCTTTTTTCACACATCCAGTGCCAGCCTGATGCAAATTCTTATCTGCACTATTAGCAGACTTCTCAGCAGAAACTTGTATCAGCACTGCCCCTTAATAATATCCATGGGCCAGTGGCCTCTATCTCAGCACACATTACAGGCATCTTCCGGCTTCCAACAGAAACAGCAGTCTACGACCACCTTATTTTCACACATACACAAGCTAATTGACAGCTTTAAGTCAGAGATATTTTCTCTGGCAAGAATAAGTGGGATGTGAGAACACTAAGGCGTTTGTCTGTGAGAGAATGTAGCTTCTAAAAATTGAGAGATCATCTGAGTAAAGTACAATTTGAACATTAAAATACATCAAGAACTATGAACTTGCTACATTCACCTTCTCCCACGTAGTGAGGAATTTTACTAACAACTTCAAGGCTATACTTGTGCCTCGTTTGGAAGTGCCTCTTCAAGCTCCAACAAGATACTGGTGTGAGAAAACAAGAACAACACAGATCTGTTCCTTCGTCCATCTTTTGTAACCTTTCTGTGCCTTACAAGACAAAGCTAGATCATTACTGCTCACGTAACGGTGATTACAAAGGCAACATTTATTTATTCATTCCAGATTCTAAGCTAACATATTCAAGCACCCATACATGACCGTGTTTTCATAGACTCAATAACCATTTTTGAAGTTCAGGCCAGGAGAACCCACTACACATTTGTTCAAACTAAACTTGGGTTTCGTTTTGAGTCTTTCCCTACGCTTGTTATTTTCACTTTTGCATCCTGCATTTTTAGCGCCTACACAAGTACAAAAAGCTGTTTATAATGCACTGAGAGTTCTTTAATCAGGCTACTGGCAAGCAGTGATGTTTGAGAATACCATAACTCAACAAAAACCTACCTGTAATCAGAATATCTTAAGTGCACAAAACTGACATTTTGGCTTACTAAAGAGAGCAGAAAAAATTACTTGCCTCCAACCTGTCCCACCTTCATATGACATTGGCCAAAATATGCCCATTTTTCCCACATGCTAAAGCAACAGGGTACCCCAATTTCAGTTCAACAGAAGACTCAAAAGGCCATACTGTAGATTTCTTTGCTGTTATTGCATCACTGACTGATTTCTTTCTGCACTAGACCACCTCCTACTCTGACACCCTGACCCCACCTTCTTATTTAAGGCTGTCTCACACTGTGTTCCTCAGGACACTCCCAATGCTTGCCTGTCACTGCTCTTGCAGCTGCAATACAATCCCATGCCCACAGCTTCCTGCACTGCCTGTCTTTCCAAAACCCTCCTGTTTTCCTAACTAGAGCACCTGTACTTCCTTCCAGGTTAAAGCCCCATCTGAAACACCAAGCACTGTTGGCAGTCCAAATCTCATGTTCAGTTACGTTTCAGATTCTTTCCTGCAATTGAATCTTAAAAGACAAATCAAAACCAAAGCCTTCTGTTTATCTTCTTCCTTCTTTCTACAGCCACTGATTCTGAAAGACTGTTTATCTCCCTCCCACATCTACCATCTCATTGCTCTATCCTTCTGCTGTCTTTTATTCTGAATGCAGGAGCTTTGTAACAAAGTTCATGTTTGTTCCATCATTGTACAAAGCCTTGTATAGCACAGGATGGAGGCACTGACACTAAAAAAAAGGCTTCCCCCCGTCTCTCCCTGGGATAGAAGTTTAATAATAGAGTGTGATTTGTCTTAGACATTTTTTTTTTTTTTTAAGTGCTTATCCATTGACATTTTGTAATTCTGCTGCTTGGAAGTGAAAGGGATAGGAACTGTCCAACTAAACAAAAATACTACTTTCTCAAGTGCTGTATTGTATCTCAGACCAGGAAGTGTACTAGAAACTTCAAACAAAAGCAAAGTTGGGGGGTGGTGGAAAAAGAAAGCACGTGATTCAGTACATGGAGGAACACAAGAAAATACTATGATTTCCAACCTGCTTTCATATATATGTAAGTAAACAGAGAACATGTGATTTTCTCTGTGAAGAGGACCGTAACTGTTCTCAAACTGTTCACAGGAAAATTTCTGTTATTTTTTTAATAAGAAGTCAAATAATCAGCCCTAAAAGAATGAAGAACTGATGAAGCAACAATAGTTACTGATTTTTCACTCTTTCTTACCTGCCATGAAAGTGACAAGTTTTTTAATGTATCTTTGTCAACAACTACATAGCTCAGGTTAACACTTTTCAGCAAAATACATAAATTCAGCAAAACATATTTATCCCCACTAAAAATTATGCCACCATTTTTTTTTCCTTGTGAAATCTCATCTTATGAGACACTGGGGAGACCAATAAAAACCTCAGATAAGAAAAGGCAAAACCTATAAACAAGTGATCTCACTTGACAAAGAAAAAAAGCTACCCAGTGTAAAGGAAAACAGGCCCTTAAGATAATTAGCTGTTCGGAGTTAGAGAAGAGCAGGGCATTATAGAATAATGGATGATTAATAGAATACAGGTGCCGTAGAGCAGTATCTTAAGACCATGTGAATGCTTTTCATTGTCTCCCATATAGCCCTTAGCATGGCTGGTTTAAAACCCAGTCCAGCTGAGTGAATAATGGTTATGAAGAGATTAATTTTCTATTATATTTAAGACATGATAATAGATGGGTAGTCAACTTAGGGTAAGCATTTTATTAAAGGTTAACTACTTTTAGGTAAGGTATAGATCAAGATAAATTGAGATGAAGGAGCAACTCAAGTCTTTCTCAGAATTCTAAAGATGAATCTCTGAAGATAAGAGACTGTGATGACCTGTGCCATCTGAAGAGGAACTGAAGCAAGACAGCAAAGAATGGCTGGAGATTAAATAACAGACTAAGAACTGAGAGTTCAGGGAAAAACACAAAGGACTTTTAAGAAGAATATTGATTACTTAATATTGTGTTAAGAGTATATATGTGAGTTGAATTTTAGGAGTCCTTTGCCACTCACTGAGGTGATGCCCCAACTCTTGAGTTGCTAAATAAAGCAAACCTAGAGTAATCCACTGTATGGAGAAATCCTTTCACACTCAGCCAGGAGATGCACCTAACAGACCTTCCAGGTCTTTCAAAAACAAGAGCACAACCAGCATGAAGAAGAGGGGTAATTCTTTGCTTCTCTGATTGGATAAAAACACTACTTTAAAAAAAAAAAAAAACTGTGCTGGAAACACTAGCAATAGCTCAGAGAAAGCAAAGGCACACAATACAGCAATAAACCACAAAATATTATGACACTTTTGACAAAATGAAGTTTCTTGAAAAGCACTGAAAAAAAAACCAAAAAAAACCAAACAAAAAACCCCACCAACACCAAAAAAACCCCACACAAAAAAAAACAACAAACAACCCAAACAACAAAAACAAACACAACCCAGATGAGAAAAATCACACACAAAACCTCACAACAGTCTTTCAGATGACCACAGCAAAACCAAACCAGAGTAGTTTCACTTTCTTGGTCAAGAAGGAACTTGGAAAAGAAACTGAACTTTTACCTTCCAGCTTTCATCCAAATGTCAGAGCTATTAAAAACAGAGGACCAGCAGAAATGAAAGAAATAAGGTGCTGCTAATGACATGATGTTGTGGTTTAATTCCAGACAGCAACTAAGCACCACGCAGCCACACTCTCACTCCTCTACCCCACCCCCGTGGGATGGGGAGAATCAAAAATGAAAACAAATAAATCTTGTGGGTTGAGATAAGAACAGCTTAATAACTGAAATAATAATAATAATATTAGTAGAAATAATGATTAAAAGGAAGATAAGAAAAGAGAGAGTGAAATAAAACCTAAGACAGACAAACAAAGCACAATGCAACTAATTGCTCACCACTCCGTGACTGATGCCCAAGCAGTGATCCACCCCTCCTGGCTAACTCCCCCCCAGTTCACATAATGGGCCTGACATCATATGGTATGGGCATTTTGGGTCAGCTGTCCTGGCTGTGTCCCCTCCCAACTTCTTATGCCCCTCCAGCCTTCTTGCTGTCAGGGCAGGAGAAGATGAAAAATCCTTGACTTTGGACAAGCACTACTTACCAACAACTAAAACATCAGTGTGTTATCAAACATTATTCTCATACTCAAACCAAAACACAGCTCTGTATCAGCTACTAGAAAGAAAATTAACTCTATCCCAGCCACAACCAGGACACAAAGAAAAACTACGTGTCTTATACAGTAAGAAATCAAATTTACTTAACTCAGCAGCCTCTGAAAAACCTTGTCAAGTTTTTGGCAGAATTTGGGTTTCTAGTTGGCAGGCAGGTTTGTCACACCTAAAAACTGTCATTAATGGCCACTACATTCAATGGAGACCTTGCCCTCCAGAACCATTAGCGGTGCAGTTCTCACTGCAGCTGGAACAGGCTTGAAAGCCAAAACTGACAACTTAAGTTCTCTCTGTAGAGCTGAACGGCAGAAGCCTGCCTAGTTCTACAGGTAGGGCTGGTAACAAACACCGAGACATAAGAAGGGAGGGCGTATGTGCGTATGTAGGAGGGCTCACAGATTTCGGTGTGCTGGAGATGCTGGTCAGCACTTAACCAGCCGCTTTCTTCGGTCTCCTTGTGAGCTGTCCTGCTGCCAGGCCCCTTCCGCCTTGCCCAGCGAGCTGCCATCACCACACGAGGACAAGGGCCAGCGCGCAGGGCTGGCGCTCCCCGTAGCGCTGGTACGGGTAAGGCCGCCGCACCGCCACGCTCCCCACAGCCCCACCCCACCCCCCCCACCCCCCCGCCCCCCTCCCCCCCCCCCCGCACCCGGG
>WUAM01000343.1:184996-207728 GCA_024336885.1 Actenoides hombroni
CCCGCCGGACGGACGCGGTGCCTTTTCGCTGCCCCAGCCACGTCCCGCGGCCCCGTCCGCGGCCCCGTCCGCCCCTCCGCCGCTACCTGAAATCTTGGGCCATCTCTCTGGCAGCGGCCGCCGGCGTAAAATGGCGTCGGGACCTGATGTCGGGCGAACCCGGCGACGGCACGCCCACGGCGAGCGGCCGGGTCATGGCACGGGTTGCCCGGTTGACCCCGCACGGCGGAGGGGAACGGGGAAACCGGCTGCTTCCGGCATCATAGCAACGGCCGCCGCCCGGAGCGACCCCCACCTCCGCAGGCTGCAGGCGGGAGGCAACGGGAATGGTGTGGGGTGGTTTTTTTTTTATCTCGGTCGCTGATTGGCTGAGCGGCTGAAGCGGTAGCGCCTCCCGTTGGTTCTTTGCCGCCAGGGGCGGAGCGGGAAGCCAGAGCGCGGTTGCGATTGGCTGCGAAGAGAGCGGGAGCGTCCTTCCGTGGCCGGAGGAGGAAGGGCTGCTTGGCGCCTTGGTCTCGTGCCGCTCGCCCTCCCACCCCGTTCCCGCTCTCTGATTGGTGCACGCGGGGCGGTCCCCGCCCCCCGGTGCGAGAGCGAGGCACCGCCCGGCTCCCTACCTCCCGACACGGGCTCGTCGCGGCCGCCCCGCAGCGGGTCCAACCCCACGGCCTGCGGCGGGAAGTCCGCCCTCAGGAAGGGTACCCTCGGCCCAGGGCACGCCTGGGGGGATTCCTCTCCCGGCAGAAGTGCCCTGTGAGGAGAGTGGCCAGGGAGAGCCTGTGCTACTTCTGTGGGGCAGTCAGGGCTGCACATCCACCTCTGTAGCCGCCTGGCAAAGCTGGAGCCCTGGGGAGGCTGAGAAGATGGGAAGGGAGTAACTTCCCTGAAGTCACCCCCATTCCACGGAAGCAGTGTGCAGGCCTAGGCCTTCCCAGGCATGGCCTCTTGGGCCAGCTTCACTCTGCACCTCCCTTTGCCTAGCCCACAGCCCCCTTCAAAGGCCTCTTTCCTGCAACTGCCCCACTGGTGTGCTGCTGCATTTCAAACACTTCAGCCCAGGGTCAAAAACCTGGACTGCTCACTCTGAAGAATCAGATTTGCAAGCTTCGAGAGACTGAGAACTGTCATCTGTAGTATTCTGCATAATTTGTAAATCTCTGTAAAAATCAGTACTCGAACACCTCCACTATAGCGGCTCTAAAAACAGGGGCTGTACAGATAGAAGCTAATCCCTGCCCCTGGTCTGCAGAAACACAGATAACAGAGCTCCCTTCATAACAACAGTGCCCTGAAGGTTGTCCGGGGCACTTCTGTTTATTTTAGCACTTTGACTAAGAGTGGAGATGACCAAGGCCCCTCTCTTCCTTTTTTTTTTCTTCCAGAAACACCAGGAGACAATGCATTCAAATGGAAAGGGGTGACCCCTCTGATGTCTCTTTCCACACCCTACCCAAGATAAACAGACCTAGGGAAAGTCCACAAAGCAGAAGTAACAGTAATGCAAAACCGAAAGCAGAAGTCAAAATAGGAAACTGGTTTTTGAGCATCTCAAGTCTGCCATGTACTGTGCACTCCCACACAGCCCCTTTCCTCCTCTGCAGTCTGTTTTTCAAAAGCCTTCATCTATGCAATGCATGATCAATCCAAATCAACCTCAGAAGAGTAAAATACTGGCTTCTATTACATCATGTACCTTGATCCATCCTACACACATTGTTTTCAGCTGTGAGCTCTGCCCCAGGGATCACCTCTGTTTGTAAGACACCTACAGGAAGGGATCCCACTGATGACACCACACTTCAGGACCCACCATACACAACAGTACAACCAATCCATGTTTATACTTGGTGTAGCTTCTGCAAGCAACAAACAGTTGGACTTGCTGTCATATAGATTGGCTTGAAAAGACAATAGTGTTTATTTGAATTACTGTCTAATAAAGTGTTAAAAGTTTCATGCCCAGTGTTGGCCAGGAATTCCAGAAATACTTGTGTCACAATAAAGGAGCAGGTGAAGTAATATAAACTTTTGCTTTACCTTTCAAGTTTAACAGTTAACCTGAAAAGTTGCAATAGATCTAGATGCATTTTCACACTTACATCATCTGAAGACAAAGTTACAGAAGAGTCAGATACAGAATGCACTGGTAAGTTTGCAGGAAATGTGGAGACAAAAAGCAGCTTCAACAAAGTCCAATTCCACCACTGGTGATGGCAAGGTGAAACTTTCTCATAAAGAGCAGACAGCAAGGATAAAAAAACAAAAAAAACCCAAACCAACAACAACAATGCCACCAGTAATTACCTGAATAATGACTTATAACCTGCTTAGGGCAAGTATCTGAAATACAGTCGCTGCAGAAGATACTGCAGCACTGTGGACAGTGGAGGAAGTGAGAAAGAGGTTTAATAGTTGTAATGGTTTCAGCTTGTTTGGGTTTCCTCCCACCCCCCTAAGCAGGAGAGCTGTGTGTACACACACACAGTTTAAAACTAATACACACCCTACAGCAGGCTTTAATTTCAAATAAAAAGGCAACGGCAGTCATTAGGCACACAAATACAGCTATCAGTAAGTAATCATAGTAATCAAGCTACTTTTTAAACTTATTTTAATTAGAATAACTCTTATCACTGTAGATAATTATTCTCAAGAAAGCAGGAATCTTACTTTCCCTGACAATGTGGGAGCACTTCACTGCTTACAATTCCCTTCTTTCAAATTAAACACAAGTTAGATGACACCTCATGCCTTGCTTTGAAGAAACTGGAAAATAATTTGCCCCTGCCCAATCCTATACTATCGATTTTCATTTCTATTAATCTTTCCCGTCATGCAGTCTGAACACCCACAAATAACCACAAACTATGGAAAAGTACAAATCTGGGAAACCTGATAAGGTTTTACAAGTAGATCTGGAAGTATAGGGGGAGCATTATGCAAGTCATTCTTAGCTATTTATTTCATCCCTTCCTTAATTGCCTTCCAGAATGACTCATGCTTTTATTTTCAAGCAAAACCAGGAAGCATCCTGGATTGTGGCAGTTTTAAGCAGTATCCACAGGGAAATAGGTTGCCCACAGCACAGCTTCTCTGTGATGAAGAACTGTAATTTGGTCACAGCCCGTTAACATCTGAAACTTATCAATCACGACCATGTGATCTTTATTATAATATTTTAATGTAAATGTTTTAAATAGAGCTAAAATCCCTGAATCTGAAAGGGCTTTTGTCAAGGGGGGGAGGGATAAAACTAAGCACCATTTTTAGTCTCTCAAGAAATTGCCTTTAGACTTTTGAAAGAATTGATGGACTTCAGGGTTGTGCCATTTGCACTTAAATGCATCAGTACTTTCAGCCTTTCCTCTAGGAAACCTCCCATCACTGTGGAATTCTTGTACCTTAACACTGGGAACTAAGTATTTCTGAATTCTTTGAATGGTAGCTAAAATCATAGTGTAAAAAAAAAAACCCCACATCAGTTCGGTTTCAATTTTAGAAGCCACAGAGATAATTAATACCTCAAATATATTTATAGAAAAGGAAGAAGGTTGTTCCTTCACCCTTGTAGATCCCTTGCCCAAGGGATTCTGTGGAGACACCTTCTCCTCTGGCAGAAGAGACCATTTTAGACACACACGCCAGCTTCCATCTCTCCCAACAACAGCAACCACCACCTGCATTAAGCTCTTCTGCATTGTTGCAAAGGAGCAACCAGAGTGGCCACACATGCCCGATACACAGAGAGCCAGCAGATCCCCCATGGAGGAGTATGTTTAGGTATATGGGACATCAAAGAATCAATCACAGCCATGGGGCCACCCTCAGCAGTCAGAAGAGGCTATAACCTGTGTTCAACCATTAACACAGACTTCCTTTTCAGACAAAAAAGGTGTGAAAAATACAGTTTTCCAGAGGGTGATTTGCATCCCTGATCTAAACAAAGAAGGCAGTGCTGCCAGTTGCAAAGTCACACAGCATATGGGGCATTGCACTTGGATGGTCAACTTCAGCCATGAACCTGCATCTACTTATAACAGGACTGTTTCAAAGCTCCATATGAAATACCATAACCACATTCTTTGAAATTTTAGGGGCCTCCTGTCTCATTAATGTGCCTGTTCTTTTTCCACCTTGTTTTAATACACCTGACTTCACCAAAGGCACAAAGTATAAGTCATTCAAAATCATTGACCTTGTCCTACATCA
This sequence comes from Actenoides hombroni, assembly GCA_024336885.1. Classification (NCBI taxonomy): domain Eukaryota; kingdom Metazoa; phylum Chordata; class Aves; order Coraciiformes; family Alcedinidae; genus Actenoides; species Actenoides hombroni. Next base: position 189,206 of record WUAM01000343.1, read on the forward strand.
AGGGAATTGGAGTGGAAAGACAAGATAGCTTTATGAAGTGCCAGAGAACCATGAAGCTTGCCTGGAACACTATGTACTAGAACAGATGCAAACACAAGCACTGAGACTGTAAAAGGAAAGTTTCTCTAAGGAACCACAGGGAGTGACAGGTTAAGGGCAAAGATAGAGATCATCTTCTCCCCTTGGAGTTCCAGTGCTGTAAATTGCCTTTTCCCCTCATACAGTATCAAGCTTGTGGAGAAACAGACCAAGCAGTATTTATTCGTCCTTTTATTAAGCTGTTATAGTAGATTTATTAATAGCAGATAACTATCAAGCAGTAAATTCTATTATTCTTTAATGCTTTGCACACATGCAGTCACTCACTGTTACCTGGAAGGGAAGGGGAATCTGAGCACTGTGGTTTCTTAGATAGAGAGGCTCATACTGATCCACCAGTGGCTGCAGGGTCAGTGCTCACAAAGTTCATCCATTTCTGTAGATACATATATAAATCCTTGCAATCTTTGCCAGTGTATAGCCAGCAACATCTCCTTGGGTCATGTAACTCAGGCCACCTCCACTGTTGATGGTGTGTGTGCTAGTGGCCTTTTGTAGATTCATCTGACACTGTCTTGAGATCATCGGGTCCTGTAGATTCATCAAGACCTCTTGTTCTGGAGCTTACCTGCTCCTGGGACATTTTCACACACTGCCTCTCAGCATGTATTTCTCCTCTCTTCAGCTTCCTGTTTTCTGGTAACTTTTTCTCCATCCATATGCATCTAGATGTACCTATAGAGTCTGTTTAAACTCCAAAGGGGATGTGATGACACAAGTGCTCCAGGTACACTGTAAACTGTTCCTCTCAGACACAGCATGGGCAGCTCTCTCCCACCAACCACTATCAACATGGTGTCACAGAGGAACCCTCAAAACAGACAGCAGTAGCTACCCACAGTGCAAATTTATTGCAACCACAAGTTGCCCAGCACTCTGACATATCAGAGTAAATTACAAGTTTGGTTGTCGGGTGGGAATATACTACTAGACAACTAAGTTTTGCAAATATTCTTCTGGAAAGATGACCCAAAAAATGTGTGCACATTCACTCATAAAAGGGAAAAACCTCCCACTGAAGGGTATCCAAAGCTCACTCATCCTGGGAAGTACCCTTGGGCAGCATCCCAACCCAGGGAGAGAATCCCAAACTGCAGACCCACTGCTCCAAGAAGGACCAACTCAAATCAGGTCTTCTAGTTGAGTCTGATCTGTGGTCATTCTAATTAGCTCGGGGCAAGCCCACAACAAAGGCCTGAAACAAAGTACCCAGATTTTAATGTCCACGAAGCCCAGATCTTTATCATCTCTTTAGCAAGCCCTGGTTATTGTCAAGTCCTTGTCAGGGTGGCTGCATCTGCCACAGATGGTCAGCCACAATTTGCAGCATAGTTTCCCAAATCTATCTCTAACACACTGCTCACCCACAAAGCTCAGCGTGTCACCACCCCAGTCATGGATTCCCTCTATTTCAGTAGCAGGAATCACTACATTGCGTGTTGGTGACATGCTAAGGCCTAGATAATAGAGCCAGGCCAAAGGCTGACCTCTGGGTGAACCTCATAATGTTATGTTTTATAATCAATAATCAAACTAACTACCAAAAAAACCCATTTACATTAGGACTTTGTTATAATGCTTATGCTGCAACAATTAATGCTTATCAAGAGATACATAGTTAGAGCTAAAATAGATGGTGAAGCCAGACATCCAGCCTGTTGAAAGATCAGACCTCGTGGTTAGAGCTAAAATAAATAATGAAACCAGACCTCTAAAGATCAGACCTTGTTGAGAAATATGTGGTTAAAGAAAAACAAAACAAAAAAACATAGAAAAACTCCCTTGGGTCTCACTCCAGGCCCTGGCCAGGCTTTGGGTGACACCCAACCAGGAGGATGACACCAGATGTTTCTGCGTAAAGAAAAAAGAAAGTCATCCTGACTTGCTGAATTTGGTAACTAAGTATTATAAAAGCTGGATTCTCTTGCAACTTTAGAGACCTCACCTACAAGTGGACACACTGCATAGGACTTCCCAGATGCAGGGAGGGGTTCTCCACATCCTCACTGCAACCAGTGCTCCTCAGCAACTGCATGTCTAGAGGATGGTAATGGATTAATAGGGCAATGGGTGATGTATCCTTATTAATCACTATAGCTTTCTTTGTGTAGTAATGATTAAGTACATTACCTTGCTTTTTGTCCCTGCTGCTTACAATAATCAGCTTATCTTTTGGTAATTACGTGCCTAATTCTACTTTTGTATTGTTTGGAGATAAACAGTAAAATAAGCCTGTTCTTTTTATTGGTGCCCGTGTCCCTTCTGTTGACCCTGTCAATTGACAAAACAGTTGGTGATATAACAATGCACTTTGGGGAGAGCTCAACTCTGCAGCACCCCAAACCCAAAGATTCTCATCCACCATTCTTCTTCATGGACATTTAAATAATTTGTTATGCTTTACATGATGCATTTGCCTGCTTCTGATTATCTTCTACCACACAGTTTTTCCATTAAGTATTTTCATTACACATGCATTAATCACTTTCAAGCTCTATCTAATGCTTAGCTACTATCAGTTCATGCTGTATAACCCAGTGCTATATTCAGACACTATCCTGTACTACTACAGGTATTCTCTGGCAGTGTTATAATTGATGGCTGCAAATACCTGCATGTTAGCCTGTTACCTAGGAGCCTGTGTCATGCTTTTGAGCTTTGCCTTATTTTCCCTTTATTTATATAGCTAAACAGCTATAATAATGTTTCCTATCCTTCACAGCATTGCTTTGGTTTACACATACAATTGCAGAGAGAGGGAGGCATGGGAAGAAATTCTGTCCCAGAATCCATTTATATATAATTTTCTGTGGCACATATGAGAAAAGACAGGAAGTAATAGAAAACAGGTTGAAAACAGATTTGAACGTGTATCAGGCAAGGAATGGATAGAGACAGGAAACATTCAGAAGATTTTCATTGTTTTTCCTGCGAGAACACAGATACCGAAAAAAGTTGCAGAGCTGGTGGAAGGGATAAAATCCACACCTACATGGAAGCGTTCTGATGCAAGCAGCCATTACACTCTGCACTGAAAATGCAAGGGGGATTGCCAAGTGCTACTTTGTTCTTTAAGTAGAAAAACACTCTTTCATGAAAGCAGAATAAGAATGTTTTCTTTAGACTTAGGCTCATTTCCTCTGCCTGAAATGTATACCTGAGCATATAGCTAGAAGCATAGCTGCAGCTCACATGAACATGTCTGAGCTAAGCCTGTGTAAACTCATCAAGCTGATGTGCTTTTCCAGGCACCTCCAGACCCAGATTCCTGGCTGTGCCTGCCTCAGCTGCTCTGTGTTCCCTTCACCACCAATTTGCTGTGTGGTTTCATCACAGCCACAAATGATAATTCAGGTACAGACATTCCTTGGCATTCCCAGTTTTTCTTCCATCTTTTTGGAGAACGTCTCCCCTTCCTGCCAATTCCCAGATGTTATCAGGTCAGATGCTCAGCATAAATCCCTACTAAGCATTCCAGGAAACAATTTATACCTCCTTTACCAAGCAGACACTGATATCCTGACATGCATCTCACGGAGCAGAAGGCTGCACTTTCATTTAGGTGAACATCTGGAGAGAATATTTGTGGTACCAGTTTCAACTGTAATCATAGTTTCATCCATGGGGAGTTTTCATATCTCAAGATGGTGAAGTATTTGCTTCTTTCAGAGCCTATTTCACGCAGGGAACTGGCATCTCTAGTCAGAAAATCAACTAGCACACTAGCTCCCCTTTTTTGACTGGACAAAAAGCTGGCAGTATTGCACCAATGTGTCAAGGGGACACACTGCATAGGAAAATATCTGTTATGGCTTTAGGTACTATACTCATTCCCCTACATTAATATACATTTACTAATGACTACATAGTTCACTTACACCTTTAACACACCAATTCTCCTGACACGTGTACCCATTTCCACAAGCATTTTCATTAAAATCTTCAAATGAATCTAGGTCAGAATAGGTGGAACTTAACTACTTCTCCTATACCCTACCTATTAATTAGTCAAGCCTTTCAAAGTTGTGAGTGCCAGGACTCTCCATACTTAAACTTCATAGGCAAGAGCCGTATAACCACATACACAAAATTCTTTTGTCATGACCACTAGAAGTAACCTAGTTTACAGCTTAAGCAAATTAAAAATGGAAATAACCTTCACCTGTGGCTTCTTCATACTGAGTTAACATTCATCAAAGCCAATTCCTGCCTTTGCCGATCCCCCTACAGGGAGACTGTCTCTTAGAGAACAGCAGTGATACATTCTTGGTAAACATCCTGTTAATTGTGGTTGCTTCTGCAAAAAATCACTCTTGACACAAAGGTCAAACAAAAAAAAAACCCAAAAAAACAAACCAAAACCAATGAGGGGCAATCCCCTGCTAGCAGTCAATGAATAGGGTTTTCCTTTGGCAGCTTATCAATGTTTCTCTGTTTTGTTGGTTTCTTTTTTGTTTGGTTGGGTTTTTTTCTCCACAACATGAACACATTGCTTTCAGCATGACATGCAACAGAAATTTTGCTTGGTAAGTTCAGATAGCTAATCAAGTTGCCAGACCTCTCTCCTTTCACTTTACATGTTATGCTGTGACCAAACCCTTAAAAAAGAGAAAAAAAAATCTCTGACAAAGATTGAGGGAATACCTGCATCAGCCTCAAATATTATCTTTCTTTTCTAATCAGAGGTCTAATGAACTTGAAAGCTTCTCAGCATTCAAAATAATTAATTGGGAAATGTCTGCTGGGACAGGATAGTAAGAGTCACAGCCTCCCTCAGAAGCAGAGACAGGCCATTTGATGTCTAGCCAAAATGAGCAAACACTGCTACTTTTCAAAGCCAAGACATGCAATCAGTCAGTAAAACCCCTTACAGTGCCTTACTACCGCTTTTATCTAAGTTCCATGTCTGCGAGTGAGCAATGGAAGGCTGATATATCAAACATGGCAAGTACTAGCAAACCTTTTTTAAAGGACTTTTTCTCTAGTAACCAGCTAAGTCTGTAGGACCAGCCATTTCACCTAGAAGCTGGGGACCCCACAGTTTTCACTTCAATAACAAAAAAAAAGCCAAGTGGATGGCATCATCACAGCTTGGTGAGAGAGGAACAGGTTTTGAAAAAGCAGAAAAGAGTCAGATGTTAACAGAAAAAGAGGTTAGGCCAGCAAGTTAACCAAGTAGGCTGCTGAGATCTGTGCTAGTAACAAGGACGTGTTTGTTTGTTTTTAATTTCTGCTGCTGATATTACAAATATGCCTGGGATACCATCTGGCTTTCAAAAAACCAGTCATAATTACTCTAGTAGAATGATTAGTTAGGGACACTTAGCAAACTGGCAAAGGCATCATCTGCTTAGTGCTTACAGCTTGCATTTGTACTAACCCAGAGCCTCTCAGTTTTATGGCCAGTACCAGGGCAGCAGCAAGTTTTGTGGACAGCTTGTGAAGGGAGCACTTCCTTCTACACCAGTTCCAGGAGCCATCTCTCACCTACAGAATGCTGTGGATCACAGTACACCATGTCCACCTACCTGTTCCAGGAAGGCTGGAGATTAGATAGAAATGCAGAGATTCATAGCAGCAATACTAATGTTGATCTGAAGGAAGGCACCAGCAAAAACTGTTAATCGAGCAAGGGATGGAAGAGTGTCTTTTATCGACAACCCTAGAACATGGTCAACAGCAATCAGGCTGAAAGACTGAGGGGGGAGATGTTTACATCGTGAAGCCTGTGCTCTGATAATGCCACAGCAGAAACAATTCATCAGGAGACCTGTGCTCTGGTAGGAGGATAGTGTCAAGGTTGTGTCACCTTGTATGTGCCATTGCTTTCTGCTGTCCTAACAGGAAGGCAAACTGGCCATAAGGATACTCAAACTGAGAGATAACGGGCAGCTACCTTGTCTAAGACTTATGGGAGAAGCAGAAAGACTTTTAGGGGAAAATATTCATTGCAATAACTTTGACTTCTTAAGGGAAAAAAAAGATCTTCCAAAATTGGTACAAACCAGCTCAAAAAGTAGATCTAATATGATCTCAAAAGGAACTCAAAAGATGGAGCAAGTGTTTGAGAGCCAAGATCTCAGCCTTTGTTACACGAGTGATCCTTGTGAGTTTTGACACATCTTGGACCCTGGGAGTACGTGGGTGTGAAAATGCAAGTGAAATGTGTCTCATTGAGCAAGTGAAAGAAGTTTTCTTTAAACTTTCCAATTCATGAAGATTCACATTAAATCTTGTTACATTTGTTTTTTGCAGGCATAAGGCAGCAAGTGCAGCATACAACTCATCCTCCTAGAATTTGGTATGTTTTCTACACCCTCCAGTCTAGCACTCCAGCAAGCTCCCCCACACTGATCTGTATCAGATAGCTGAGATGAGTCAAAGTTTTTTCTTGGATCTAAAGCCAAATCACTTCTAGACACACACAAAACTGAGCATCAGACAGGGTCTGCTAGAACAATTTCCACCTAAGAAGGACCATGTATTGCTACAGCACACCATTAATTGCTATCCTCTTAATTCCCTCAAGGGATTCACAGCTTTTCTGAAGAACCAAGTGCATACCTTCAGGCAGTGCTCCCACACACAGCAGAAGCATCTATCCCTGTACCTGCAGGATAAACTTCTGATCATACAGGAGGGGGGACTACACACACACACACAGAGTTGTGATTTGCTGCAACCTGAAGATCATTTCTGGCAGAGCTGTTGCTGAACAGCCACTCTCCATCTGACAGTCTTGCAGCTCATTGCTTTAACTCACTGCAATCCTTCGTACCATTCCTTATTGCATTTCTGAGACTATTTCTCAAGATAACATTTCACTCCAATCCTGTGCTTACCATCCCTCCTAAATTCACAACAGTTTAATGAACATACTAGACAAACCCAGTAAGTGTACCTTTAATGGCATTGTATGGACTCTACGTGAAAACACTGAATGCCCTTGGACACTGGACAGGCTCCTGAAAATCTTTAGCCAAAAAATTCTTTTCTTCTGGCAACAAGCCCATATTTACTCACCTAAGTATAAGCGAGCACAGTATAGACACAGATGGCCAGGAACTGGTGCAATTTAGGCAAAATCCACTCACGTCAGTTTTGTAAGCTGCACGCCAAGACAGACAGGTACCTAAATGCAAGTGGTACGTGCTCAAATAGGCAAATATACCCTGCCACGTTCTGTTCGTCATGGCTACACTGTTTGGGATTTCTGAGCTCGGTAGATTGAAAGTGGTTTCAGGTACACTTACACTAGTTGGAGTCACACTTTATAGTGATTATGTGTAAATATACACCAAGTGACCAAGTCACAGGGTAATTAGGCAGCCAAAAGCAACACGGCATTCCAAGAAACTGATCTGCCTTTTGCAAATGGTAGATATTTGCAGGCATAGTGAAAACTAAGTTAAATTGAAAAGCCAAACAAGGGGAAGAATATATATGTACACTTAAATCTCAGGTGACACCTATCAGAAGCAGGATTTGGAAGAACTATGGAGGCAGCTGGCTCCATACAGACACCTAGCAAATAGAATACAGGCCCAGAACTGCTTTTAGTGCTTTCTCCTAGAAATTTGGTATTCCGTAGGTGATAAAATGAAAACAAAAAATACCCCAGAGCTCTGACAGAAACCAAGTATGCCTTAAGTAGCTAAAGTAGTGGAGCCTTGCTTCCTTTATCACAAGTTATTGTCCCTAATTCCTTGAAAACTTTTTTTACTCTTAAATTTCATGCTCCCATTTGGCAGGACACAGCACATACTCAAGCCAAGAGCATGCTGATGAGCAAGTGCAGACATGTGGTTGCAATTGAATATACGCATATCCCCTAGGGAATTAGAAAGCACTATGACAAGAGCACTTAGACTGATAAATCATACCAGGTTTAAGCTTTAAAACAACATTTATTACATTGGCATTCATTGACTACACTCTTCAGGACAATAATTCTCATGCTATTGAGCATACTACATATTAGTTCTTAAGCATAGAATCATAGAATGGGCTGGAAGAGACCTTTGAAGATAATTTAGTCCAATCTACACTATCGTCATATATTCAGATAAGCCAGCCCTCTATCCTAAATTAGCTGCAAGCACTCACTACCATGGAGCTCACGCTGTACAGTCAGTACTGGCAACTATAGCCTGCGATGGTCTAAATCATAGAGGTTTTCAGGCTCCAGTGCTTTTCAACAGGACAGTTAAAACTCAAGTAGGTAACCCTCTTTCTTCCCCAGCCCAAACTGGAGATCTTATCCCTCTAAGCCTGCTGAAGCTAGTGGTCAGCCCTTGGTCTCTGTCTCTGGACAGAATGCTGTAAGGCTCCCAAAGAAGGGAGGTTGTTTTCCCAAGCTCTGGCAGATGCTTTTGTAGCATCCCTGCCTGGGTTTGTTACACACACACACACACCCCTTCCTTTTTGCTAAGCAGCTTCTTCCTTAAGGCAGTCTTTTCCCAGCTCTTGAGGCTACACTTTTTCAATAATCAATCACGAATAAGTTGATTATGGTTCTCTCCCTCTGATTTCAATTCCAGGACTGTATTTTCAAAGCCTTTGCTATGTCACAGAAACTGGGAATCATAAGAAACCAGTCCAAGCTCCACCTCACACAGACAGTTCTCATAACAAGGTGATAAACCAGGACCAGGGCCTTGAAACATCTTCCATCTGGGCTGAAGACAAACTAATATTAGCTTCTCTTTACTGTTTAAGTCTTACATTTAGTATCCCCAACTTGGCTAAAGAAGAGAGGTAATCAGTGTCCTCCCTCTCCATGCTCTACCTCATGTTTTCATCACTCTGAGTATTACTAAAACAGGTTCCCTCCACTACAGCATCCTGCATCCAACATAACCCAGTTCTGTCTAATTCCAGAGTTACACTGGAGAGCCAGCCTGAGGCACCCATAGGTGTTTTTCCTCTGTAGCTTATCTGCCACTTAATGATGTACTGTCAGCTCTGGTTGTCTGTGCTGATCCACAGGTCAAACCCTCAGCTAAGAAACCGATACAGTTTCAAAATCAATCTTGGGAAATTTGAGTGACCTTCTAAAACCACCATTGACATTTTAATCCTGAGAAACTCCATTTCTCAGTACAAGGTTAGTATTTTCAACAGGCTAGTTGAGTTTGATTATCTGAACATCATCTCTAATAATTAAATGGTTTGGAACTTGTAAGAGCCTGACTACTGATGTCTCAAACCTTGTGTGGTGATAAGATCTGGACAGAGAAAGAGCAAGGCCTGCCTGGAGGGAGGAATCATAGAACATTAGTTTGGAAGAGGCCTCAAAGATCAGCTAGTCCAACCTTTCAACGTTAAAAAAAACCAAAACAACAAAACAAGAAAAAAAACCCACAAGAAAACCAGCAAACCCAAACCCTATGTGTGTATATATATATATATATATAAAAATAAAATGAGATGGCCCAGCACACTGCCAGGCTGAGTCTTAAACCTGTCCAATGTAGGGGAATCCACCACTCCCCTTGGCTGATTATTCGAATACCTAATTGTTTTCATGATGAAAAATTTTCTTGTGGAGTCCCATCAGAATCTCCCCAGGAGTAACTTGTACCCATTACCCCATCTTTTCCATCTGACTCCTCATAAAAAGAGAGGAGGTGTCAATGGGTCTCCATAGTCCTCAGTGGCTCTGCCATCCTCCCCTGGCTCCTTGCAGATCAATTAACAATAGAGATAAGTTCTGTAGGTGAGATGGGGTCTTTTCCCTGAGTTAATTTCTTCTGCTCAGCAGTGGGACTGCACCAAAGGGAGGTCTATAGTGGACACTGCACCAGAAGGGGCTCATGCAAATTAGGACCACCTCTACACTTCCCATGGAAATTGGGAATGCCACCCATAGCCCAAGAGTATAAAGAGACAGTAAAATGTTGATCTGTGTGCACCCACCACCAAAGAATTCAACATCTGGATTGATCCCATGAGATGTTCCTGGATCCAAAAGTAGTAAGATCTTTCTCTCCCCCCATCTTCTCCTTTTTAACTCTTTCTACCAACTGCTCCTTTCTTCTCCTTGGTACTTAGTTGTGCCTTTAAAGTAATTGATAAGAAAATAACCTCTATTGCCAAAACACCTTTATCCTCACCGTTTGTTGACTGTTCTCCGGGAAAAACTACTGAATTGCTTTGTATTATTCCTTTGAGTCATTGTCACGAGTCTACCGCTTCTGTGGCCCTGCCGTGCAGGGACAGCCTGTTTGGGGGGGGGGGATCACATCGATTCACCTCCCTTGGCATCCACCGAGTGGGGTGAGACAGAGCTCAGCTATGCCTTTAACTTTATATTGTGTGACAGCCTAGTTTATAATTAACTTGTAATTATTAACATCTCAATTATCTTGCTTATAGAAAAGTCCGAGGCTCTTTCCTCAAACATTTTTTTCCCTACATAATAGCCTTGAAGAAATTAAGGATTTTTTAATATGCAAAGCATGAGACAAGGTGAACTCACTTAGAAAGCATTTCCTATGTTAAAGCTATGAGATGATAGAACTGAGTCGTCCAAAGCATGAAACTTCATTAAGTGGGCCACAAAAATCTAAGAAATTGATATAACTTAACATCTATTCTTACACTTCCCTCAGCTGGGCCAAAGGAATAATTCCTTCTTAGAGAAGAGTTTCATGTGGAAAGACTCTAATCCATGAGTTTCACCCATGTTCCCTGTCAGCCACAGCTGTGCAAGACAGTTCATCGCTCTTTGCCCTCTGCTAAAGGCTGCCACTGCCTCAGCTCTCCTCTCCTGCTACTGCAAGTGCTCCTTCACCCATTTCCAGAAAAGGAGCTTTGCCTGGCTTGTTAAATGGACTTTGTGCTAACTCAGATTGTTCTGACTGAAACACGCGTGTATGGAAACAAAGGTCTTTCTGTATTTTCCCACCAATAGCTCCAGCTAGTATGCGATTTAATTTAACTGAGTTTCCATAAGTTAATTCACCTTTGCCTCAGTTGGGTTGATCCTGGCAGAAATATTTATCTCAGTTTGTGCATGCTCCCTCTCCCTAGCAGCCAAGCCCTTGAAGAGGGACAGGGTGTACATTTGCAGTGTCCTTGCTCTTCCCATCCTTCAGTCCTCACAGTGCGCAGCTGTGCCACTTCAAAGGCAAGGAAAAAAAAAACATTTTCTTGTCAGGCAAGGAAGGCATTTTTTATTCTCATACACTTGAGAAAGCCCAATTGCTTTATTATTATTGATAATTATGTTGGTTTTTAGTTGGTTGGTTTTGTCGGGTTTTTTTTTTCAGTTTCTTATGTAGCACAGCAGACAAGGCTGATTGTTTTAGGCACTGGCCAAACACAGCAGCCTTTTAATTTGAGGACTGGAAAAGCATCCCTCAGCAAGGGATGACAGCTTGATCCCCAAAAGGGGACTTTGCTGCAACCACATCCCACCTGGCACACTTCCAGCCTCCTCCTCACCATGCTGGGCTCAGCACCGTGCCACCAGACATCCATACAGTCCTGTGGCAAGCAGGCTGCAAACTGAGAATAGCCCAGAGCCAACAACACAAAAGTTCATGTATTTCAACAGGCCCAGTTCCCTGTCCCAGTGCCTTACAGGGCTGCAACCATGCGGGTGTGAGAGGGGGCACACAAGCCAGCTGTGAGGGAAGGGGTGGGATTTGCTTATTTGCCCCAGCAACAACAGCACTAAACCCCAGACTTCTGGGGAAAAAAAAAAAGACAAACTGGAGAAAAGATTTAATTACCAGAGCCCACATTCTGGAAAGAAAGCAGGTACTATTCTAGAGGATGTTTTAATTTACTCCTGTTATCTAGAACAGGAACTGATGTTTAGGATCAGACACCAGACAGACTGAAATGAGGAATAACAAACAGAGATAAAGCGACATTGGTTAACTAGTAGATCAAATTATCAGGGGAAATGTTGGTTCTCATTTCCTGATGTCTTCAAATCTTTTTGGAAAAATGTGCTTTAGTGCAGCATAAATCAGTGGGCTGATGTCAAGTAAAACATGAAGAACTTGCGTGGCCTTTGAAAGATGGGAGGTCAGTCTGTGGGGTCTAATGCTCCCTGCCTTTCTGCAGAGCTGAAGCCCAGGATAAGAAATAAAGGGTTTCTTTTGCATCCACATGCACACATCTCGTTCCTGTAGCGCAGAGTACACACAGGCAGCTGGTATTTGGTCCCTCTTGGGGTGTTCTGCTGCTGACCACTGCATCCCCACGTGGTCTGCTGCATGTTCAAAGCCACAGGCCAGCTCATTTCATATCCAGTTCCCAGTTCTGTTTTCATCATTACAGGACATGCAACAAATTCAGGTTCTTCTCCCTCCTGCTCCACATGAGCAATGATCCCAGACAAAACAGATCCTGGGTGTCCTGTGTATCCCATTATCCCTTTTACTACAATACAGCTTTTCTGCAGTTTCTTCTGTTGTTTGACAGACAGATTAGACAAGGAACCCACAAGCACTTGTCACTTTTTGGGGTCCCACATAGACCACCACACAAAACGAAGAGTGTTTCCTTTGGCAGAAAAAAATACTAACTTTGCCTCTTATTTCTCACTAATATCAGTAAGAAGCTCTTAAAGCAAAACCTAAGAATTTCCCCCCCCACCACTGTTCTCTGATCACTCAGCTGATGGGATGAGGTAACCCAACAGGCACAGGCACCTTGGAAAGGTCTGAACAGCCTTTCCACAAATGTGTTTTCTGAATTCCAGCATGCCTAGCAAACTCCCAACACAAACATTGTTAGAACTCCATCCAGTTCAAATATTGCACATAAATTTAAGCAACAGATCTGAGTTTTCACCTAGCAAAATCAAATTCCTTCTGCATCGAATTATAATTTCATCTCCTGCTTCTCCCAGTACTATTCTATCAGCCAGCCCAACTCCCAGGCTGTTTGGCTTTGGAGGGATGGGGTGCATAGAGTCCTTCCTGCCCACCAATACCAGTATGGCCAACTAAATATGGTCACCATGTCATAGGACAACAGAGGTCAAGTACTTCCATAAAGCCACAGCAAAATTCACCTACCAACCAGTAAAAACATAAGTCTTAAACATCTGGCACAGCTATACTCTCTCTCTGGACTGTCCCAGCACGAGGAACTCGCACTCTCACACCTGCACTGACCCACCAACCCTTGTTTGCAGGGGGTGCAGGGTGCTTTCCCTGCAATTCCACTTTCATGCAGGCTCTTTAACAACCATGAAGGATGGGTTTACTGTCATCAGAAGACTGATACAAGTGAAACACTGGTAAGAGAAAGCAATTAAGCTCAAAAGAGTCTTTGCAAACATAGCAGCACTCAAGATTTATTTTCATGCGAGAGGAAAATTATGCTGATCCAAAAATACAATGTACAAGTGGTTCCTAGAGTGACTGGCCTGCCTTTCTTAGGTGCCATTTACTGAAGTGTAGATCAAAGATGACAGATCCCTAATCTGGACTGAAACTGAAAGCTTCAGTTTTCAAAGATGCAATAAATATGATTTTCCAGCCTGATATGGCATCAGGCAATTCTGATTGAGGATTCCTTGTGCACCTATCAATAAGCCTGTGCTGACAATAAAATGAAACTGTAAATATTCTTTTACTGAAGGAACACAAACATTAGTACTGTGAAAACTGTAGGGTTTAACTCACAGAAGTATTAATGAATCAACCCAAAGACATCATGAGCCTAGCATGGGCAGGTTGATTTTTACCTAGTCTCCTAAGCAAGTGCTGGTTTCTTACTTTATGCTCTATGAGTGCTCTGAGCATTATCTGCAGACATTCCCTCATCCCCAGGTATTCCTGCAGTTCTTTCCTCACACTCCATTTATATCAAGCTTCTGGGGACAAAAATCACTGGTTTTCCTTCCCCCCCTCCCTCCAGACAAGTTATTACAAGGTAGGACAAAGCAGGACTCAAAGCCTGATGAACTCATATGGAGACCATTTCTGACAAATGCCTTCCTGCCATGCCACTGACACCTTTGAGGACAGAGGTTTTACTTCATCCTCCCCCCTCCAGAGTACAAATTTGTGCAGAGTGTATCAGTTCCCACTGTCACTGCTGAATACCTGAGGATAGCTCACATCTCTCACAAGGGACCTGGAAATTTACTCATGTGCTATGTGAAAGAAAGCAGCCATACTCATAGAACAGTATTTGCACAGGCAGAGGGGCATCTGGTGAGAAAGGATGTGCTGTTATTCCTGGGTCTGGGTCCTGGTGCCTCCAGCAGGCCTCAAAAATGTTTTACAGAGTAGACCCCAGCTTCAAAGTGAGCTGGTTCATTACAGCAAGGCAAACTAATGGAAAGAAAGCAGGCTAAGTTTGCTACTGTCCTTGCCATATGATGCAGTGCCCTGGCCAAGACACTCAACAGGAGACAGGATGACCTTGAACAGCCCTGCTTAAAGGGGAGAAGGCTGTGAGATGCTTTCAGTACTTATCACACAGCCGAGGGCAAGAACAGGCACCAAGGGGAGCATTTCCATCCTCTACTCTCAGCAGTACAGAGCAGGAAAATGGCCTAGAGACAGTGCTCATCCAGCTAAAAGCAAATATCTCACTTACCTTGAGATATATTAATGTAAACACCAGGATTTCGTAGTCTGCTCCTGGCCAAGGACAGCAGCTGGTTGGAGCACAGAGCTCCCCTGAAGATGGTCTCAAGCTTGCTAACATGGGCTTTCACACAAGAGATCTGAAGACAGAGGATTTCTCACAGAGGGCTCAAAATACAGCCAGGTTTTCATCTTACATAGAAGATACCCAGGAAGCCAAGACAGGTCCACCTACAAGAGCATGGGCACACAGAAATGTTATTTGGAGCAAAGCGCAGGAGAACTGCACCAAGGTGGGAGCTCCCAGAAGAGGACTTCCTGCAGGGGAACGGAAAGGCCAGAAACAGGTAAAAATAAAAATAAAACAGTGGTCTTGTGAACATTGCTCTGAAATTACTTGAGATAAATGACTCCAAGCAAGTGCATCTTAGTTTTCCACCTTTTCAGTGCTGCCAGGTTCCCTAGAAATCCAGGTTAGGAGGGACCCCAGTGGATCAGCCGGGGCTGCACCATCCCTAGCCACTGCTTACCTGTGATAAGCGACCGAAGGAGCCCACTGTTTCTGCCAAGGAAGCAGCTTTCCTAGGAGCAAGGGCTCTTCTGGAGCATCACCTGAGGGCTAAGGGAACCGGACAGGCCCCACACACACACCTCAGCACCAAGCCCCCACGCGACCTCCTTCTTTTGACCTTATAAGTTTGCTCGGGCAGCAGCAGAGCTGGAGAAAAGTGCAATTAAAATGAAGAAAAAAAAAATAAAAATCACCTCTTTAACCTCGTAGCGGGTGATGGCGATTTGTTCAAAGTTACTCCCTGCTCTCCAAGGGATCGCTGAGCGTCTAGCGGGAGTTACTCAGCGCTCCCTGAGCGGGCAGTGCCGATGGAGAGCCTGGTCCAGCCGGGACGGGCGTGTGCAGCCCTCTAGCGCCCGCCGCCAGCCACGGCTCTGCGCGGCTCCCGCAGCCCTGCCGAGCTGCCGCAGCTTCCCGCCTCTGCCCTCACCTCTGAAACCACTCCTGGGGGGCAGCAGGTCACTGGTTTTCACCCTGAGGCCCGCAGCACTGTTTATTTATTTATTTTTTGAATTCTAACTTTGTGGTTTTCAGCTACACCCTTCGCATGCAGAGTCTGCACAGGAGCTTTCTTCCCCACCTTCTGCCGTTCCACCCAGCCACAAGCCTTCCCTCAGCACACAGGGCAGACACACCTGTATTTGTACTGAAGGGTAACATCTCCGTCAGACCACGATTTTTTTTGGTTCCTCTAACTTAGCCAGGAGTGCTGAATATTTCCCCCTTTGCCTGGAGCATTAGCTCTGGCTCAGGGTGCAGAGGAGCCCAGGATTGCCTGGAGTCTCTGCTCCAGCTTTGCTGCTGCCCTTCAACACCTTGCACATGATCCAGCTGCTCCTGTCCTCTCTAGCAGGTGTAACCCCAGCAACCTCAAAGGGCCCAGAGCTAGGTTAGCAGCTAAAGTGGCAGCAGGGCTGCAGCCCCTGTGACAGGTCAGCCCCTTTGTCACCCACTCAGCACACACAGAGAAGCCGTATATAGTCCCAGATGACTTTCAAGGGTTTTCTCCTCTTGCATCCCCACTTACCTCCATCTTCTGCTCCCAACAACTTTCTGAAGATGCCAGAGCACACTCCTGGGAGGGGCCCAACCCCACTAAGCTCCACACCTAGTAAACTGCTAGGTTTGTCTGCTGTGACCTTTATTTGCTGACCGCAGGTGCCAGCAGTCTGCCCTTCCCATCTCCCATTGGTACAGATCCTAATGAGGCTCAGACTTCATCCCAAACACTCTCCAGGAGCTACACAAGCCCAGCATCACAGCCTTTTTTTGCTGCAGCCTTGGGGGTACAGCACAGAGGTCTCAGCACTGGGCAGCTTGGCTTAAGGCTACATCTGTGGGGAGAGTGGTTGCTCCAGCTGCCACAGATGGAAGGTAACACAGCAAAATCCCTTCCTCATCTGTTACGTATTGCAGATAGAAGTAACCTTTTCTCAGGTGTGATGCTAAGGGCTCGGTTTAGCTGCCTGAGCATCTGCCTAGCTCCAGAGGGCACCTGAGACAGCCCAGGGGGCTGGCAGAGGCTCAGAGGACCCCAGCAGACCTGTGTCCTTCTGGAGGCCAGGTGGAGAACTCCAGATCTTCTCCAAGGGGTCTATGTCTCTGTACTCGGGCAGCTTGTAGCAGCCCAGTCCTTGCTATAGCAAACCCATATCCAGACCACTCCTTTCCTACTACCATGTCTAGAGAAAAGCATTTGTTTCCAAATGTCACCTCTTCCCTGCCAGCCAGGGCATCTGCCTGGTAAACTGCAGTTTGGGACCCCCACCTTGGGCTGGCCTGTGGGGAGCAGAGCACTGCTGCTTCCAGCTGCGATTGATGGTTTAGCCACCCATATTTATTGGACTGGGGCAGAAATGGGTGTCTTGTCCCAGGACGCAGATCCCTCCATGCAGAGCCACCCCTTGCACCCATCCCTGGGGCATCTGGGCTGCTGAGCTGGGACTGCTCCCTGTCAGGTGCTCTCCCTGCAGCTTGCATGTGCCTGGAAAGCTTAAAAAGGCCCATATTTGGTGTGTTTTCCTTCCCCACATAGATGATTCACTGCATTTTCCTCTGTAAACAGTGGGTGGATCCCAGCTGGATTTCCGGGACATGACACCGATTCCCAGCTTGGGGAGCCACAGCTCTGCTCCTCCTTCTCCGTGTCCTCCTCACCTGTCCTGCAGAAAAGCACAAGTGCAGGAGCAAACCTGTGGCCCTCATACACCCGCACAACATTTATGGGGTGCAAAGGGGAACGAGAGCCCCAGTGTGCCCCAAGGAGAGTCACTGGATGCAGGCGAGCTGCTGTGCCTTGTGCACCCCTCGCTGCCCTGCGCTCGCCACCACCCACTCAGCCTCTGCAGGCTCCTTCCCCAGCCCAGCAGCAGAGCAGCCCACTCAGGAAGGAGCCCAGTATCACAGCAGGCTCATTGCATCCACCTCATGCTGTCTGCAAAAGGCTTGATGCTAGAGCTAAGAGCGAACCAGCTCTCACCTCCCACTGTGCCCTAGTTACAAGATGAGGGCATCGTTTGCAAAGAGAAGTGCTGGCTAAGGCCAAAAGCTTTATTTTTTTTTTTCCAAGGGACTAATTGCAAGGCTAGCTAAAAGAAATTACTTAGAGATGAGCTGACATTTCCCTTGGTGTTCTCCACTAGGCATTTGTGAGCATGGAACAGTGTGGGAACTGGTGTGACACCTGCCCTGCACCAGGCCAAAGCTCAGTGTGACATGGTCCCTAATCCAAAATTCCTCTGCAAAGCTCCATCTCCTCTCAGATGAGACCTGGGCAGGCAGAAGCATCCTGTCAGGAGGGCTGGCAGGGACTGCAGTCACCCATCCGATGTCCCAGTCTGGGGGCAACTGGGAGAGAAGGGTCCTCCTGCACCCCCGTGCCCCAGCCCCAGCCGTGGGCAATGCCGAGGGTGGTGGGAACCCAGGGAGATTCTGGGATTTTCGCTGCTAGAGGGAGGAGCGGGAGGTTCGCTGCCACCAGATGGTGCACAGAGCTCCAGCACTGTCTGAGGGGCCCCAGATCCACACACGCACATTGATCTCACCCTGAGATGCCCGAGCCCAGCCATAGGCTGTGAGCCACCCCAGCACCCATCCTGCTGCAGCCACACACAGCACCTGACACCAGCAACGCTCTTTTCAAGCAGGAACAAGCTTTTGCCCATCACAGCGATTTAAACCTCGGGGAAATGTCAGCCCTGGGTAGAGAGCATAGGGAGAAGCCCCCCCCCCCAAGGTGGAGGAATAAACATCAAGCCCTTTTGCAGCACTGTTATTCCTGGAGAAGCCATTT
>WUAM01000343.1:216902-247458 GCA_024336885.1 Actenoides hombroni
GTCGGGGCGATGGGCGCTGTGGCGTTGCCTCCCGTGGTCGTGCGGGGTGCTCTTTAGGTTACTCCCGGGGTGCTGCGGGGCGCTGTGGAGGTGACACCCCCCCTACTTAACGAAGTGGGGCAGTCCGGCTGGGGTCGGGGTTCCCCCCTTCTCTGTGGTGGGAGAGCCCTGGTGCGTGTCTCCTCCCGCTGCTCCGGGCTGTCCCGTCTGGGCTCGGAGGTGCCCGCGGGCAGCGGCCTCAGCCCCTCTGTCCCCCGCTTCGGAGCCGGCTGGGGGCTGGCTCCCCCATCGCGGGGTCTCGGCGAGGAGAGGCGGCCCTGGCGCTGGTCCGTCCCCTGCCGCGGGGCGGGCGGGGGGGGCAGTCCACCCTACCTGGCGGTGTGGAGTGGGGCTCTGGTTGCCGTGACCCAGTCACGCCTTACCCTCGCGTGACAGCACAACCCCGAATGGGTTCTGCGCTGCCCCGGAGCCCGAATGGGAGCCTACCACCGAATAATGGCCGTGCCCCTGCCCGGCTGCCCCGTCCTTTGCTGGGGTGCTAGGCCTTCCCTTGCTGGGGATGGGGCGCTGCGGGTGGCACCGCTGCTTGGCCTTGTCCTCTCGGTGCCACAAGGAATGGTGTCCCCATCTCTGGCCTCAATACGCGGGCATCACCTGGCTCACTGTGTTGCTTTCTTTTAGTGCTGTGTTTTACGGACCTAAATGCCACGGAGATCCTGGTGGCTTTGGCAGCTGGGCTTCCTTCAGTTAGTAGTGTGTGGCTGGCGGCCAAAGTCGGCGTGTTAGGGGGTGACTGTGGCTTTGAAAGGTTTGCACGGGTGAAGTGTCTCCCTGGCGAGAAGGTGGGAGATAGTGTAGCAAAACTCCCAACTACTGGTGCTTGGTGATAAGGACTTCTCACCTTGTGGTTCCTATTAAATCTGAAGAACAGACTCAGTCTATGTAGTAATCCACTCCTCTAGCTTCTGTGATTCCACTCTTGGGAGTTATTTTCAGTAAAGGTTTCATACTTACTTCCAGGTCTGTAATTTGAGGCCAGAGTTACCTGGCAATGGTCCCCATACCAGTGCTGTAGAAGTTTACTGCAGGATTAGTATTTACACTGATGATAGCATCATGGGGAACCAATTCTTAATCTATCTAATACATTTTCCTTACACTGTACAACAATGAATTGTTTAGAAAAAGAGTGCAGGGTGCTGTGAAGTTAAATGCTTTACCAGGTTCCAAGACTGAGATCTACCTGGTTACCTCTATTAATGAACCTTGTAATCCCATTAGGCCTAATCTCATTAGGGAATGAGATCCAATTTAATGAGATTGCTTTGCTGGAACACAGCTCCACAGAAATTACCAGCTGGTTCAAGATGTTAATTGTTGTCTGTGTGGCAGTTCCATTTACGTGTGCGAACTCTGCAGGAGTGGTGGAAGCACATGATTGCCTGTAATGAGGAGGGTGTTCCACACCTCTCTAGAGCCCTCTGTGACTGTTGGCAAACAGTACTGGGAAACACCCTCATTGCACATTTCCTTGCCTGACCCAGGTGGTATCAGGTTTTCAAAGGCTTCACTGCTTTACTGTTCAGATACCAGTCTGCTGGGAATCTGCTGTTGGAGAGTTGGTTAATGTTTCACATGAGACTGTGTTTGGCATTCCCTCAAGACTCGGTGTTAGGATATCAGAAGTAGTATGGTGTAAAAAGTGAGAGTCTTGGAGAAATACTCACCTCTAAGAGGGTGCACAAGATTGAAGTTTGATCAAAGGACCCTAAATTTTGTGGAGTAAGTAGGAGCTTTCCTGAGGTAGGAATAGGATTTTGAAACTTTGTTGTTAAGTGGAGGCTCTTTCAGTTTCATTCAGTTAAATAGCTCCAGGGAGGGATTTCCCTTCTTACTGAACAGAGTCCTGCCAGAATCGAAGTAGCTCTGTGGGTTGAGGACCCTCTGAGGTGTCTGTGCTTTGGACGCCTCCTGGGGTAGCATGCGCAGCTGGGAAGGTGCAGAACCTGCTCTGTCTCATGGCTAAGTTTGACCGATGAAGACATCCATGACTGTTTCCTTTGGCTGAGAATGTCACTTGAAGGGTCTGGGAGCAATTGATGTGCCCAGCACCAGGCACTGTGCTGGGATAGGTCCCAGGGCAGCAGGTCTTTCGCAGGTGCAGCTCCAGCCCAGCTTCCATGGGTGTGGGGCTGGACTGCCAGCAGCCCAGTCCTGTCTGGCTGTGATAAATGTCTGGAAATAGAGTCCCCTCTTGAGTGGCTCATCCAGCTGGTGGATTTATTGTGTAGCAGATGCAGAGACACCAAGCTGGTATATTTGTGTGACTCTCTGATTTAGCTAGTAAGCCCCCCAAACCCCAGAATATGCAGCAGAGGCAGCGTAGTGACAGCTGGAGCAAGCACAGATGTATCCCAACGTAGTATTTGGGATATTCCAGCCCACATTACCCACATCGTGGAGAATGAATGGAAGAGTCATCCTGTTACTGCGGTCAGGTCTGCAGATGACTCTTCCAGGTTCCTGAATGGCAGCTTCAGCATACAGGAATCGTCTGGCCCTGCTTAAAAGATTGGCTTGGGCCAAGATTGATGCGTGTGGCTCTGCTGCCAACTCAGTACAACTGGCTTTAGCTGTGGAAGGCTGGAGCTCAGTCCTGTTGCAAGGCCAGAGGGTTGCCGAATCGCCACGGGACACGATGACTTGTGAATCCAGCTGTGAGCTGGCGAGGAAGTTGGAGCAGATGTGCAAGCCTCGTACTGTGGTGTGTTCCCAGCTGCCGTACGCCAGCACTCTCAGACAAAAGCAGTGCTTTCCTGGTAGCCAGCATTCAAACATCCTCCTCAGAAAGATAAGATCTGCCAACGTCAGTGGCAGGAGCGATGCCAGATGTCAGATGCGGGGGTGGAAGTTTCTCAAATACACGTTAGTTGCTTTCTCATTTACCAGCTTGTTGCCATTAGAAGTTCAGCGTTAATGAATGAGAGCTATTCCCTCCTGCAGCTCCTTTTTCCATTACTACTTAAAGCCTAATGTTGAAAAGTTCTGACATACTCCCTGAGTAATTCCCCATCCCAAGGAAAAGGTTATGAAAATACCAGCGTGGCAAGCTTAAATAACACAGTGCTTTCGATCTAGAAGTGAAACCTACTTTTTACGGACAACTATGATTTGTTTCTTTTTGTCTGCACATTTGCAGATGGGGAGGAGAAAAAATGACCTAACAACTATCCCAGCAAAATGAAATCATTTACAAATGTCATCTGGCTGGAGGGGTTGCACATCTGTGAGGGAGTGACAAGGGAGGAGAGGAAGAGGAACTTCACCTTCTTTAAATAGCACTGTAGCATATAAAGGACAAAATGAGGTGTCTCTGGAAACTTCATCAGCTGTGGTTTGTGCAACATGTGCTTAGTGAAGCATC
The DNA here is from genome assembly GCA_024336885.1 of Actenoides hombroni. Classification (NCBI taxonomy): domain Eukaryota; kingdom Metazoa; phylum Chordata; class Aves; order Coraciiformes; family Alcedinidae; genus Actenoides; species Actenoides hombroni. The sequence goes on from WUAM01000343.1 coordinate 220,327, forward strand.
ATTTGGATGGGTACAGTGTAAAGTGCAGCACTAGGGACCAAGCCTTGGGCAGGCTTTCTTTCAAACAGGCTTTGGGTAGCAAAGTCCAGTCCCGGGTGGGAATGTTCCTAGCAGCACAGGTCTGTCTCACCCGTGTTCTGCCCCTGGCAGCAGCAGAAGATGCTGTTCAGTTGGTCAGCACAGGAGCCTGATGACTGTCTCTGGCCTTTCCACTTGTCCACCCTGAGCTTGCACAACCCTTGAATTAAGGATGCTAGAGGGCATTTCCCTGCCTGTTCCCTTCAGTAGCTGTTTGTATAGGGCTGTTTTCCATGAGTTTTTCTAATCTTTTGAACCAGACACCCGCCTCTGTGACCTCCTTTGGCAGCAGATGTCAGAAGTTTGCCACCTGCCAGTTAAAGAAGTGTTTTCACGTGCTATAAACTGATTTCATGCTAGTTACAAAGTGCTCCCAGTTCTTGTGTCCTAACACACCACAGCTCCACCATCACCTTATCCACTGCACGTGGAACTCTTCAAACATCAGTCATGTCCCCCCTCAGCCTTTCTTCTCTGCCTGAAGAGCCCCAGCTGTTTAGGCAGCTGCCTCAGTTCCTTGATCTTATTAGTTGCCCTTTTTTGATCTCCTTCATCGCTGTCTCAGGAAGTTTGTAGTGACGTCAGAGGTACATGCAGTGGTCAAGGCCTGGTTACGCTGAGGTTTCATGCGGTGCAAAATGAGGTTGTCCACTTATTCTCTATCCCGTCTGTGAGGGTGCCCAGCACTCTGGTAGCTTCATCTGCCCTTGGGGCAGTCCTCTGCAGAAGGCTTCTGGTGAGTGACAGAGGACTCATTGGTGGGTCAGTTGGCTTAGCTCTCCCCTCTTCTTAACTGTTCTACATCACAGATTCTTGATTCCTTTTCAACTGATGACCATACAAAATGAAATTTCCTTTTGAGGCTTGCCTGTGTTTAATTACACCTACAAAAGTTCATTGGCTGAATTCCCCTCTGAGCAGTGTCCTCCTTTTATCTGACTGTGGGTTTTGGCACAGCAGGGATGCAGAATGGTGGCTTAGCTCCATGAGGGATCTGCAGTTGGATCCACATGAGGTTTAGTGCTTTGGCTGGGAGTGGAGTAGATGTGCCGTTTCAATCTAGTGATGTAATTGATTGGAACAAATGCTCTTCCTGCTCCTTCTGAACTAGTTGTGAGGAATTCCTTGGGCTAGGCAGAGCAGACAGTTATTTTTTGCTTTTCTGATCTTGCCTAGAAGTGGTCAGACTCACGCCTTCTGGGAAATGCTGAGTGGGTCTGGTGTTTCATCAGGTTTCATACCCAGCCATTTATTCTTCCCCTTGATCTTCTGCTTGGACTTGCTGCAGCTGATGTTGCAAGCCCAGGAAGGCTCACTTGGTACGTAGTTTCCCGTTTCTGATGGGCTTGTTCTTAACATGCTTTGTGAAGTCCCTGTGACCCATCTGATTTGGAGAGTGTGGACCCTGGAGGGTTGAAACAGGAGTGACTTCCAGCTCTTTATCTTGATTTTGACAGTGCTGAGATAGTGACCTTGTCACCCGTCATGTGTATGCTGTGAACAGGGCTTATGACAACACGGGCTGGAGAAGCTGACTTACACTGGTTTAAGAACCCTTAACATCTCACCAGATACATTAGTGCCTCTGAGGAGGTGCCTTGTGTTTTGTCTTTGATCTGTAGCAACTTGAGTGTGAGAGGGGACTCAGTCTGAAAAGCAGGACAGAGACTCCATTGTGGGAGGATGCTGATCCCACCTCCTGCCTGTGAGCTCCAGTGAGTGCCCGTGTGAAGAGTCCTCCCCTCACACCTCGGCCCCATGTGAACATACAGCGACTTTTTCTGGTATAAGGCTGCCTTTTCCATTTGTTTCATTCCTGTCTATGTTGCTGTTCAGCCAAAGCATCTTTGTTTCAGACACCGATCCTAAAATTCTGGCCACTCCAAGATCAGTTGGACAGCCGCTGAGTGACTTCTGGTTGCCTTTATCGCACGGCGGCAGCATGTGTGCTGCATGCCATCATCTTCTGGTTGTGTCTCTTGGTGCCACAAAGCAGCAACGCCGCTTGCCATAAATAACTGGTGCCTGAGCCAGCCCAGGTGCAGTGAGCTGGGACTGCCTGGGGGAAGCAGTGTGTGCTGTGAGATTACATCACAGCTGCCCTTGGTTTTATTGGGCTGAAAATGTACACCCGTACCTAAAACTGGCAGTGCCTAGGTGTGTTTTCTGAGGGCTGCTTTGTTGTTTACAGCTATCTAGCTTGATTCCTCCTATGACCTTGCCTTTGAGGAGCTGGAAAGAGCTAATCGGCTACTTGCTGGATGACCAAGAACATTAGAGGGTAAAGGACGGGGCAGCCTGCTCACCAGGAGACGGTTGTCCCCCTGGGAGCCCGCAGCCTGGCCTCAGCTTAGTGAAACAGCTTTACTGCAGCAGACAGCTTTTAGTCTCTTAAATCCCCTCCAATCTACTTTTGAGCAGCTCCTCAAAGCAATATGAATTCTGATCTCTGCGGACACAGATTTACCAATTAATTTGATTCAACTTTTAGTTCATTTTAAGAAATTGAACTTTTTTTTTGTTTTCCCCCCTGCAGGAGCAACAATGGATTGGCCCCAAGAAAGATGTAGCAGGTGTTGGGAGAAGACATCCCATCTGAAATGGAGGTGATCGAGGGAGCTGAACGCTGACTGCACCGCCATGGGGTTGCGACTGTTGGCTTGTCTTTTTCATTTGCCTACTGCGGTGATCTACGGGTCCCTGTCGCTCTTTGTTTCCATTTTGCACAACGTGTTCCTCCTGTACTACGTGGACACCTTTGTCTCTGTTTACAAGATCGATAAGATGTCATTTTGGATAGGAGAGGTTAGTCTTTTCCATAGGCTTCTGCACTCTTAAGTAAGCGATTCTGAAACCAAGACCGCTCCTTGCGAGAAGTGTGAAGAGCGTTCATTGTAACAGCAGCGCTCCCCTTGGGAGAGGGAGCAAGGGAGCCCTCCGAGTGCTAACTTGGGCTTTTCAGTTCTCCCCACCTATATGAACAGAGAACGAGCTGGGATAGAAAACTCACAGACTTTGTTCTTAAGACTGCCTTTCCTCTGGGGATGTTGGGGTGTTTCACAGTCAGGGAAAACCATGGTCCTCACTGTGCTGATCTGGCAGTTGCCCCAGACAAGGGAATCTTACAGTGGTGAAGGGGCAGGAAAGGTGTACTGGGTTGTTTCCTGCTGGTTGTTCAAGTGTGCCAGCTCAGCACTGCTTGTTTCAGTAACAGAATGGAGTCTTTGCAGGAGCTGGAGTGTTTTGTTTCATTGTCCTGTTTTCTTTCCTAGACAGTATTTCTGATCTGGAACAGCCTCAATGACCCTCTGTTTGGCTGGCTGAGTGACCGGGTGTTCCTTAGCACACAGCAGTAAGTCACCTTCCACTTCCAGCAGAGGCTGGGAAGTCTTTAGTCCCTGGGGAAGATTATGTGAAATTGGCAGCTTTAAAATGATGGCATGGAAATGGTTACTGGGGCGTGGAACTGTTAAATGTCTTTTCCTGGCATCTTAGAAGTTTGGTGCTCCTTGCGTGTTATTTCGGTACCTGGCTGTATAGAAGTCACACATCTACCAAGGAGATGGGACCCTAGCCCTTAACAGTCACATGAATGGTACAGAACCTAAAATACAGGCATCTAAAACCTCAAGACTCTTAGTGGGTGTTGGAGAGTGTCTGTATGTGGTTTAGGGAACACAGGGTGGGGAAAGGGCAACTCTTTCCACCTGGAATGCCTCAGACCAGTTGTTCCCAAACTCCCTGGATCACAGATCAGTGTTGGCCATTAGAGTTTGATGTAAATATATGGGAAATGTTAATGAAAATCACTGTGTGGTTTCTTCTACCTAGTGAAAACTTTTTAAGTGCTCGTTGAAATGATTTACATTGTGGAAAGCAGACAGCGCAGCGCTAGCAGGCAGTCACTTGCTCTGCAGAAGAAAATCCCCTTCTCTCATGCTTTTTGGCCTTCTTAAACCCATGTTTTTGGTGTATTCACATATTAGCTGAGAAGGTATCTGATGTGAGTGCTTGTTGCTTAAGAAAAAGCTGTATTTGTGTCTGTGCCACTTTACAAAATTTCCTTGGAATGCATGGAATACATGGTCATGCAGGGTTTTGTCCCGGTGTTCAAAGTGGTTTTTGTCTTCCTTTGACTTCTCTTGCAGGCCAGGAGCAGAGATTTCTTCCCCAGAAGTAGTTCTGAAGAGGCTCAGAGCTCTAAGCCACAATGGCCCCCTCTTCGCCATCTCTTTCCTGGCTTTCTGGGTTGCCTGGGCTCATCCTGGTTTGCAGTTTCTCCTTTGCCTTTGCATGTACGACAGTTTTCTCACCATGGTTGACCTCCATCACAATGCCTTGCTTGCAGACCTGGCTGTTTCAGCAAAAGACAGGACTAGCCTCAACTTCTACTGCTCCCTCTTCAGTGCCATAGGCTCCCTCAGCGTCTTCATGTCCTACGCAGTGTGGAACAAAGAGGACTTCTTTTCCTTTCGCATATTTTGCATCACGCTGGCCCTCTGCTCCATCATTGGTTTTACCCTGTCCACACAGCTGCTCCGACAGCGTTTTGAGGCTGATGGGAAAGCAAAATGGGATCAAGAATCAACTCTGAAAGAGTAAGTGTCACTAATTCTGAGGCAGGGACAAAGACCTGGCATAGATCTGTAGAATTCTTTTATGCACTGCAGCAAATCAAATGTGTGGGAAGATCCAGGACAAGGCGTATTTTTGTTAATCATCTGTGATCCTTGTTTGTTGATACAGTTTTCAGAATCACCTCTGTCACACTGGCTCCTAATGCCCTCTGAAAATAGGACAAAACTATCTCGTGACGGCCCTGGCCCAAACTGGAGGCAGAGCCCTGACCTGCTGTATGGCCATCCAGTGTTTGGAACATGACATGCATTAATATCTAGAGCACCCAATGAGGCCTGTGAGTGGCAAAATGTCAGAAGCAGCTTATCTTGAAAGCATTCCTGCTTGAGCATGAGACCACCTTGTTCCCTGTTTCCTGTGGAGTTCAAGTGAAAGTCTCTCACCCTTTTGCTCTCCTTAGCTATCTGGTAGTGGCTGGGCTGTTGATAGGGTGTGACACAGCTGTTTTTCCCTGTTCAGCTCCCCTGCTTTTCCTTGGGCTGCCTCACTTGTCTCATGTTAGGAGCTGCCAGCATCACGCTGTACTAACAACAGCAGATCCTGCTGGGATCTGCCAGGAGAGCTCACTGCAAGGGTCTGGAGGAGCAGCATACGCGTACTGGAATGGCTTGTAAGAGGAGAATGGTTTTATGGACAGAAAGGTGAAATTGGGTTTGGAAGACAGATGTTCTTTGGGATACCTGTTGCCTGTGGTTGTTGGTAGTAATAAGCAAATGCTCTTGTAGGCTGCTGTTTTGGTTTGGTCCAGGGAGAGGGGAGGTTGAGACAGGAGCTCAGGAGAGACAGCTCTTCGTTACACAGGGAGAGCTGATGTGAAGGTTTTTTACTGTTGCTTTATCTCCTCTCCCATTAGGCTGTACATTGAGAAACTCTCCGTCCCCCAGGAGAAAAGGATCACCCTGGCAGAGTATCTCCAGCAGCTCTCCCAGCATCGCAACTTCCTCTGGTTTGTCTGCATGAACCTCGTCCAGGTAGGCGCAGCAGCAGCAGCTTGGGGTTCAGAGGATGAGCGCTGGCTCTGGCTGGCTGAGATGGTGATTCAGCAGTGTGTGAGTTCCCCCGGAAGGGCAGAGGTGTTTCCAGCACCCACTTATCTTGGAGCCTCCCGCACACGCTGGCTGATTCAGTGGCTGGTAGCCACTCTCCCTGCTTGTGACCCAAGGACGCTTCCTGACCAAGCTGTGGGGTGCTCCTTCTGCTCTCTGCGGCGTAGGCTGGATTACGGGGGCTGGCTGAGCTCTGCGCGGCCCGTCTGGGGTGCAGAAGCACGAGGCCCAGCTCATGATGGAGATGAGTTTGGGAGTGCAGTTTGCTGGCGTGGCTGTCAGCACAGTCTCTTTCTCCTTTCTGCTCTCCTGAGGCTCACATTGCTGTTCTCACTGTCCAGCTGGATCTACTTCCCAGCTGGCTTTTGCCATTTCTGTTCTTCATCCTCTTTGGTGATTACAACCAAGTGCTGGCAGTCTGCCCAACTATGTGTGCTGCTGTTACAGCTCCCATCTCCCTGGGGATCCCTCAGTTCCCCTCAGGCAGGCTCTTGATGCTGTTCTACATCTTTGTTTTCAAGCTTCTCTGCTGCCTTATCCTCATGACAGCCACCTCCTCCCTCCTGCCATGCCACTGTCTCCCCCAGGCCCTTGGTGTGGTCACTGCTGTCACCTCCTTGCCCTGCCTGCCCCAGCAGTGCTGTGTGCTGAGCAGATGCCCTGCGAGCGGTGCCTTGGCAGCTGGGAAGCGGTACTGACCCCAGGCGTGCAGTGGGCATGGCTGGTGGCATTGCAGCTTTGCAGTCTCAAAGCTTACAGTGTCATAAACTCCACAGCCAAGCTCTTGCTCTGCTGAACAACTCCAGGCCCCTCCTGCATGGTCCTTGGCACAGGGCTCTTGGGATATCAGAGTCCAGAGGGCTGTTAGCTTTTTCTGTTCTCTCTTACTGCTGTTCTTGCTGACCAGCTCGTCTGCATGCTGCCTTCACAGGTTTTTCACTGCCACTTTAACAGCAACTTCTTCCCTTTGTTCCTGGAACACCTGCTGTCAGACCAGATCTCTGTCTCTACTGGATCATTCCTGCTTGGTGAGTCTCCGGTGGGACTGGAGGGAGCAGCTGGGTTAGGACCTGGTCTGAGTCTGGATTCATTCTTCCCAAACCCCATCTGTGGAGAGGTGTGCTTGCACACTGGTCTCTGGGCAGTGGGATTGACACATGCACACATGCACATACTTCCTCAGGACCATGATGTCTTCCTTCCTGGGCACAGGAGTAACCTGGAGCCTTTTCTAGGGGTGATGAGTCCCATGTGCTGGACTCTGGCCTAGGTTCCATGGAGGTATTGCTCTGAGCATTAGTGGCTGCAGCTAGTGTCCCCAGGGTGCAGCAGGGAACACCACCATGAATTTAATCCCATTTTGTGGCATGTAGACCATTGCAGGCTGCCACACATCTGTGGGCACTGGCCCTAGAGTTACCCTGGGAGGGTTCTGTGTGGGCCAGGTCTGCTAACATTGTCCCGTTCCCCTCATTGCTGCTCCAGGGCTGAGTCCCAGTGCCTGTGTGGCACTGTGAGTCTTTTCTTCCTTCCTGCCCATGAAGTTGATGGAAGAAGGCCTCCCTCTGTAGGAAGTGTGTGTGCAGTGCCACAAAGCCACCGAGTAAATCTGCTGCAGCCTTCTGTGTGTGTCTGGGAAGCCGTTCTGTACTGTGTCCACTACAGCCCTGCTGGTGCCAGCTGGCCTTGTTCTCTTGGTACCAGCCCTGGGGGCACGGCAGATCCGAAACTCCCTTTTGCCTCTGTCTCTGCTCAGGTGTTTCCTACATTGCCCCCCACCTCAACAACCTCTACTTCCTGTCCCTCTGCCGCCGCTGTGGGGTTTACGCTGTGGTGCGAGGCCTGTTCTTCCTGAAGCTGGCTCTCAGCGTTGTCATGCTCCTGGCGGGGCCCGATCAGGTCTATCTGCTCTGCATCTTCATTGCCAGGTAGGCAGGCAGCACTTGCTTCCCCTGCTCTCTGCCACCTAGGAAGGGAAGTGATCTCTCTCTGGTTTACAGAGAGGAGTGGGAGCGGGGAACAGTAGCCAGGGTCACACAGAAGCCCTGTGGCTCCCAGCTATGATAGCACCTGAATGTGGGATGGGTCACTGCAGACTCTGCTGGCTGTGTCTGAAGCAGTGAGGGAACAGTAGTGTTCAGGAGGACGTAGACCTGTCAGTGTTGATGTCAGCCTGCAGCAGAGTGAAGGAACAGCGATGTTCAGGACAGAGACCCATCAGGGCTGGTGGAAGCCTACTGTAGCCTCCCAGCTGCTGAGCTGGGCTCCTCTGCAGCCTGCCTGGGGTGATAGCCATCAGAGTGTGCTGCTGCTGCCTTTTAGCCACTGGCTCAGCATGTCCTGTTGCCAGGCCTGTCTTGGGGCAAGTCAGGACTGATACAAGGCATCATGGTAGGGTACCCAAGGCTCATTGCTAGCAGTGACTAGGGCTTCTGAAACTGTTGTTTTGAGCGTGGGGATCCTTTCTCACCCTCTCTGCATTTTCTCTCATCTCTCCGCTACTCCCATAATTTCTTGATGCCCCTATTCAGTGCTTTGCCTGTTGTTCTACAGCAACCGGGTGTTCACAGAAGGGACCTGTAAGTTGCTCAACCTGGTGGTGACTGACTTGGTGGATGAGGATCTAGTCCTGAACCATAGGAAGCAGGCAGCATCAGCGCTCCTTTTTGGGATGGTGGCTCTGGTCACCAAGCCAGGCCAGACCTTCGCCCCTCTGATTGGCACGTGGCTGCTCTGCACGTACACAGGTAAGGATGCTCCTGGGGAAGGCAGCAGTGCAGGAGAGGGCAGACCTGTGAGTTCAGCATCCTCTACCATGCCCTGGGTGGGTGCAGAGGGCTCTTCCAGTTGCTAAGCTGTGTCTGGTCTCTGCCTCTCCCAAGGCTGGTGACTCGGAGACAGTGGACAAGGGTCCAGCCCTACGGTCCACAGTCTCACAAACTCTTCTCTGACACCAGGTTATGACATCTTCCAGCGCAACCCCTTGAGCAACATGGTGAGTGCCCAGCCGAAGCTGGAGTCTGCTGCAGCCTTGGAGCCAACTCTTCGTCAGGGCTGTTTTTATCTCCTCGTCTTCGTACCCATCACGTGCGCACTGCTGCAGCTCCTCAGCTGGTCTCAGTTCAGCTTGCACGGGAAGCGGCTGCAAATGGTGAAGGCTCAGCGCCAAAGCCTGATGCAAGGCCGAGCACCAGAGGTCAAAACGATCTAGGGGTGCCTGAGACACCGGGGTGTTGCTGGTCGCAGGCCGATGCAGGACAGCGCCGGGATGGTGGACTGATAAACCCCGATGATTATGGTTCAGCTGGGAAACGCTGTAATGCCAATGTTTACTCATTCCAGGAGGTGGTTGCTGGGGAAGGCAGAGAGGTTCAGCGTGTGAGGGGCCTGGGAGAGACTGCTTGGCCACAGGAGCAGGAACACTTCACCCAGGCCTTGTCCCAGGGAGCCTAGGGCTGCTCATGCCAGGGAGAAGGTGCTGGGTTGCAGCGTGTGCTGGAGACAGCCCTATCCCCAGTGCAGTCATCTGCCTGGGGCAGGGCTCTGGGGAGCAGTGGCCTTGCTGGCTGAGCAGGAGGGGGCTGCACAGAGAGTCCTTCCTTGTTAGAGCCCTGCAGCTTTGGACAATGGAGTGGAAGGCTCCTGAGGGACCAAGTGACATACAGAGTGGTGGCAGGACAGCAGGAGCGGGGATGAGAGGCCCTCAAAGGCCTTTTCCAGTAGCTGCCACAACCCTTCCCACATACAGTGCTGCGGTTGTTGGACCAAATCCACTCTCAGGCATTTCTTGCTTGCAGGACAATACCCTGCACAGCCAGGGGCTGCCGGCTGTGCTTGGTTTATGGAGAGGCTGCCTCCTTTGTGGCCTTGCAGAGTTGTTGCTGGGCTAGGAAAGGTAGTAGGTTTGAACTGGCCTCAGAGCATTGAGCTGAAACATCTTGTGTGGCATCCCGTTGCCTGTGTTTATCCCTCGGTCCCTTCCAGCCAGCACTGTCACACAGCTGTGCCATAAGCCCCCTCCCATACTGGCTGCAGCCATGAGGCCAAGGTCAGGGAACCAGCCCCTACCCCAGCCAATGGAAGTGCCTCCCTGCCCAGGGCTGTCCCAGGTGACCCAGTGAGGCAGCCTGGCACCTTCCCCTCTTGCAGGGGGCAGAGCACAGCCTGGAAGAGACACCAGGACTTGCTTTTGTGCCTTCCATTCCCTTTTGGAGCCTGTCTGATAGTGCTGGGCATTCACTGGGTTGAGATTTTACCTCTGTGTGGAGAGGCAGACACCTTAGCTCCTCTCCACCTGAAACAGTGCTCTGAGGTTTGACCATCTCATCTGGCTGCTGAGCCAGGGACTTGAGGAGAGCAGGTGGTTTAGTCTCCCTGGTTCTGGCTGGGAGCAGATAGGGCAGATACTCACCAAAGGGATCCCTGAGCTGTGGCAGCGTCTCCTCAATCCCCGCAACACATCTGGGGGCAGACAGAAAAGATGTGCCAAAGCAGAGCTCTGCCCCGTGGGTGCCTGTGGGAGGGTGTGCAGGATGCTGTGTGCTGAGGGGCGTGCTCTTCTTTCTGTAGTGCCAGGATCCCTCCAGGGCCTCAGCCTACCAGCCTGCTGTCTTGCCTCATGGCACGGCTGCCTTCTGTCTTGGACCAAGACATTCCTGCCGCGAGGCTTCTGTAGCAGTTAAGTCAGGAGTTATTTGTGCTACTTCTAACAAAGTTTGAGAATGATTCTTCATTAAAGATGATCTTTTCTGTAGTTCTTGATGTTTCCTAGCAGGTGGATCATAGCTGGCTGGGTTGTTGTGCTGTGGTTGTATGGGAGAAAAGGGGACTGCTCTTCTCCAGCACAACTGGGTGCTAGTGCCGGGGCCTGTTTCTGCAGTAGGCGGAAAGGATCACCGTGCTGGGGCTGCCTTTGCAGGGGGAGGGGTCACCCCTGCTGCTTTGGAAGGCCCCAGGGACTGGACTGTCCTCTTCCTTCACAGTTGCTTCTGGAGGTGGCACAAGGGCTGGAGACAGGTGTGGGCCTGGGCCCTGTGCCACCTTCCATGTCCCCGGTCCTGCCCTGGGAGCAAAGCTAGCCCTGATCTCAGCAAGTGCCTGGGCTGGCACCAGCTCTTCTCAGTGACATCACTGCCATCACCCTCGCTCAGCCAAGGCTGCTTTCAGTGCCTGCACCAGTCCTCCCTCAAAGCTTCACCCCTCAGCCACCCCTGACCTGTCTGCAGGGAGAAACAGAATATATAATGATGGCTGAGGAGAAGAGCAGCTTTGGACACCACCAGTGCAGACCACAGCTGCAGCCCAGGAATCTCCTCCCTCGGCTCAAAAGCCAGGCCAGGAATGCAATCCTGGACCAGAGGTGGGGTCTCCTTGCAGAGATGGGCCGGTGACAATTTTGCACCGGCGAAAGAAGAACACAGGTTACTCCCTTAAAAAATGCAAATGTGGGTAGATGAGGCCAGGAGGCTTGAGGGTTGTATATGAATGACTTTATTTAAGTATGCTGGGCACCACCAGGCAACATGGTTTGGACAGTGTGCAAGGGAACAGTCAGGCAGATCAAACGAATGCTAGAGTGGAGATGGCACCTTTCTGCCCAGTCACCGCAGGTTACAGAACGGAGTGGTGATTCTGGAAGGGGCTGGGGGGAAGGAGGGGAGGGTGAGAAGAGATCACTGGCACTGCCTGGGGCAGATGGTAACTGAACCCAGAGGGGTTTGCTTCTTCCCCTCTTCATGCTGCAGCAAACCACTGATTTTCCAGCAGTAGGCTGAGCGCTGACAGCTCTTTTCTACCTGACATGTTCATGCTTAAAGAAACAGTCTGCTCTGACAGGGGGAGGTGAACAAGTGGACCTGGCTTCAGGTGGGAGCAGAGCAGCACACCTGCCTGCCTCCAGCCTCTCCGAGCTGTGAGCCCTCAGATTACAGGCCCCTGCTGACACCAGCCTCAGCTGGGGCAACACACCAGCTTTTGCCGTATCTGCTGCAGCCCTCCAGCACTCACCCCATCTCTGCGCTTGAGAGTGACCCCAAGGGGAGGTGTGGCAATGAACAGGAGGGAGGGGAACAGGGAGGAACCGCCACCGAGCAACTCCAGCTCCACCGCTACTGCCAGGTATTGCAGAAAATCAACAGGAAAAAAAGAAAGAGCACCAATTAATGCATTAAAAAAACCAACAACCCCAACACCTAAAGGGCAACCAGTGGCACACCCCCAGGCAAGCGGGTCCACAGCCCTACCCCTGGCTGGCAACACAGCCCCGGCTGAGCGGGCAGCAGACGAGCAGCAAGGCGTACGCAGTACAGAACGCAGCCATGGCGCCCGCTTCCTGCTCACAAACCTGCTGCTCACACCAAGGTCCTGGTACAGTTTATTGTCCTCTCATTTAGTGCATTCATCGACAACCGCGAGACTCCCTACGAGCAGCGAGGGGGCGGCGGCGCAGGGCTGCTCCCCCGAGCCTTGCGTGCTGCGCGGTGCTAACGGCCAGCGGGACAGCTGGGCAACAGCTGGTCAAAGAAGACCCAAAGCATAATTCCCAGGTGCTGTGGTCAGTATTTGAGAGATTCTCAGACATTTCAATAAATAAAACAATTCTTACATTACAATGCACCTTTCCAATTATTATTTTGACCCAGAATGGCTAAAATACACAGGAGTTATGCCTGGCTGCAAATACATGCTCCCTTTGCCCTGACATGGCAGGAAGGAGGGAAACAGCCTCAAATCTTACAGAGAAAGAACATGAGAACTCAGCACTGTAAATCTTGGCAGGTTGAGGGGGAACACACAAGTGCCTTCACCCCCATTCTGGGGCACTTGCTTCCAAAGGAGAAAAGGTATTTAAAACAAGGTACGAGAGAATAACCGTCTAGTACAATGATAGCTGATTAGATTTGCTTTGTTCTACTCCATGCAATACAGACTAAGTCCTATCACCAACTTCTCCAGCTGTGGTGCAGACCCACGCATCAGGCTAAGAAGTTACACACGCGCGCGTGCACACACACACACACACACCAAAACAGTGGGGGCAAATGGGTATAACTGTTGAGAATGTGCTTTCTCTTAATAAAAAAATATAAACAACTTCAAAAACCTACTGATGGTGAAGACACTGCTGAAGAAGAAAGTAGCTATGGGGCCTCAGCGCTGTGTTTCCGGACAATCCGGGCCTTGCTGTCGGGCTGACTAAAGCCTGTATGAGCAGTCTGCAGTGGTTGGCTCCCTTCTGGCTTGTCAGGCAGTTGCTATAAACTGTTCCCTTTGTTTTTGCTTGTTTTACAGTGACAACATGATTGTGATACAGAAATTAAGGGACTGAAATGGAAAAGGAATGGGCCGTTATGGAGAAATTCAAATTGGAGTTTTCTCCCTTACATTAAAAAAAAAAAAACCAAACAAGAAAAATAAAATAAAAAAAAATAAGAAGTTAGTAGTACTACTACAACCCTCCTGCTGCTGTTGTCTTTGCTCAGTGACATCGGGGCATGCTGGCGCACACACACACACACAGGCAGCTCTCAGACACTCGGACTCAGAAAAGCGAGTTTAGAACTGAAGTGAGTCTTCGGAGGAGACCGAGGACAGGTCCCAGGGCTAGAAGGTTTTTCGGTGGATGGCACGAGCTCCGTCTTCTTCGTATTCCTTTTTCGAAGCCCACATTTTCTTAAAGGTGTCCAACGAGGCCAGGATAGAGCCACTGGGGAGAGACGGGCACGTTATGGGTTAAAGGAAAATGTTGGGGATGCTCTCATCCATTCTATCTCTGCAGAGAGGAGCTGTTTCTATTACATAACACTTCCCCACATCAGAAAGGTGCTGAGGCTCCCAGCTACCTACAACAGTAATGCTCTCTGGACAGTCCTTTCTTCTCCTGCTAGCCTCAAACATGCCAGCACTGCAGAGCCTGGCACCAGCCACCCCCCCCCAAACGACCAAATGATGGCTGCTTCAAACACCAGCTCTCATCACACAGGATCTGGTCTCACTTTCCAGGATTAAGGAGCAGAGTTTAGCTCTCCCAACCTGCAGCAAAGACTACCAAGAGGCAGAACGTACCTATAGGCTCTGCCCTACAAAATGTACTACCTATGACCTTGTTCTACCTTAGATTGGATGTTAAGACTGGTGAGACAAGGAAAATGAGCAGGTCCTGCAGAGGCCTTAAGGACAGGAAAGGCCAATAGGCTGGTAGTGCAGATAAAATGGACTCAGTAACCACACTGAGCACTGTGCAGCTGAATTATGAAACCCTCCTGACACACAGCACCACAAGGGACAACAGTGAGGGTGCCAGAAGGCTGCACCTCCCCAGCCCCCTTCTCACTGGAAGATGTGTCACTGTGTAGTACGTACCCAATCCACGTGGAATACAATCTCTCCTGGGGAGCTGATATCTGGGATAAAGAAAGAATCAGTCAGTGTCCTCCCAAGCTCCAGTCTGCTCCTCCTGGGATGCTGCCCCCATTTCACTCTAACTAACAGCCAACAAACACAGGTGTGATCTCTCCCACTAGAAAGACCCCCAGAAAACCCCTAAAACAGCCACAAGGTCCAGGATCCTGAACAGGGAACGTGTCAGAGGAACCACCACCTTCTCTGTGATGAAACCAAACAGGTTTTCAAGGTTGTCATCACAACAGCAAATACTGTTGGGCTGTCTCCGGAAAGCTGTTTCTGGTTTGAAGCAAATGGCAGCTGCACTCTCAGAGGTCACAGAACAACACACATATAAGTGATAAACACAAAAGAGATTGCTCTTACCCTTATTTTGACATCCTTCGGAGCTAGTTTCTTCACTTCACTCAACAGCCTGTCACCAAAGCCTAGACAAGACAGGAAACGCACAGTCTGAGCACCTCAGCAAAATCCCCAGTTCCATCTACTACCAACATGGACATGTCCTATGCAGTCCAGAGAGACCAGTCTGGAGAGGTGCAGAACACAGCCAGTGAGCTAACAGGATTCTGTCTCTCTCGAGTGGACCTCAAACAATGGCACAAGGGGTTCTATTCCTCAGCAGCAACTTGAGATGAGCAAACCACATTTTTAACTAGTACCACGGGCGGTTGAGTTCCCTCCTCCTTCCCTGGGCATTCCTGCCGTGCCCAGCCCATTGCTACTGGGAGGCCGGGTTTGAATGGGAAGACCAGGCAGAGATATCCACCTGCAGGTAACAGGCTGATGGGTTCTGGCAGAGAATACCCTTAAGTTCATGGGGGGCAGACGAGCCCTGAGGGGATGGGTAGAAAGTTTTCTGTGCACACATAGCTGACATTTCATGCAATAGCAGAACTGTTGGACTCTCAGGTACCAACGACCTACGGAACCTCAGGAGATGCAGAAGCCTTTTAGGTATCCAGTCTCAACTGTCCTGAACTAGAGCAGCAGAAATGAGCACAGATATTCAGTCCTGACATGGGTAAAGTGATAGGAAGAAAGACAAAAGCCCCTCAAGCCCAGGAAGTGATATACAAGGGCAGAGGTGTCCTGCATACTCAGAAAGGTATGACTAGGACTCAGAAAACCCCTTCTGAGAGAGCACAGCTCCCACAGCCCCCATCTTGCATGAGAAGCTGGATCATCTAGGTTATCTTCCCACCTTCACATGAGAAAGAAGAAAGAGATCAGGTATGTCACAGCCCACTGAAAGAGAAGAGACAGGAACCTTTGAAAAGTGTAGAGCCTCCAGACAGCACGATGTTGGAGAACAGCGTTCGCCTCAGGTCCATGTCTGATTTTTGAATAGCAAACACGAGCACCTCATGGAGCCCTTCACATTCCTCCCCTATCAGGTCTGGCCGGAAGAGCAGCTCCGGGGCTCGAAAACGGGCAGAGCCGATCTGCAAGAACAGAAGTTAGCACAGAGGGGAAGAGAGAGCAGTGTGGCTTTGTTCGTTGCCTACAGTTTGGGCCTGTCTTTCTTAGGTGAAACTTCAGAGTAAGGAAATTTCCTTGACATTCTTCACTAGCTCCCAAGTGAACACTAGTTTGGTCTACTGCTTCTGGTAAAGGCACTATTTCCATTTTGCAGACCAAAGAGATGAAGAAAGTTGCTCAGACTCACACAGCAGGTTCCTGGCAAAAAAGGAGCAGATCCACCCCTGGTACTGGAGGTAAGACTTGTATTTCCTCTCTTTCAATCATTCTACAGTGGGATCAGTCTTTTGAAGAGTATTCTTAACTCACTCTTCAAAGCCATTGTTTCTGCACCCCTAGGCAGGGCAAAAGCCACATACAAAACCACTACTACATTTGCAGTGAGCTGATAACCACCCACACTCCCTTCCTGATCTGCATAAAGATTTGCTAGATCAGAGCCTGTGCTCAGACAGCTCAGAGTCCCCAAGGTCACGGCTGTATCCTTTCCCAGGACTTCCAGAACTTGTGAGGTTTCTAGTAATGTTTTCTTCCCCTAAAAATTCTAGGGCCCAGCCTGGGATGAGTTCTGGTCCTTTAAAATTATCTCCTTCCCACATAACGCCACCTTGAATTTCCCATCACTAGGCAGAAGGCTATTCTGGAAACCCTGCGCTTCACATCAGGAATCCCGCTGAGGGTGGTCCTTACAAACCTCAATAGTGCTTCCATCTGGCAGGTAGTACTGAGCCTTCTCAGTCTCCAGAGTCTCATCCTTCTGGGGGTTTATTGACAGGTAGCAGGCACGCTGGAAACAGAGTCAGGGAAATGAGAAGGGTAAACCCAAATGCCTCTAATAAAATACTTCTCTCACTAACAATCAAAATCTATGTATCCTTTTGGGGAGACGAACTTCAACAATATTTTGTCCTGGGGAAAAGACCTTTTGGGTTCACATCAGGTAAAATACCTATTCCTGATACAGGTCCATGTGAAGATTAGAGACATCAAGAATGCTCACAACCCCTCTAGCTGCTGCTCACCTCGTGCTTCCAGCTCTCTCTTACTGCTTAGAAGTTGCCTCCCTTTAGTGCAGATGATGTACCTATTCTGTGAGAGCTTCCAACCTACCACAGGGCAAAGCAAAACACGCACCTCAAACACCTTTAGTGACATTGAGATCGCATAAAGACAGGCTCGGGGAACTTCTCAACAGATTAGGAGTGTGAAGAGCGTCCACTATTAATTTCAACAAGGTAAATGATAACTAATAGGTAATGGCAGCATTTCTTAACATGGTCTAAGCTACTCACTTCCCATTGCCAACCTACATTTTAAGTTACAGGAAACAAAATACTTTCCAAACTGCTCCAGCACCCCAAATTTTTTATTCCGCAGTAAGATTTGATATTCCAAATTGCCAACATTTGAGGATAAAAACCAAAAAACCTGAAGGCAAGCTGGAACATAGGAGGTTCCATGTAAATATAAGGAAAAACTTTTTCGCGGTGAGGGTGACAGACACTGGAACGGGCTGTCCAGGGAGGCTGTGGAGTTTCTTTCTCTGGAGACATTCAAAACCCACCTGGATGCATTCCTGTGTGACCTAATCTAGGGGATCCTGCTCTGGCAGAGGGGTTGGACTAGACGATCTTTCAAGGTCTCTTCCAACTCCTAACATTCTGTGATATGACAGATGCTCCAGTCCTTTAATTATCCTCGTTGGCCGTAGTTGCCGTCAGGTAGATAAAGCAATGAGGTGTGGAGCTAGGCAGGTTGCCACCTCCCACTAGATTTCACAAGTCACAGCTTCCCTTGGGCAGAAACCCCTTCGTGGATAAACACAGAGACAGTGCATTACCTCCTTGATGGTCTTGACAATCTCAAACTCAGAAGTTGTGTGGAAGTCATAGCCCTCCTTCCGGAGGTAGAGGCGCAGGAAGCGTGAGACGTCACGGCCAGCAATGTCAATCCTCATGATGGAGTGAGGCATGGCAAAGCCTTCATAGATGGGAACCGCGTGGGTGACGCCATCCCCGGAGTCCAGCACCACTCCCGTGGTCCTCCCGGTTGCGTAGCTAGCAAAGGGGCAAACAATCGAGGCAGGATGAGCAATTCAAAGTGACCCCAAGCATGCAGCCCATCTAGGCTCAATCCAGGGAGCAGAGAGAAGAGGCTAAAAAAGCCCCCAAACCTAGTTCTCATCATAGTTCGGCAACTTCCAGCAAACTCTTTATTACAGTAATTAAGATTCGATTTCAATTCTTGCTCGAAAGAGGGATAAGTCAGATATCAGCGGGGTCTTCCATGGGGGTTTTTCTTCATTTGTTTGTGAAAACACAGATTTCACAGCAACATTTCACAAGCGCAAATCAAAGACAAAAGACACTTACAGGCTAAGCACAGCTTGCATGGAGATGAACAGTGCTGGCACATTGAAGGTCTCAAAAAACACCTCAGCAGCACGCTCTCTGTTCTTGCGTGGGTTTAGGGGTGCTTCTGTCAGCAGCACAGGATGCTGGTAAAGAAAAGAAAAGAAGAAGCTGTGCTGCAATAACCAGGAGGCAGCTAGACATGTGTTCCTGAAAATTGCTCCTTACTTATTCACCTTAGGAACCACTGGTGCAAAAGGACAGGCAGAAGGGAAAAATTTCATCTACTGAGCTGTATTAGACTGTGAATAACCTCTATTAAGTTGGAAGACCAGCAGGGTTCTGGCCTAGTTATGAAGAGGTGGTAGGAAATCTACTCTGTGAGCAACCTTGCCCCATGAAGGATGAACAAGATGACTCTCACTGCCCAAATCAGTCAGATTAGCCAAAATACACAGACCCTAAGAAAGGGTGATGGCATATTGTCTTGGCACGGGCAGGCAGAAATATTCCTACTCCACTTCTACAACCTATTGCTCTCAGTCATTTAATAATTTTTTGGTCAGCTCCTTCCAGACCACAGGACTGTGGTTTTCTCCTTCCTCACTTCCAAATCATGTCACTGCTGAGCAGATAGGCCTGATGCACAGGCAGAACAGGAAAAGTTAGAAGCACTTGGCCTAGAGAAGAATCATTAGAGAGAGCATGAATAACAAATGCTGGAAGTCGGATTTTCAGTCAGGTCATAACGTTAGATCTGGGGAGGAATTCTGCTTTGACACTTCTTGTGCAGATCTCTGGAGAGGTGAAAGAGACTCCTGTAACAACAGAGACATTTAGAAAGCAGAACAAAGGAAAAGTCCCACGTCTCCTAGTGTTATGCATACTGAAAGATGTCTGTGTCATTACATAATGAGGTATCTCACCTCCTCTGAGAATGTCTGAAGCTGGTCTTTTGAATACACATACTGCCAAATGCGCTCCATGTCATTCCAGTCCTTCACTATGCCATGCTCCATTGGGTATCGGATCGAGAGGAGGCCTCTGTGCTCCTGAGCAAACAGAAAGGGCAACAGAGCATACCTGTCAGAGACTGAATCATCACATTTCTGAGCACTATGACTACCATTTCACATCAGACTCAGTTTTGTTTCAACTGAAAGACACTTATCTCTAGCATATAGGGCAAAACCTGAACATTAATCACAAATACCTCCCCCAGAGAAGTATTCACAAGATTAAACAAGGCTTTTTTATACCAAGTAGGAAAGCCTGGCATTTGCAGGGCACGTTCCATCCTAACTTTTTGAGCCAACACACAGACACCTATCAAACGGTATCTTTGTTCTACCAGCTCAGTCACGACATAAAACGTAACAGGATGGTATTGGGAAATGTAGCTCAGAGGGCTTATGAGAAACGTGAGGCCACAGGACTACATGCTGACAAAAGCAGAACTGTGGAAAGTAAGCTTCTTGCCCACACTGGGGAGATAAAAGGCAACCAAACAGTGTCCATTTCTAAAGTTCCCAGTTAAAAAGATGGGGATGTAATCACGCCGACCTAGATGCAGCCTAGAAAAATAGGGAGAGAGAGAAAGACTTGGGAAAAAGGTCTGTGGTCAGCAGGTTGGCACAATAATTTTGTGAAGTTCAGACACACTTAAAAGCAACAAGCTCTTCTGCTCTTCTGATCTGTATGATGATACCAAGGAGCCACAGCCCTTTAAAGCACAACTGCTACAGCCCCTCCTTACAGCAGCATACTGAGATATATGGAGAAGTGCAGCATACAGATTTTCTTACCTCTGCCTTTGGACCAATGAAAATGTCCCCTTCTAAAGCACCGGCCATAACACGAGTGTGCTTCGGTCTGCCCACACTATAAGAGAGGCAAGAGTGTAAATACTTCTAGAGAGAGAGCTCAGATGTACCCAAGGATTGACTACTTTGTGTTCCTCTCTGTCCTAAACAGTACTTTCTAAAGCAACACACGTGTCTGGGGTACTACTAGGTGCAGACAGACCCAGGTTTGCTCTGACCTCATCTCAAAATCAGAGGTGAAGGAAACAGATTGTAGACAGTTCCGAATCGGCAGGACATAAGCCAGTTGAGTCCGGCCACACCTTCCCTGGTGATTCAGGACTTATTTTGTTCCAGCAGTGCCTGGGGTGAACATGGCTGGACTGAGCAATGGTCTGAACTGACAGATCCACGTGGTGTTACCTGAACTCAAGTAGGCTTCTCAGAGCAGACATTTATAGTTCCATACCCTACCTCACACAGAACACATTGCCCAGAATGCAAATATACCCATTAAAACCCCACCCCGTTGAAAATAAGTCAGTGATTATTCAGAATCCCTGATCCAGCAGTCTTCCTTTCAGTAAAACTGGAAAGAAAACTCCCAAGGAAGCTTGGCAGGAATAAAGACATCAGACCACACACCGAAGAAATGCAGAGGTCTTCACACCTCTCTTCCCAACTTTGTTTTTTCCCTGGTCCTTTTCCTCATGTCTCAAGACTAAAGGATCCTACAGCTTTGTTTGGATGTTGAGCCCGACAAAGTGATGTCATCTTTTATGGTGTGTGTCCCTCCCTTCCTGAAAATCTCAAAGTACTTAATAGCAGAGATCTCCTCTCTCTGATGCTTGTGCGCAGCAGGCAAAAAAAGAGCAAGTCATTTCTCCAGTTCCAAACTTGGACCATTCTTCCCCTCTACCTATCAAAGAACTGGTACAGAGTACTAAGAACTTACCAGAAGCAGCAGAATACTTACTAGTTTGGGAAGCAGTACTTCGGTATTTGATCTCCTGCAAAACCTGCTTTAATCACACCCGAGCCCTGTGGGAGCAACAGATAAAAATACATGAGCTTAGCATTCCTTATTTTTGCAAGTTTTAAAGGAGTAGCAAAGCACACCAGCACTGCCAGATCCTCTCCTTTTCCCTAGCAATAAAGTTCCTCGGGGATTGATCCTCCAGGCAGGGCTGGGGATGGGAAGGTGCCAGCAGGCCAGTTTGGCCACTAGAGGGGAGTAAGTGGCACCCTCCCCGGCAGCGACACTTCACAGCCGCCACAAACACCCGGGAGCAGCAGCACACAGCCAAATGCTGCTCTGTACAGACAAGGGTTTCTCTACCCGGTGCCACTGCTAGGGGTGTAGGAGGCTAAATCCAAGCTCCGCAGTTCTCTGTCGATCTTAAATGCTCTCTGAGTAGAGGAAAGCACTCCAGAAAGCTGAGCAAAAGCAAGCAAACCCTGACAGCTTCAGGAGCCACTGCTGAAAGGAGCAGGATGAAGGCTGCAGGCCTCAGATGCAGATATGGAAAGGATGGAGGGAGGGTGGATAAAGCCAGAGCAGGGAGTAGGAAAGAACTGTGTGAAACAGGTTGGAGCAGAGACTAGGGAAAAGAAGATCAGGTGGCGGATAAACCAGCTAATGCTAAGGAGGCAGGTTGCAGAATTGTGGTCAGAAAAGACACTGAAAACGAACCCAGAGAGAGGGGGGGTCTGGAAAGAACAAAAGGTGCCAATCAGACTGCAAGGGGAAGGGCTGGAGGGAGGAAGAGCACCTGACAGGATATCGGGCTTGTTTAGAAGAGACAAGGAAGAAGAGATTAGGTACAGCAGTCAGAAAGGCACAAATCCCCAAAGCCTTCTGCAGCATTCAAAGCAGCAAACCCAGAGCGGGTAAAACCAGCTGCAGGGAGGCCCTGGCAGGGAGGCAGCGCTGGGCACCTGGCCCCACAGCTCCTGGCCCAGCCCCGTCAGCCGGAAGCACCCTGGGAACCCCATCATCAACTTGGATCTCTGCTGACTCCTTCCTCTCCTCCATTTCCTCTCCAGGCACAAGGGAATGACATCTTGAAACAACGAGCAGCTTGCAGGAACACCCAAATTTTGCTAAGGAGAGGATTTTCACAGGATCTCCTCAGAGAAGCCGTTTCATTGGTGACCCCAGACTACCAGGAGAGCAAACTCTTCTACAGAAAGAAGGGCAATTCTGCTTTACCCTGTACTGGGAGCAAAGCACGTGAGCTGAACTGAAACCTGTGCCCTGTGAACTGCCTGTTCACTCTCAAGGGCTCTGTTCTGTTTTTGAAGCCAAAAAGACCTTTTGGCTGCCCCAGAGCATTTTAAAACAAGTAGTGATGCAGCTTCTCCACCGCTTTCCCCTTCCCACCACCTCTGCATAGGTCAGCATCACTGCTTTTATTTGGAGGCTGAGGCCAAATAGTTGCTCGGGGCTCTGCCAGACAAGCTCTGGCTGCAGCGGTTCCCAGTGCTGCCATCCCAGCTGCCTGCCTCATTCCAGTGCCAGAGGTTACCAGCCAGGGCAGGCTCAGCAGAAAGGAATGCAGGGCAGCCCCAGCCTCTCCAGTTCGCAGTCCAACACCTTATTCCCAAGCTATTTCCATCAGCAGTTTCAGCTGAGGTGCTGGGCTTTGCACAGAGCGTTCGCTCTGCCACCAGGGCTGGGCACTCCTGCCTTAAAAGCGACAGAGTCAGATTCGCCGGGATGCATCTGTAAGATGAGTATCAGGAAGACTCTGCAAAACAGGCTTCCGTAATTGTAAAACATATAAAAGGCAGAGTGCCTGAATCCTTGTTTCCTGACAAAAGCCTGCAGCCAGGGTGGCTCAAGGAGCAAGCTGAAGCTGGCATCTGGGCAGCTCTCCCTCTGGGCAAGGGGACACGGATCTAGCTGCAGCCCAAGGTCTGCACTAACAAGCAGCACCAGTGTGACAAAGTGGCCTGTGAACTATTAAAAAGATTTCCTTTTAGACAGACACTCTTCCAGCTATTAACTTCAGAGTGAAGCAAGAAATAAACCAAATTCACTATTTTGATTTTCCTTATCATCGCTTATAAACAACTCTACACTTCAGAGATAACACCATCCCTTGTCAAGCCCTGTAACAAAAAAGTTGACTCAAATGCAGCAACGTAACCACACCACAATATTGTGCTTATCGAATATTTTTTTTCCAAGATAATGCCTGAACTTGCTGCCAGCACAGTCTGCTGCTGCAAAGTAGTTTCAGGAGAACAACGATCCTCCTATTTTAACACAGAGGTCAAAACTTCCTATGCCAGGCCAAAAATTACCCAGTGTGTCCTGATGAGATTCCCAGCAAGTTATGCATTTTAAGATTTCCATGTTGAAGTTCAAAGTTAACTGGCCGTGCCAGCAGTTCAGAGCTCCTAGCTGGAGTCAAAGATGAATGACTGTTGTGAACGTGCTGTGGGATGGGACTTCACACCAGTTGTGCTTCCAAGTGCCCAGGAAAAACCCAAGCACAGCTGTTCGCTATCGCAGTGCTACAGAGACCTGATGGCACCTTCTGACCTATTCAGCTCTTCTTGAAAACGTTTTACTTCTTTGAAGATGTGTGTACTGAGTAAATACATTTATCACAGATCACTCTGAGGTTCCTACACAATGAGAGGAAAACATGTCAGCTTCGAAATAACCCTGACTGATTCAGAAGGTTTAAAGTAGAGACCTGTTTTTTCATCCTTGTTTCAAATAAGCATAAAAAAATAAAATATGCACACTCCCTTCTGCTACAAGCTCTGATTCATTGAAACTTAAAAACTCATGTCCTTCCACCAGTAACTATCCTGGTTGGGCTTTCATCCCATTTTGCTTGGGTTTATTTGTTGTTTTATTTGGGGAGGGAGTTTTGTTTGGGTGGGGGTTTGTTTGTTTGTCTTATAATTTGCAGAGAAGTATAAAAGAAGGAAAAATACATCTCAAAGGTAAAGGTCAGGAAAGATAACCTCATGAAAAATTCTGATGAGTACCTTGAAATTACAGATGCCCCTTCAGCTAGCTCTCTAGCTAGACAGTTACTGATTCATTCATCTCGATGCATTTAGGACTCAAATTTAAATGGAATTCACCAAGAGAGTCAATCTGCCACGCAGCACCTTTTATGGAGCGTGCACGTTTCATACTGTTGTAAAACTATTTTATTAGATACACATTTTATAAGATCAAGAACAAACCAAAGACAGAGCAGCCCTTACTGACAGCTCAGCTGTTTAAAATGCCACTGCTTAGACCACAAAGCCAAATTTCATCCACTTTTATTTAAACAGAGACAATTCCACGGAGGTCAAGGAATCTTCTCTTGCTAAGGGCACAGCTGAACCAAGCTGTTCATCAGGGTGTATTTGGTCATCATCATCATTATGGTCACCAGGGCTCCCAGACCATTTATTTCAGAGAGAGTTTGTTTGGAGTGCAAGATAGGAATACAGTTCTTTTAAAAATAACTTACTGGACAAGGAGGAGTATTAAAGTTGTGCTGAGGTACAGCTCCAACCTCTCATTGCATATTACAAAACTCTTCCTGCTGAAAGCATGAAGCTGAGTGTACTGTTTGGGAAGAGAAAAAAACCCCAAACCTCTTTGTTGGGATTTTAGCTACATACATTAATGTCCTTTTGGAACTCTGAGGTACTAAGGCAGAGCTGGGACTAGGGGGTTCTGTCTGGCTTCTTCACCAGCTCAGTATCTCACTTGCCCCGCCTCACCCTCCCATACCCACGCATATGTGTCAGCAGATGACATTCAGCACTGAAAAGGTGCCTGCCCCTCTCTGAGCAAAAGCAGTGATGAGGCAGCAGGAAGAGTGGTACCTGCTCTGTGCAGCTCCACTTCCCATCCTGCCTGAACTCAGAAGAGTACCAAAAATGCAGTGTCACCACAAGGCTCCTCGGCTGACAGCCTGACAGTGTTAAAGGCAGATGTCACAATAACTGCTTCATTCTGCTTGTACAGGGAGGCGAGGGGAGGAAATCATTTATCAGAGAGGCAAGAAGAAGAATTAGCTTTTATAAGGCCAGCTGATAAAATGAAAAAAGAAACAGTCAGTTGCTGGCATGTGAGCCCTTCTTCAGGTCTGAAGCAGGGACGGCAATCATGGCACTGAATTACAAAAGGACACGCTGAAATTAGCTGTTGGCTGCTATTAAATGACTACAGCACAACAAATGTCCTCGCAGTACCGGAGTGCTTGGAAATAACACCACAGCAGGGTCAGTGCTACTCCAGTTACCTCTAAGAACGATAACCATAACTTATTCTTCAACGTCTCCAATAAAGATAAAATGTTTTTCTCCATATAGTAAATTCTGCTGCTTAATCTCATTTTTCATTAGATATTTTTCTTCAGCATCTAACCTAAATCTCTCTGCTGTGATTCCAGGGGAAGAAACAAAACCAAAACTGTATCAGAGAGTTCTACGGAGCAAACTGGGATCAATAATAAAGAAGGAGTCAGAAAAATAATTTACTTGATCTGAGAAGGCCTACAGGCATTCAACTTATAGGGAAAAAAAGCAGTAGGTTGTGCTAGGCTAGCAAGTCAACACGTCATATGGCAAAAAGATTCAGCAGAAATTAAGATTATGGAGAAAGAAGAGAGCACAGCACTGACCCTTTGAAACAACAAAATCTGAATCACTACTCGGAGGGGAGGAGCATAATCTGTGACTCACTACACTGAAGGAGGCTCTCTCCAAGATATGCCCTCCCACCCCTTCCTGGATGGAGGTTTCTCTTGGAAGGGCAGCATGGATATGGCTAATCAGAACTGGACCCAGAAACATCTCATGAAGACAATCAGTGCCATTCATCTCAAACCGGGCTATCACCCACGCAGGTTGAAGGTCCGCTCGGAGCTAATGACAGGCACTATCAGCTAGCAGCAGCCATGTGTGACACCACACCCTACTGTCAAACTACAGCTGATGCAACCTGTGCTGGGAGCAGCTCCTCTGGGAGCTCTGCCTCCTGTGGGCTTCGCCACGGGAACCCACACCGTGGGTGCCGCTGCTCCCTCGCTGTCACCCCTGGGCCGGCCATGGGGGCGGTCGGCCCCCTCTCTCTGGGGCTGCCAGGGAGGTGGCAGTGGCGGGGCCGGCCGCGGGCTGTCACCTCACCAGGGAGGAGCAGACACCCCAGAGCATGCCGGGAGTGCGGCCAAGGCCTGCCCCAGAGCATGCTGGGACTCTGGCCAAGGCCGGGCCCACCGGCCGCCATTGTCCCCCAGGCACAAAGAGCGACGAGGCGGAGCCGGAGTGCAGCCCCGCCTGACTGACAGCTCGAGCTGCCAATGAGCACAGGTGGTCTCCGGGAGGGCGGGCCGAGAGGCGCACCGCTTCGGCAGGTAAGCGCGGCCTAGCCCCGCTGACTGACAGCCGCCCCAGCCAATGGGGTCGTCCCGCCCCTCCCAGCCAGCAGGCACCTCGGCGGCGGCGGGCACCGCTCCCCACCAGCGAGGGGCAGCGGCCCTCCGGCGGGTGACAAGCAGGCAACTCAGCCAATCGCGGCTGCGGCGAAACGCGGCGGCCCCGCCCCGGCGGCGGCCCGCGAGGACGCGGCGCACGGCGCTGTACGAGGGCCCGAGGCGGCGGCCAGGGGCTGCTGCAGGAGAGAGAGGGTGAGTGGCCCAGACCCGCAGCACCCGTCCCTGCACCTCTGTCCCCGGCCTCACGCTCCATTGCCCACCCAGCCCGCATGGCGTCACGCCTGCCACGCATTCCCCAGGGCATCAGGAGTTCCGCGTGTGCCCATCGCCCAGGGTGTCAGGCCTGCTCATCTATCCATCAATCAGGGCATTGGACCTTCCCTCTGTGCCTATCACTCATGGGGCATCAGACCAGCCCCATGTGTCCATCCTGTGTGGTGTCAGATCTGCCCTGTGTGCCCACCACCCATGGCATCAGGCCTTCCCCTTGTGCCCATCACCCAGGGCATCAGGCCTTCCCCTTGTGCCCATCACCCAGGGCATCAGGCCTTCCCCGTGTGCCCATCCCAGGGTGTCAGCCCTGCCCCGTATGCCCATCACCCAGGGTATCAGGCCTTCCCCTTATGCCCATCCCCGTGGTGACAGCCCTGCCCCATGTGCCCATCCCCGGGGTGTCAGCCCTGCCCCGTGTGCCCATCCCCATGGCATCACGTCTCTCCCTTCCCTAGACGGCTCAGTCAACCCCGTGGTGTGGGGAGCCCAGCTGGATGACCAGCTTCTCACCCAGCCCCCCTACCAGGTAAGCTGCCCTCCCCACCCCCCTCCAGAGAATTTGGGGTACCCGGGGGGTGCCGAGCTGTGCCCCCCCACC